>SRMA01026245.1:125602-259291 GCA_007224835.1 Danionella cerebrum
ATATATATATATATATATATATATATACAGGAGGGCTTTAATATATATATGTATATATTATTCTGAAATATATAAATATTGTTCACCAGTCACCACACATTAGTGTAATATCTGTGGAAGGCATCATTTCTCTTAAAAAATATTGTGCTGACACAAAACCATTTGAAAATGCTTGTTTTTACTCTGTAAACAAAAAAGCTTCCTCACATAAATCATTATTTCAAGTAATAAATGAAGCAAAGTAAGCAAAAATAAACATAGAAATGTGCTCAGAGAGGAACTCCATCTGGAAGCACGTGTCACAAAAGTCAAATTGTTGAGCTGAAAAAACAGCTGCATTTACATTGATTGCTACCTGCGCTTTCCTTCGGCTTCTTTCACATCCCCACACTGATGTGAACCTTTCAGGAAGGAAGCTGACAGCCTCGAAGTCTTGCTCTCACAGTGAGACACTTTCAGGGCCGATACTTCCAGCCCACAATCTGTATGGCACGCGCCAGTCAAGCAGAATGGCAGGCAGCAGCCTGTGGTGACTGCGGTGGCAGGAAGAACATCATGGAAAGGAGTTGTATTGAAGCTATTGCAAATAGAATAGAAATGGATGTACATTAGGTAAAGTAGCTTAAAAAAAGAGCCTTTTCCGCATTGTCCTTCAAAAAAGGGCACTGTGGAGCAGGTTTAAAAAAGCCATTGCAATCAAGCACAGACAAATACAGGAAAAGAACATCGCACGATGAGGTAGGGGACCATGGAAGCAGTGTAGCCACTGCAGTCCGCAGCTGACATTTTCCTGCAGCCAGATGGTGCTGTACTCATGGCCCGTCAGATTACAGCGGTGGAGAAAAAGCAGGTGGAGATAAGTGGATGCGGGGGAGGGTGCTGAGAGACTCTCCTTATCAGGCTCTCGGGGGGAATGTGTTTTGACTCCTCTTCGTAGCCTCCAAGGCCAGAAGAGATAAGGGAAGCCAGATGGTAGAGAAGTTAGTGTGTTTTAGTGTTTTTACAGATTTTTAGTGTTTTCCCCGGTCTCCAGATTATCCAACTTACGTTTCATTTCTGCCAGCCTTTCCACGATGAAATCCAGTTTGTGGTCACAGACCGTTACATGAGTCCCGACAGTTTTAAGTCCAGTCAACATTCCATTCCAGTCGGTCAGCTTAGTGGGGCTTTGAGCACTGACTTTTGATAATCGCCGATAGCTCCACATATTCCAATTAGAAGAATCCCAGTTATCACAGTTCCAATTATGTACATGTCTTCGACATCCTCCAGGGACAGAGCAGCCAGGCACACCATCCTCCACTTCACCCAGGAGTCCATCGTGTAGCCAGCAGCATCAGTTCCAGCAGGACAGGTAGGTTCCTTCAAACCCACGCTCCTCATCGAGAAAATGGTGTCAGTTGTATTCAGAGACCAGTTGATCAGATCCATAGTTCCCTTTTTTGGAAAGCAGGATAGTGAGAGTCTCTGCAGACGGACAAAAGACAAGAGCCCAGCTGGGATGACAAGAGATAAAGAAGGGATAGGGAGTGTGAATTAGCTTTTACAGTCTAAAAAAGCTAATTTCAGAAAGCAAAATATATATTGATTTATTATACAGAGTGAAATTCATTTTAATGCTTTATTTGTTGAAATGTTTACAGCTTAAATAAAAGGCTTCAATGTTGGTGGTCAGTTCATTTATTTGATCAGTCAGTCAGTGTGTCAGTACAAAAACAAGACAAATTGCTAAGAATAATGCAAGTGTTGGTGAACAATAATATGAACGAGAAGCTGTTATTGGTTTGTTTCTTTAATGATACTCAATGCAGAAATCAATATTAAAATCTAAACAGATCACAGGAAAGGGTTCTCGAGATTACTAGGTTACGAACACAGGAGCTCACAGAAAATAAACACACATTCCTGTCCTTTTCTAAAATGTGCTCACATAAATGCTACCTAAAGGATTTTGATTCCATTCTGAACTCATATATTGCTCTTATGCAGCTCATACCATGCTATTATGGTAGAATTGAATGAAAAAATGTGCACAAACAAAGCGTACCCTGGTCATTTTTATATACCATTAGTGGAAACTTTGGATCACTTTGGCTTTGCATAAATCAATCAGTCTGAAGAAATCAAAGAAACTGTGGGGCAATAATAGGACATGCTAACATGGTTAGAGTTGGGAGTGAGTTGGGGGAAAAGCTTCAGATGCATCCTGATTCAAATACTAACAGTCCCCGACGAAAGTCTTGTTGCGTTTCTATGTTGTAGAAACACCTGCCATTAACCTGACTTTTTATTAATCGATAATTGATGTTACAAAGTTGTGTCTGTACAGAAATAAAAAAAAAATTAACTGGAAATACAAAAATATGTCAGCGCATTGAGTCATGGTGCTGTGAGATTTAATAACTTGTATGGCTTCCATGAGCTTGAAGGACTGCATCCATGCGGTTGAGGAAGTCATCAGGATTAGCAAAGAAAGCAGCCTTGCATGCCTCCCAGAGTTCATCAATATTCATTGGTCTCATCTTCCATACTTCCTCTTTGAACTTACACCCTACATGCTCAATGATGTTCATGTCTGGTGACTGCTGGACAATCCTGGAGCATCTTGATCTCCTTGAGGAACGTCCATGTAGAGAAGGAAGTATGTGATGGAGCACCATCCTGCTGTAGAATTCGACTTTTTATGGTTGGGAATATGAGAGGTAGTTAAGATTTCTTGGTATTTTAGAATACTGATGTTGCCTTCCACCCTGCAGATCTCCCTCACACCCCCATACCTAATGGAACCCCAGACTATAGTTTTTCCACCACCAACCTTCACTGTTTTCTGGGTGAATCTCGGATCCATGTGGCTCCAGTAGATCTCCTTCAATGTTTGCTGTGGCTATGGTAAAATTCTAGATTCATTTGATTAAAAAAAAATCCACCTTCTGACATTTTCCTGCATTCATCCTTTCAGAAGGCTGTGCACCTTGGGAAATTTGTGAGACGTTAGTGTTGCCTTCATGAGCTTTTTTAGTTTCTTTACTTGACACTGAGACACAGTGAAGGTGATTCCACATCAGCAGTAGATCTGGTCTTCATCCTCTGGATAGTCAACACTTTAGTCTCAGATTGAATCTTGGTCATGTTTGTAGAGGTCTAGCTGCAGTTGATGTGAAGGTCTAGGGCACTGGGGTTCTTTTACACACCTGATACCTGATTGATCCATTATCAGTCACAGCTGAAGCTCAGATGACGAGGAGACAACACTTGTGTCTGACTCAATGGCCTTCACCAAGCTGTGAATATTACAGTATTTTGGATAGTTTTGTTTTGTTATTATTAAAACGAGCCTTTACGTTTGACAGAGACTTTATACTATGCTCTTAAAGTAGGTACTCTTTTTGCAGTGGAAAAGTAGATATTTTAGAGAATCCAGCAGAATCAGAATCTTCTTCTTCAACTGTCATTAAGTGACCTAGTTACCCTTTACAAGCTATTTGTTATGTTTATTTTCTCGCTGTTAATGTCACACTCATGTTAATGTCAGGTCATTCTTGCTGGAAAATCACTTCTAATTATGTTTAACTAAACTAGAAGAAGTGTGTTAATGTTATGAAAAATAATAAAATAGTTGGTGCTGAATGCTGAAAAATAATCCATATATCTCAACAAACCATGTTTACACTAACAAATATAAATCAGAGATAATTGAAAGGCTTATATTAAGATTTATCCAATGTGGGTAATAGGGGGTCCATGGATCTGCGTTTCTAAATGGAAACAATAAACCTTTCAAAGGATACCTTTTATTAAAAATAAGGCTTGGAGACACTAAATCTCATTTCTCGTACTTTATAGTGCATGGATTGGGACATGTATTTTACCTTTATCAACAAATCTCATCTTTGCTTAAGGTTTATTTTCTCCTCATTTTGCTGGAGCATCTACCACAGAATGGATCGGATAGATGGACTCTTACCCAAAACCCCACAGAGTGGAGTTTTCTAAACTAGTTTAACTCCAATCATCATGGGTTCTTCTGGAAGTCCAACAATGAGTCATTTACCATTTAGCTGATCTTACATTCTGTTTAGATTCTGCAACTAAAAAAGGAACTGGTTTTGGTAGTGTGTTATTACAGTTTACATGTTTATCATGTAGGGGAAAGAGACAAAGCGGTTTCCTTATTGTACAGCACCAGATACATGCAAAAGTCAATTCACAGAGAAGAAAATGTGTTTTGATCCAAAGCAGATAATTAAAGCAATGTTAAAACAATAATAATGAAAAATGCAGTAATTCTGCTGCCTTGTTTCCCAATGAGCCATTACATCCCTGTGTTTGTAGCCGACAGATAGAGGTAATGTTCTACCTCTGATAAACGATCAGAGCAGAGCGTCTGTCTCCTGCTGCTTTTTGCTGTGAGCCACACATCTGCCTGGTCTCCGAAGATCAGACTCAGGCTTTAGGGATGGAAGAGCCGCAGCGTGGGGTTTAGGATCCTCTGAAGCAAAACAAGCCAATCCCCATAGACAGAACGCTGACTGACATTGTGCCGATTACAAGAGAAGCAGGATTATAACAGAGCTAGGAAAGCAAATGTCTGCTCTGAACCGGACACACCTGAACTTGGATTTTCTGAAGCATCCGAGACCTAAACTTTGATTGAGGTTTCATTTACAAATCTATATTTAGCCAAAACAACAAACAAACCCATCTGTTTCCATTTAATAGAGGAGTATAGTAACTCAAGAAAATATGATTAGAGGGAGCTCATTTCTCCTAACAAGCCTTGTGTGAAGTAAAGGCTTTAGAAAGATTCCCAGTGTCTAGTAAACAACACTCACTCTCTCATCCTCTGGATTCTGTCTTCAGCCATGGAGCGATTGATGCTGCCCATCTCCAGACATCCCAGCAGAGGCTTCTCTTGGATATGCTTATCTTCTCCTTAAATACAAGCACAACATTAAATTCTTTGTATGTCAACTGGTCTTTTGCCAAAATGATCATCTATTTCCCTTAGAACATGCGAAAAGTCAAACTTTATTGAGACTATGTGCATCCATCAATGCTTTAGCTTGAAAAATCTCCATTACTATGAATCACGTTATATTTTACAATTTTAATTTAACATTCTGCCATTTTGTTTAGGATCTTTGCATGCCACAGAGTGTGACAGACAGAGCTTGAAGCAGAGGCACATGAATATGCAAACGTTTGCCAATCAGAGAGCAAAGATCGAGAGTTCACACAAAGAGCAGGTTACAGATCTTTCAGACAGACAATGCAGAACAGGAAATGCACTTTTTATGAAGTCGTTTCTTTATGTAAAAAATATTACAAGGTTTTTAAAAATCTAGTTCATAATGAAGTAGATTTAAATTATTATCGTCTGTGCATGGCAGAACCTTTCCAGATAACCCTGACCAAAAGTTTACACACCTCAGCTCTTAATATTTTGAATTCTTTAATGACAGTCTAAAGTCTCTTGAGGTTGTTGTCGATGAAGTTCTTTATCTTCTGCTAAAGCAGTATATTCTTCTTGGATTCTCGTAAATTCTTGCATGAACGGCATGATTGAGTTCTACCCAGGGTGCTTCAGTGATATTGTGGTTAGGAGACTGAGATGGACACTCCAGAATCTTCACTTTATTTGCACGACTGTATTTATAAAATCAGCAGTGTATAAGATGGTTGGAGAACATTTGTTACTTTGATAGATTTTCTCTGGGATGTAAAAAAAAAAAACAGGAATAACAACTAGTTCCAACTTCCAAGCTAACATAGATGGCCATCACGCACTTGAGTTAATTATTATTTATTTTATAAGGCATTGTTTTCTAAACTGTAATGTCTCGCTCTAATCTGAAAGAGACACTTGAGACTGGGTACGTCAAACAGCACAGCTGATTTTTCTGAACTTTAAGCTTCAGGAAAATAACTAGTCCATTATGCTGTATGCAACAAGAGGAAAATGCATTTGGTCTGGAATAAACATCTGTGATTTACACCCACCAGCTCAAACTATGTCTGCATGTGCTCTGGACAGAGTGACTTTAACCTCAGTGTTTTCCATCTGAAACAACATGCACCAAAGAGGCACCAAGACTCACAGATTACAGTTAGAAAAATAACAGACCAGTTTGATTCCTGCATAAAAAATCTATAATAGTCCTTTATCCAAACAGTTAATGTATTAAAAATGTTAATGATTGGCCCCAACTCACTAAAATATTTCCCGGTCAATGTGCCAGCTAGAAAATAGTACAGGGGTGGTGAACCTGTTCAACATGAAGAGCCAAAATAAAATTCTTCATCCCGGTGAAGAGCCACACAGTGTATGTCTAATTACATAATTATTTTAATACAGAAGAACCTCTTTTTCTTGACTCAGTGACACACCTGCTACACCTTGCTAGTCTTTCATATCAAGCAAAATGATTTTCCAGTCAATGAAAACCCTCCCATTCATGTTCATCTTGACATTTGTGCTTTTTAGCTTCTCTCATGGTGATTATTACAAATTAGGTTGCATTTCTCTAGCTCCGGTGGTCATACGCCTCAGATATTACTGCCTCAGGATGGTACTGGGTTGGTCTTGCCAAGTGCTCATTAAATCACAAGAGAAGTTCGGTTGAAAATAATTTTATATTACTTTTTAAACTAATTACATAAAGAAGAACATTACCTTTGAGAATTATTTTTTTTTATTTGGAAAATAAAATCACAATTTGGGCGGCACGGTGGCGCAGTGGGTAGTACTGTGGCCTTACGGTTAGAAGGTTGCTGATTCAAGGCTGGCCATTGAAGGAGTTTGCAGGTTCTCCCCGTGCTTGCGTGGGTTTGCTCCGGTTGCCCTGCGATGGACTGGTGACCTGTCTAGGGTATACTCCGCCTCTCGCCCGATGTGAGCTGGAATAGGCACCAGCACACCCCGTGACCCCGAAAGGGAATAAGTGGGCAGGAAAATAAATGAATGAATGCATGAAAATCCCAATTAAAAACATGGAGCATGTGCAGACTGACGAGCCGCAATAGAGCTGCATGTGAGTCACGTGTTTCACGAGCCGTGGGTTCTCCACCAATGAAATAGTTGTTTCTGTCATTCAAACAATATGTTTCTGAAAACTAAAACTACAGCGTTTGCCATTCAAATACTTTTTTTGTATTTAATACAAAAGTTATTTACTAGCTTTAATATCTTTGCAATTTCATAGAGATATTGTTTTTTTCTTTTCATCATAACTTTTCATCATAATATGAGAGAATCAATAAGAAGGAAGATGAAAACTGTGAATCAAAATTCAAACTGAACACTGTTTTAACACAGAAGCAATTTCATTGTGAAGGATTATCATCTTCAGAAAGCTTTTTATTGATTCCGTTTATTACAGTGATCTACACAACAAGATACATGAAGCTGGTGACATGAGCAAAGAGCTGCATCTACTGCAGATTCACATGCGTATCTACACAGATTTCAAGAGAATGCTCTGTGCTTATGAGCAGGGATTCCAGCTTTAATGGTGGACTAATCTACAAACTACTCTGTGAATGCAATCGATGATAAAAACCAATAATAGCGGATTAATGGACTTCAGTCATACTTTTATTGTAGACCAGTCTCAAGGCATATACAGTGGTACCTTGAGATATGAAATGAATCCGTTCCAGGGTGGCGTTCTTATGTCGAACATTTCGTATCTCGAAGCAAGTTTAAACGTAAGTTTAAATGTAAAACACCTAATCCGTGCAAAGGCTCTCAGAAACACCAGTATAAGTAGATGAAAAATGGAAAACCAGAGAAAAATCAAGTAACGTTTCTTCAATCCTTAAATCTACACATTGTTAATGTAATAAATGATAATAAAACAGAATAAAACACAAGCAAAATACATAATATGTACACAATAGGGGTGTAACGGTACGCTAAAATCGTATTCGGTTCGGTACAGTGTCTTGGAGAGTTCGGTTCGGTTCATTCGGTTCGGTACAAAACAATAAGAACTTACATAATCGTTATTTTGAAAAGCTGCTAATACACAATAGAATTCTGGCATAAAATAAATAAAAGTGACACATTTGGGTGATATTTTAAATAAATTGCACACTTTATAAAGAAAAACACATTTTTAAATAAAAAATGAAATACTGCAACTAGTTAGGATAGATAGGATAGATTAACCTATCCACATTTTCTGAAGAGAGCATAGATCTGGTTGCAGTGACAATATTTCCAGCAGTAGAAAATGTTAGATGTGTTGCCTGCCCGATCTCCGTGGAACAATGTCGGCATACAACTTTACATTTATCCACTCGTCTATCCCCGTTATGTATTTTAAGAGGTCAAAGTGTTCTCAAACAGGAGACTGTAGTGAGGTGAGAGGGTCTTCAACCTCTGGCTTCTCTTTCGCTTTTGGCATGATTCCATTTTCCTACTCGCGCTCGTGCTCGTCACTCAATAGCGTCCGTGCGGAAACTCGCCTAGGAACATTGTTCTGCTGTGCTTAATATAGTGCTAATAATAAATTTAAATTATTATAAAAATACCGAATACCGAAACGGTACGCAAGTGTCCCGAACCGAACAGGCTGTACCGAAACGGTTCAATACATACCGTGAATACGAAACGGTTCAATTACACCCCTAGTACACAAATGTAAAACCTTACCTTGAGAGTGAAGCGATGTGTCGGAGGAGGAGGAACGAGTGGCTTTAAGGATGTTTCCTTAAAGTGTTTTAACCTCTTAAGCCCTGAGGCCTATTTTCCGAAAATCCTATACCTTCACTTTATAAGGCATTTCTCAGCTTTTACAAGGTCTAAACTGCAAATCTTGGTATCAAAATAAAGATAGGTTCTTGGGGAGTGGTGTGGATGAGTTAATTTGACAGTCAAAAACACTGGGTAAGAGTAAATGATGTTGAATTGGACAAAAAAAACTACATGAACCTTATTTTACTTGTAACGAAGCAAATAAACACAATCAATTGTAACCACTACATGTCAAGGACATCTGTAGCAAGTTTGGTGTCCATACTACAAGAAACGTCTAGGTTACTTGCGTAACCCCACGTTCCCTGAATAGGGAACGGAGACGTTAGTCGGGATTAGACCGACTGAATGGGAGCGAATCACCGTGAGAGCGACTGACGAACATATTAACGGGCAAATTAATTTGCAGGCGAAGGTGATTGATTAGCAATCAGCCGGGTATAAAGCCGGGCGTGCCTAAGCCTCAGTATGGAATTTTCCGAGGAGCTGGACCCACTTACCTCCCAGCTTACCTCAGATCCATGACTTCCAGGGCATGGCGAAGGGTAACGTCTCCGTTCCCTATTCAGGGAACGTGGGGTTACGCAAGTAACCTAGACGTTCCCTTTCAGTCGGTCCCGGAGACGTTAGTCGGGATTAGACCGACTGAATGGGAGCCTCTGTAAAGGGCCATGCCCGAAGTCCATCCAGACAGGTCGGCACTAAACCCAAGAGAGGGGTTAGTAAGAGGCCGTTAGTACCTGAATGGGAACTCCTTCTGCCCCTGCCCGGAATACTCATTGACGGGGAAGTCGTCCAACACTGAGAGCATCTGCTGTACTTGGTTGATGCTGACGACCAGAAGGAGGCACCCCTCGACCCGCAGGGAGGAGTGGCGGAGATCGCGTCGAGGCCCGAAGGGCTACCAGCGGGTCATCGTTCTGCAAGAGAGAGGAGGCAGAGACGGAAGTCATCGTTACGCGCCAAAGCAAGGGGAGTAACGGAACGGGTTCATACTAGCCACCTGAAGGGGGAGCTGTATAAGAACATAGAAAGGGAGCGCCAGAGAGGGACTCCCAGATCTGTACCCTAGTTCTGCGGGGACCAGGCCGGAGCAAAGCCACCACACGGAACCTGGCAGCGCTGACTGCTCCGCTCAGTCAGATGCCGAAGGGGGGAGGATGGGAGAGCCACCCAAAGGGGGAGCTCTTAGAAAGGTGTACTTCTCCCGATGACGAGGAGAGTACTGCAAGCTTACACCTGCTCCGTCCCCTAAGGGTGACTGCCACCACTCAGGACCGCAGAGGGAACAGAGCCTACATCAAGGTTGTACAACCTGATGAACGTGTTAGGTGTAGACCAGCCCGCAGCTCTACAAATGTCGGCGAGTGAGGCCCTTCTAGCCAACGCCCACGAGGCAGCGATGCCGCGAGTGGAGTGGGCCCTCAGATGGAGAGGGCAGGGAACCTCACACGCCTCATAAGCTAGGTGGATAGCCGCACTAGCCAGTGGGCAAGCCTTTGCTTGGAGACAGCGGAACCCTTACGCTGGCCTCCGAAACATATGAAGAGCTGCTGGGAGCGACGAAGCTCCCGGGTTCTGTCCAAGTAGATCCGGAGAGCTCGCACAGGACATAACGAACCCTGGGCTGGTTCTGCCTCCTCCCGGGGCAGAGCTTGCAGGGTCACCACCTGGTCCCGGAAGGGGACGGATGGGACCTTGGGGATGAATCCGGGCCTGGGTCTGATGGTAACCAGAGAATCACCAGGGCCGAATTCCAGGCAGGATTCGTCGGCGGACAGTGCCTGGAGATCTCCCAACCTCTTAATTGAGGCCAAAGCAAGCAGGAGTGCGGTCTTCCGTGAGAGGACACGCTGCTCTGCCAAATGCCAGGGCTCAAAAGGTGACTTCCGCAGCCCCGAAGGGCGACGGAGAGGTCCCAAGAGGAATGGAGGGTGGTCTAGGAGGCCGGAGGCGCCTAGCCCCCTTGAGAAATCTCACCATAGTGCGTGGCTGCCCACTGATTTCCCTTCAACCCGGAGGTGGAAGGAGAAATAGCGGCGGCGTAGACCTAGAGGGACGATGGGGACAGCCCCCGATCGAACCTCTCCTGGAGAAGGTCAACACGACTCAGATGGGGCATGTCCCGGGGTCTTCCTGGCGGGAAGAGCACCATTCGACGAACCGACCCCACTTGCCAGCGTAGCACACTCAGTGGAGGGGGCTAACGCATGGTATAGGTAGTCACCGCGAGGGGTGGTAGAGGCTCGGGGTCCACCGCGGACAGATATGCCATACAAGTAGGGCCCAGAGGTCTGGCCGCGGGTGCCTGTATCCCCCCCCCTTGAGTCAGATCTGGACTCAGGGGGAATCGGCCAAGGGGGGGCTGTCACGAGCGCAGAGAGGTCTGGAGACCATACTCTGTTCGGCCAGAAGAGGGCGAAAGAGTAGCCCGCGCTCGTCCCCCTTAACCATGCACAGAGGTTGTGCTAGGAGGCTTCACTGGGGAAAACGCACATAAGCGTTTGTTCCCGGGCCAGCAGTGAGCCGGCGCATCTGTCCCGAGAGGAGCCAGGGACAGGAATAGGAGCCGGCAATGGGTATTCACACGGGAGGCAGCAGGTACCTGGGCCTCGCCGAAGATGTCCCAATCTGCTAAACAGCCCGAGGATGGAGTCGCCAATCTCCTGTCGAGGGGTGGAATCTGGACGGCGGAACCGCGATCCTGTTACACTCCGCAGGGATATGAAGGCTCGAGCGACGGAAGTCGCTCTAACTCCAGAGGAGCAGCTGTTGGGCGAGGTAGTGCAGGAAGCGGGAGGGTACACCGCCCTGGTGGTTGATGTACGCTACTACCGCAGTGCTGTCGGTCCTGACCAGCACGTGCCGCCCCCGGAGGAGCGGGCAGAAGCGCCGTAGCGCTAAAATGACTGCAACTAGCTCGAGACGGTTTATGTGCCAGCAAGAGTGTCTTCCGGTCCAGGCACCGGACTCTCGGTGGGAACCGCACATGGCGCCCCAACCAGTCTTGGAGGCATCGGTGGTGACCACCACACGGTTGGGGTGGCTCGAAAGAGGCACCCCAGACCTCAGAAGCACTCCGCCTTCCAGACCTTCAGGTAAGGGAGCATGTCTGCCGTGGGCAGACGTAGCGCTCCCTGACGCCATGCCCAACTCGGAACTCGCGAGAGAAGCCATTGCTGCAGTGGTCGCATACGCAGGAGCCCGAGTCGAATGACTGGGGCTGCGGCTGACATATGCCCCAGGAGCCTCTGAATTAACTTCAGTCTGACCACTGGTCGAGAGGACACCGCGAAGAGTGCGGTCAGCAAGGCCCTGGTGCGTTCTACCGATAATCGCGCCAGCATGCTCTCGGAGTTCAGCTCCATCCCGAGAAAAGAGATGACTCTCACGGGGGTGAGGTGGCTCTTTTCCCAGTTGACCTTCAGACCCAAACGGTTTAAGTGCGAAAGCACCTTGCCCTGGTGTCGGATCAACTGGTCTCTGGACGAGGCTATGAGAAGCCAGTCGTCGAGGTAATCCAGGATCCGAATGCCTGCCCGGCGGAGCGGGGCTAGCGCGGCCCTGACAACCTTCGTAAAGGTGCGAGGGGATAGGGCAAGACCGAAGGGTAGGACCTTGTACTGGTAAGCATGGCCCTGGAAACAGAACCTTAGAAAGGGTCTGTGCCTTGGAACCACTTCTACCTGGAAGTACGCGTCCTTCAGGTCGATTGTTGCGAACCAATCTCCAGGACGGATGCATGGTAGAATGCAGCGGACCGTCAGCATCTTGAACCGGTACTTGGCCAGGTGCCGGTTTAGACGCCTCAAATCCAAGATTGGTCGCAGCCCGCCTGCTTTCTTGGGGACCAGGAAGTATGGGCTGTAAAACCCTCGCTCCATATCGGCTGGGGGTACCGGCTCGACCGCACCTTTTGTTAAAAGGGCGTCGATCTCCTCTCGCAGGAATGAGGCGCCTGTTCGGGGAACAGGTGAAGCACACCTCGAAACCTGGGGGCGGACACGAATTGAGAATCGTGTAGCCCTGCCGGATTGTCCGGACCTCCCACTGTGAGACCCCGGGAAGCTTCCGCCAGGCTCCCAGGTAAGCTGACAGGGGTCGTGGTCGGGACGTGCCGATGGTCCCCATGGCGGGGCCGCCCGGAGGCGGACTTGTGGGCGGAATCACCAGGGAAGGACCCTGGGAGATGGTCAGATGAGGGCAGGGGTGGTGTGCCCCCGCGCTCTCTGCCATGGCCAGCGGGGCTCGGGCCCATGTCGGGATCTTCGTCGGAGACCGAGGAAGAGGAACCCCAGACCGTCGGGCATGCGAGACCGCTATTCTCGGGAGGAAGTGAGTTCTATCTTTGACACAATGGGTGCCGCCGTCCCGGAGGACGGCAGCGAGGAGTGTGTGGTGGACTCCCCCCCCCCTGGGGGAGCTGGGTCGATGACCAGACCCAAAGAAGAGCTCGTTTCCTCCCGAGTCGCCAACCTCAGGGGAGCTTCACTAGAAACCCTCGTCTGCTTTCGAAAACCTCAGAGGTTGGCTCCGTCTTCCGCATGCAGGGGTTTTCCCCGGACCAGAGGTCGAAGGAGTAAACCAAGGCAGGAGACGTACTCTTTGGCAGCGAACAGGCGGAGAGGGTTCCGGTCCAGAAGCAACGCCTGCTGCTTCTGGCGTGGAACTATACCCAGACCCTCCGCCTGCCTCCTGATCGTGGAGACCTTTGACGAAAATCTCCACGGCGACGCCAAAGAGGCCATCCGGGGAGACAGGCGCGTACGGAAGCCGAAAATCGGTCCTCGGGACGCATTGAAGCCTGCTCGAACCACAGATGGCGTTCCTGGACCACAAGCGTGGACATCGCGTGACCGATGTTCAGCACGGCTGATCTTGTAGCACGAGGCGACAATCAGCGGCTGAAAGCGAGTCTCAGAGAGACTGCTGGTCACCACCACCCTGGTGCATGACACGGAGGACCTGTAAGGTCGCCATAGCATGCAATAATGCAGCAGATTTACCCGCAGCTGAATAAGCTCTCATCATCAGGACTGATGAGACCTCCCAGCTTTGGCGGGAACACCCGAACGAGACCGTCAAGCAGCAGCGCTGTCGGGGTAAGCACCGCGACAACCTACCCACTCGGGGAATCGAAGAGTAACCCGTATCTGCTGCATTGGCCAGAGTGGTGAAGAGGGAGGAGCTCAATCCCCTGACGGGCAGGGGAGCCTGCCAGAATTAGTGAGCTCCTCGTGCTTCTCGGGGAGAAAAAGGCACTAGCGGTATGCGGGGAACCTGTCCCGGCGCCTGCCTAGCCACCAATTCTCCAGCCGTGACAGCATCGACTCGGGGGGGAGGAGTCACCTCCCGCCGATCGAGGCTGCGGCTGTGAGAGCACCGCGAACGCCTCCGGCTCCAGCTCGGCTGCAATCCCGAAGGAGGCAGGCCGAACTGGAGAACCGAAAGCCGCGCCCCTTCCGATGCTGCGTGGGAGAGCAGATCGTTTACAGGATCATACGAGGTACCGGGCGACACCGAAGCGCCGTCCGATTCACCCGCAGACCAGACGGGAAGCACGCTCGGTGTTTGGGGATGACGCGAGGAATCACCTGACGCCGCTCTACCCAAAACTTCCGCGTGCGACTCAGCAGAGTGCTGCAATGCAAACACTCGCGCTTCACGAGAGCCGCGTCGGTGTGCTGGAAACCAAACACATCGCGCAACTCCCGTGACCGTCTTTTCAACGAGAAGCCCACAACAGCCAGGAATAGTGCACGTTTTGCTCATCGTGTCGTGAAAAATGGACAGGATACTGAGAAAACGGCTGAATCACTGGACAGGCTTGCCTGAGAAGATCTTCGAGGTGCTGGCTGTTGGTTGCATGCTATTCTGAGCTAGCAGAGGTCACACCAAAAGAGCCAAGAGGTAAGCAACCTGCTGATCTTTCAAGCTAGAAGCGTCAAAGTTCAGGAGAGAGAGTCTCACTCAGTCAGCTCCGAAGGAAAATTGCATACTGAGGCTTAGGCACGCCCGGCTTTATACCCGGCTGATTGCTAATCAATCACCTTCGCCTGCAAATTAATTTGCCCGTTAATATGTTCGTCAGTCGCTCTCACGGTGATTCGCTCCCATTCAGTCGGTCTAATCCCGACTAACGTCTCCGGGACCGACTGAAAGGGAACTAATATTCTGTAAAGGTTTTGATTGAACAAAGTTCAGGCGTAATCCATGTTGGCACAGTTTGGCACAATTTGGCACAATAATAGAAATATGGAAAAAATCTTGTCCAAAGCTTCCGCTACGCTCATGGTCTTCTTTTCTTGCTTACGGGAATTGATTTCAGCAAAAAAACTCCTAAAGAAACGCTGTAAAAGGGGGGTTGACGCCCCTTTAGCTGTCTCCATGAGCCATGTGTAAGGTTCTGTTCATTCCGCTTCCAAACTTGTAACTTCCACGTGTACCCACCCCTCGACCGTCTGTCAAATCCGGGAGCTCTATACCTCGTTGGTTTTGAGACGGACAGGATCACAAGACACGGAGCGTGGAGAGGACTGCTTTTACTCACAGGGAGCGTTTCCATATTTGGTCATGTTATTCTTAGAAAAGAGATAGGGAGAGACCCAAAATGGAGTTTTCGCAAAGTTATCGACCGGATATAACAACAAACGGACTTTTATCGCTATGGAAATAACTGTTGTTGAAAAAACAGCAAAGGTAAGACAAGATTTACATGCTTGCTTTGTTTTTGTTGCCATTTTTTTCGGGGAACTTTCGCTCCCTGCTCTGAAATACTTTGTGCAATGTAAATGAGTTGTATATCGCTGCATTCTGCTGGTTGTTAGCTTTCATTTGATGCCATGGTTTTGGTGTTTCCATTTATATTGTAGATACATATCGCACATAAACAAAAACGTGGTCATGAATTATACTCCGGACATGTTGTTGTTTATTTGCATGGCGTTCGAGCTGTGGTTAACGGATATGAAATTGAATTAGATTCGTTTTTAGAGGAGTTTCCGCTGAACACAACAGTATTTAATATGTGTGGGTTATTCTCAGGGTTAGTGAGCTATGAGCGAAAATGTAATGCACAAGGGGGCAAGTCCCCGGTACCAGGGACTCTCGGGTTTAAGAGGTTAAGGTGCATCAGCCCCTTAAAGCACACTTTCTGCAATGGGAGAATGGAGTGCCAGGACCCGGAAGCGCAGCACGACGTCAGACTTTACAGGTGGAAAATACAGCAGAACTGTTTGTGGTTGTTCGTATCTTGAATTTTTTTTCGCATCTCGAACATTTCAGATCTCAGGGTACCACTGTACATGCAGGAGAAAAGAAAGTGTGTTTCAGAGCTGTCTGCCTCAGTGATGTCTGCCTTATGGTTCGCCAAGCCAAACC
The DNA here is from genome assembly GCA_007224835.1 of Danionella cerebrum. Taxonomy (NCBI): domain Eukaryota; kingdom Metazoa; phylum Chordata; class Actinopteri; order Cypriniformes; family Danionidae; genus Danionella; species Danionella cerebrum. The sequence continues at coordinate 141,741 of SRMA01026245.1, forward strand.
AGATTGTAGGTGTGTGTGTGTGTGTGTGTGTGTATGTGCATGTGCAAGTGTAAGTGTGCATGCGTGTGTGTGTGTGTTTGAGAAGTGAGCAGGTGACAAGGGCTCACAGAAATCTTGTCAAAGCAACGGTGCACTGTGCTGTGTTAGTCCAGGGTTGGTTGGTTGGTTTGCAAATGCCACATTGGTTTTTTTTATAATGGAACCCATAACACCAGTGTCCTGTAACTGTGTTTTATCAGGTATAACATAAAACACATTATCCATCTTGTAGAAACCACAGCTGGAAGCTGATTATTGCTAGTATGTGTAGCAAACAATCAGCAACTCACACGAATCTCACAAAAAGGAAGCCATTCATTCAATGGAAACATTAGGTGACAGCATGGAGAGGAAAAAGAGTTCTGTCCGTTCAGAAAACACACACAAAGTAAAAGAACAATTTTCATGAATCATTGATTCTGAGCAGAGCCTGCTGTTTGTCTGTAGGCGCACACAAAGAAAGTTTTTGGGTTTTTTTAAAAGTAGAGACTAGAGATAAATCCAGAGATGGTCCATGGCTGAACAGTACTTTAAGAAAAAAAAGGTTCAAACTTGAAGCAAGTGAAACAGTAGATGGTAAAGTAAATCAAGGAGAAACTCAAGTTCTTTTAAAAAAGGAAACGGATAGAACTGTGGTCAGAGCCTGCAAATAGCTGGACCTCAATTACCCAATCAATGGCACCAGGGCTTCAAGTGTCGCAAAAACAGGCTTCCTGATATTCTCGGATACAGTCATGAGAAACGAGCAAAGCATCGCACACTGAGAAGGGTAAAAACAACCCTGGAGTCATTCTTCCTGACAGTTTGGAGCTAAAGGATCTCCTCTCATGTATTTACAAGGACAAATAGTTTTTCAGGTATTTCTCTTCACTGACAGAGTACAGAAAAATAAATATTTCATGATGACAAAAAACACAGGCCATTTTTATATGCATGCAAAAGCACTTTACTTTAGTCAAAATACAATACTAGTGTAAAACTGGTCTTTGTGATAATGTTAGGATCTATACTCTATATCTAACTTCCTCCCTCCCTCCAAAGTTCATGTTTTTTGCTTCAATCTACTCTTATAAATCCCTATAAAAGCCACTAAAAACTCAACATGTCATTAGGAAGAGTTATTGTGGTATTTAAATAAGAATACGGGACCGTAACACATTACTTATTATCAGTAGATTGTAAATTGAACTATATTTTCTAGCATAAAAAGATTAGGGCAGTACTCACCCTCTGAATCACCATCCAGAACACTCTCCATGTGTCTGATCAAGGCCTCCAAGTCACTGTCCTGTGACACACAAAGGGGATTGAAACTCACCATATGTTCCTTCTGGTCTTCTTGCAAACACATTTATTATATTAGAAGAAATAATAAGGCTTCCTCTGTTTACAATCAAATAGTGGCTCAACTCACTAACGACAGCAGAGCCACAGAGGTCTCCGAATACAGCTACTATAAACATATTTCCAGATCAATGGCTGTTCTATGTGAAATGATAAGATGACCTAGAGGGGGAATGAGGCTGCGTGAAAAAGGTTTTATATCCCCACGAGGAATCCTCCCTGAGATGAAAGCCTTGAGGAGCATATGAATCTGAAGCAGAGCTAAAGGTCCCTCAGAAACATAATGCGGTTGCTTCTATGAATGTGCACTGATCTCCTCAGACTTTTATAAAATACCTTACCTTAAATAGATACATATAAAAATATATAAATACAGGTTGGGAACATTGGAAATCATGAACAGTTACTGTCTGACTGATGATCCGCTCTGAGGTTTTAATGTATTTAATTGAAAATAATTAAAAAAAATCTCTCTGTCTCTCTCTTTGCTCACGATAAAATGATCTCCAGTCATGAGTTGACATTTTCCATCTCTATTTATTTTTCTGTATTTCATTCGCTGTAAGTTCACAAGTTTTTGTGCTTCAATGGTGATGAAAAGTATTGTGTGTGTGCTAATGCCATTTTGTGGGATAAAAGCTCATGGTTTCAAAGTAAAGTCCGATAGATTAGTTCTTGTTGTAAACGTGTAACAAAAGTACTGCATTTTTCGCCGTATAAGACGCACCCAATTTTAAATGAGGAAGATCTAGGAAAAAAAAGATTCTGAACCAAATACTGTGGTAGAATATTTTTATATCAACTGTGTAAAAGTTAACAGCAGTTTAAGAACAATTATATGCCAAACATGTAACAGTCAGTAAAGTCAGTAAACAGTAAAAGTAACAAAAAAAGGGTGTAATGTTTTTATTCAAACCCCAATAATTCCTCTTCGTCACTGCTATCAGAAATGAGGACGGACAGATCCACGCAGTCATTGTCATCACTTTCTTCCTCACTGGTGTCAAATAAGATGTTGTCTTCTGTTCCATCCAAGGCATTACTAATGCCACACTTCTTAAATGATTTTATAACAATGTCCTCCTTCACAGAGTCCTACGCGCTATGGTAGGATCAACGAGCAGAGATGGGCGATGACATCAGCGCGCACCGACGGGTGTACAAATATGGCCGACGGTTCTGGAGCTAGGCCGAAGCTGCGGCCTCTTACGCCTCTTCTACTATGGCAATAGTCAATATATAATTGGAGATATCTCAAATTCACTTTCTTACTAGGGCAATTACAATTCAAGATATCTTTGAATATCTTTATGCCCAGTCAAAATATATTTACCGCCCTCCGCTCCGCGGCGCTCTGCATTCTCCGTATAAGACGCACCAACTTTACTCCCTCAGTTTTGGAGAAGAAAAAGTGCGTCTTATACGGCGAAAAATACGGTATTTAGTTCATATTAATTTTCTCATAAGACTAGAGATATAAAGATGAGTGTGAATTGTACTATAATAATGTGACTATGGGAGAAACTGTCGCTGCCATACATACGGTATCAGAGTGATTGGAACACCTAATTTTTCCATGTAATGGAGTGATTGTGTACAAATTTGCATTATTGTGAGTTACTACCATTTTCAATTCAGTATCAACTTCAACATTTCCAGACAAACCATTCGACTCTAACAAATTCCAGCAGCACACCACCAACTCCTTGCAGAATTGGCACAGCTCGACTTCATGAAGTTGGGGTGCATTGTATGGTCAGGCCATCACTCTCCCCTGACCTTGACCCATAAAGCACGTCCTGACCTAGCCCACCACCATGTGACGCATCGCCTCAGAACATCATTATTTACATTTACATTTACGTATTTAGCAGACGCTTTTATCCAAAGCGACTTACATTGGGAGTAAACATCAAGCAGTTAAGCAGTTAAGCACTGTGTTAAGTTAGTAAGTAAGTACGTTAAGTTAGTGAGTGCTCTCGAAAGATTAGAGTTTTTAGCTGCTTTTTGAAGGCGTAGAGAGATTCAGCTTTCCGTAATGGGACGGCAATGGAATTCCACCAGCCAGGAACTGTGAAGGAGAAGGTCCTGGTGAGAGATTTTTTTTGCCGCTCTGAGATGGGACCACCAGACGCTGGTCATTTTCTGAGCGGAGGCGTCTGGAGGGGACGTAGAGCTGGAGGAGTTCGTGGAGGTATGAAGGAGCGGAGCCTGTGACTGTCCTGTATGCCAGTGTCAATGATTTGAACTTGATTCGAGCCTCAATGGGAAGCCAGTGGAGAGAGATGAGGAGAGGGGTGACGTGTGCTCTTCTTGGTTCTTTGAAGATCAGTCGAGCTGCCGAGTTCTGGATCATCTGAAAGGGTCTGACCGCACATGCAGGAAGTCCAGTGAGAAGAGCATTGCAGTAGTCGAGTCTTGATATGACCATTGCTTGGACCAGAAGTTGGGTTGAATGTTCTGTAAGGAGATGTCTGATCTTTCTGATGTTGAACAGGGCAAATCTGCAAGATCGAGCAGTTTTAGCAATGTGTTCCGTGAATGTCAGTTCCTCATCGAAGATCACTCCAAGGCTACGGACAGAGGTGGATGGAGAGATAGTTGACGACCCTAGTTGTATGGTGAAGTCATGCTGGACAGTGGAGTTTGCAGGGATGACCATCAGTTCAGTCTTTGCCATGTTAAGCTGGAGGTGATGGTCCTTCATCCATGTAGAAATGTCATTCAGACAGTCAGTTATTCGGCTTGTAATAGTAGTATCATCAGGATGGTATGACAGGTGGAGTTGAGTGTCGTCAGCATAACAGTGGTAGGAGAAGCCGTGTCGGTTGATGATGGGACCCAGGGAGGTGATGTAGGTAGAGAAGAGTAGGGGTCCAAGAACTGAGCCCTGTGGAACTCCTGTGAGCAGCTGCTGTGGCTTGGACACCTTGTCCCTCCAGCCGACTCTGAAGGATCTGGAAGAGAGGTAAGACTTGAGCCAATCCAAGACAGTGCTGGAGATACCTTTAGTAGGGAGTGTGGTCAGGAGGATCTGGTGGTTCACCGTGTCAAAGGCTGCAGAGAGGTCTAGTAGAATGAGAACTGACGATTCTGAGTTTGCTCTTGCAGATCTGAGTGCTTCAGTCACCGATAGAAGAGCAGTTTCAGTTGAACGGCCGTTCTTGAATCCTGATTGGTTCTTGTCAAGTTGTTCATTGTCTGTAAGGAAAGAAGACAATTGATTAAAAACAACACGTTCTAGAATTTTTGCAGTGAAAGGTAGAAGTGAGATGGGTCTATAGTTTTCTACTTCAGAAGTGTTGAGAGCAGGCTTTTTGAGCAGAGGAGTTACCCGAACTTCCTTGAAGGTGTCTGGAAAGGTGCCGGAGGCAAGAGATGAGTTGATGATGTGAGTAAGAGCTGGAACAATGGTAGGAGCGATGGCCTGAAGCAGGTGAGAAGGTACAGGATCTAGCGGACAGGTGGTTGGATGAGATGAGAGGAGAAGTTTAGAGACTTGAGGTTCAGAGAGTGGAGTGAAGGAGGTGAGTAGAGCTGTCGTTGGTTCTGCGTGTGTCCAGGCGACTGGAGCGGTGAACTGGCTGCTAATGGTGAGAGTCTTCTGGGTGAAGTACTCAGCGAATTCGTCAGCTGTGAGAGAGGTGGCAGCAGGGGGTTTGGGGGGGTGGAGAAGAGAGTTGAAGGTTCTGAAGAGCTTCCGACTATCAGTGGAGTTCTTGATTTTCTCTTGGTAGTATGTGCTTTTGGCTTCATGTACTTTGCTTGAGAATGATCCAAGTAGAGTATGGTAGGTGGTAAGGTCCGTTTCAAGCTTTGACTTCCACCATTTCCTCTCTGCCGACCGAAGGGTGGTCCTTTGTTCCCTGAGAACACTAGATAGCCAGGGGTTGGAGGAGGACTCCTTAGGTGCTCTAGAGGTGAGTGGGCAGAGCTTGTCGAGGCATGATGTTAGTGTAGCGCAGAGTTTGTTGGTGGCATCGTTGGTGTCGAGTGAGGAGAGCTCTGGAAGTGAAGATGAGACAGCTGTGGAGAATGTAGATGGAGCGAGGGTCCTCAGGTTGCGTCTGAAAGTGACTGGAGTAGTGGTCGAGTGGTCGATGTTGGGCAGAGTCAGCTTGAATGTGATGAAAAAGTGGTCAGAAGTGTGCAGTGGTGTCACCTTGACTTGATGAGGGGAGCAGTTCCGTGTGTAGATGAGGTCCAGGTGGTTTCCTGACTTGTGTGTGGCAGAGGTGGTCTGGAGATCAAGGCTGAATGAGGCCATGAGGGAGTGAAAGTCTCCGGCATAAGGCTTGTTCAGGTGTATGTTGAAGTCCCCAAATACGATGAGTGGGGTGGATTCCTTTTCTGGAAAAGATGAAAGTAGACCGTCCAGTTCCTCAATGAATTCAGAGAGTTGTTGTCCTGGAGGGCGGTAGATGGTGAGGATGTGGAGGTTTGTCGGGTGTGTAGTAGTGACCGCATGAAACTCAAAGGAGGATGTCTTGCCGTAGGTGGTGAACGGTGAGAATTTCCAAGTCTTAGAGATTAGAAGTCCAGTGCCACCACCACGTCCAGCTTCCCGGGAAGAGTGGGAGAAGGTGAATGACTGAGATAGAGCCTCTGGGGTTTGCAGTGTCCTCTGGTCGTATCCATGTTTCAGTCAGGCTGACGATGTTGAGTGATGACTGAGCAGCTAATACAGGAATGAATCAGCTTTGTTGACGGCTGATTGGCAGTTCCAGAGACCCACGGAGACAGAAGATGGCTTGGGTGGAGCAGAAGGTAGTGAACGTAGGTGTGCTGAGTTCCGTGTAACGTGAATGTAGTTGCATGAGCGGCGAGCTGAGGAGCAGAGAACAGGGATAAGTTGGAAGCACATGTTAGCAAAGTGAGATGAAATAATCGTGTGTTTAGGAAAAATTAAAGAAGTAGAACAAGATACTGTAGTGGCTTACTGTGTGTTGCCTCGCTGTCGTTGCTCGGTGGAGTCGCACAGGTAGAGTCGATCGTCTTTATCCGAGTAGTCTTCACACGAGGAGACTGAGCGCTTCCGCTGACGCTTTCGCGACAGCACTCACGCATTACCGAAATGCCATCCTTGATTAGTCTGAATCAGTATAGCTGAACCCGCCCCAGTGATTAACACCCGCCGAAAGGACCGAAACTGAGAGAAACCCTGCCAGAAGCTAGCTGAAAAGAGTGTTAATTGCTCGCCTATACTAATCAAAGAGTGCTTAAAGCTGAACGCGCTACAGAGCTTAACAATAGTAGTCAAAGACAGACGCTATGTTAGTTCAGGTAAAAGTCTGCGCTTGTTTAAAAGCACAGTGCTCAGTAAATATGGCAGTGACAGTTAAGATAAACAGAAAGAAGTTAATTCTTAGTGTGTAGCTGTGAACGTGCAAAACTAGCGTGCGTAATCAGGTGATCGCCGCGTCCTCAATGTAAACAAATCTGCTAACTTCAACGAAATGACTGCAGCCTCTGACTTAAGTACAGTTATGCCTTAAACACACGCCCCAGTGATTAACACCCGCCGAAAGGACCGAAACTGAGAGAAACCCTGCCAGAAGCTAGCTGAAAAGAGTGTTAATTGCTCGCCTATGCTAATCAAAGAGTGCCAAAATTAAAGAATCCACGCCACTATTAGTTGTGTGCTGTCATTTGTGAGTTAACGTTAACTGACTAAAATTAATTTAATTCCATTCATTAATCACATATATGAGATATATGGCATAAATGAGATATTCCACACTCAGCCATGTGCTATACAGTTATTGCACTTTGCGCGTCGGGTGGTCATTTTCTTATAATGCACAAAAACATCGCTATAGATACACCCCCCTTTACAGTGAGTTCTGATGGTCTCACACACCAACGACAATTAAGATGATCTTTATTTAATTCTGGATTGAACTTACTTTTTAATTGAGCTATTTTTCTTCTATTGATGTGTACTGTGTTTAGTGTTCTCTTATTTTATTTATTTAAATATTTGTTCCATAAATCTCTTTCCCTTTTGTGCAAACCATCAGTTTAATGTGGAAAAAACCTTCCTTCCATCCAGACATTATTAGGGTTCCTCCATTTCTTAGAATTATTCACAGGGGAAACTCTCACTCCGAGTCTTAATAAGCCCTCTTTGACAGAACCCTTTACAGGTAACGTAATATCGTTTGTCTTTGGTATTACAGTCTGCATCATGCAAATGAATTTAGCCTAGAGAAGGTTATTATAGCAGATAGTTTGGAGTTCAAGTTTCAGTAGCACAGAAGCAAACTCGTGCGTTTAGATGAGGTGCAAGTAAGCCAGGGGCTCATCTGGACTCTCAGGAGATCTCAAACTACCTCCACAGACTGCTTAAAGTAGCAATCCAATACAGCCTGGGTACGATTCGATCCAGCCAGCTCAGATAGATTAAAACTATTTGTCACCATTGAGAGGAAGGGAAAAATCTCACAGGCATTTTCTATGAGTATAAAACCCAAAGTGATGGTGATGGACTTCCACCTGAGTGGATATTTGATAATTAGCTGGTTCATGCGAGCGGCTGATGTTTGTGGTGCTAGCAGTGCATGGGTGAGACTATTCAAAATGGAGCAAATGGATTATTCGACATTGCAATACCTTTTTTAAGTTCAATCAACTTGTTTGGGTTAAAAGTGTAGAAATAGATTTGAGACAAGTTTAATGAAATGTTGTGGAGGACACTTTCTTATTTATTCGTACCTACCAGAACGACTTTCACACTTTGTAATATTTTTTAAGAATGTTTAATATTTTCTCCCTCATAGGTTGAGTTGCTTGTCTCAGTTTCTACTTTTATTTTAAACATCTAATTCCAGAGCAATCAAAAACAAGCCTAGAACTACGAGAGGATCCTGTCAATGATCTTAGTGCAGATGGGAGAATAGTCACCAAGAAAACAACTGGTGAAGGACTGGAATCCTTCCCTGTTTCCCTGCTCAAGAAAACAAAAGTCCTGAGATTCCACATGAACATCTGAATGCTTTTGTGTTTTTGTGAAGTGTTTAAGATGATTTTTTTCACCTGTGTTAAGCAGAAAACTGTAAAAAAAAAGGTGGGTTTTTTTGCTGAAATTAGACAACCAGCAGAAAAAAATCCACTCAGCAGTGGATACTTCATCAATAAAATCGTGTTTGATAGCGGCTCATAACACAATTTTATTCTGACTGGCCTGAGTGGTGATGCATACCCCAATGCTGTAAGTACAACTAACTTTTTGGTTAATATTTCCTTTGACTTATTTATGAAGCCAAGTCTGTAGGCGCAAACATATTAGTCTTGCTATATTTCAGGTAAAAACAGTGTTTTTATTATTAAAAATTGAACTAGGTCAATAAAGAAAACTGTGCATTCTGCATCCTTTTGCCAAAAAAAGAAACAAAGCACCTGCAGAAGTTTACAGATTTTACGAGTGGTTTTAAATAAGGGCTTCATAACAATCCCCTTCATTTGTTTTAGATGTGTTAAGTAAAATATTGTTTTATACATTGTGCATTGGTTGATTGTAAAAAGCACATTGTTAACACGGGATCCTGGAATTTAAAATAAAGCTGTCATATGTGACAAATAAAAGTCTTAAAGCATCAACGACATGTCATCCACCTTTTTTATTTGAATATTTATAATCTTTTAAAAGGACACATTGTCATAAAAGAACATAGTGTGCCAGATTTGTACTAAAGGGGGCATGGAATAAACAGGAGAGAGACAATAAGAGATCATTCTGAAAAGCTTTAATTGGCAATAAATATTGCATCTTCTAATTTATATCTAGACGGGTCCAAAATTCATAGTTTGATTTACTGAAGCAGCTGGACTTTTTGACCGTATCTAAAAGCAGGTTTACAAAAAAAAAAGTCCTAGAAGCTGATTGACAAGGGTTGTGTGCAGCGGAGGATCTTTCCTCACCTGTCCACATGTCTGACAGGAAGTCTCTGTGGGGAGATCCCCTCCTGAGTCGTGCTCTCCATCTGAATCTGCCTCCGAGCATGACTCAAATTCATCTACACAGTAAAAAGCCTCCGCTGCTTGGGGATCCTCCGGGATTGCTGGCACTATTAAGGAAAAAGAAAAGGATACAGCACTCTGTTTATTAGGAAACTTTTCTTAGACATCCTTTATCAATACAGTGCATCGTGATTGTTGGAAAAAGAATGCAAATGCTGGTGAAGAAAACACCACACAGCCAACCAAAGGATAATTAAATAGCTATTTAAATATTCACTATTTTTGGTACCTACTTTTAGTCAAGGAAATGAATAGAAGAAGATGGAAATACAGAACTTTTCCCATTGCCTACTTCAGTTGTGTGCAAATGAATCTGAAATATTTGAAAGTCTAATGTTTATCAGTACATTACAGAAAATAATGAACTTTATCACAATATACACACTTTAGACAATTCCAGTATTCTCCACTTCAAACCTGTGGGTATATAAATGAACGCTGATGGGCTCTCGCGGATTTCTAGGACAGCGACCAAGATGATTACACGGTTTCATGCCTCTGATTCTATTCAGCAGTCACCAGCATTACAGGTTCAGAGATGCCAGGAGACGAAGAAGGAATGAGAGAAAGAGATAGAAAAGCACTTTTCTCTGGAGAATTTACCAAAAAATGATTGTTGACAGTTTCTGTATCATTCTAATGTTTTTCAAATGTCTGAATAACTCACACTTTACACTTTTTGATTTGTTAATACCTAGATACAGGCGTTTTTTAATCGATTTGAGTAAAACATTTTAATTGAGTCACAATCAACTGGCGAAGTAAATTGGGCCAAAGAAAACTGATAAACATTATGATAAATATATGTTGATTTCAGAACCATGCTCTTTTGGGCCACAGTGGTGTAACAAGAAGCACTTTATGCTTGACCTCACGGACCTTGCACAGAACCTGTGCTAGAAGCCTCAATGGGAGAAACACTTGTCCAAGAGATTCATTGGCAATGGGAGTAGTTTTGGAGAAGCAAACATGTCGACCTGTTCTTCCCCAAACTTTTCACATACCCGCTGAACAGCCAGGGGGATCATTTGCCATTCTTCTGGTGGCGGTAAAAAACTGGACAGTGTATCAAAAATACAGTTGCCTACACAATGGAATTTAACGTGTGTAAGACGTCCAAGTGAGTGCAGGTGGCAGGAACGCATAGCACCCTGGTAGATGATGTACAATACATATACTCATGACTCGACAACCTCCGTGGCCTCTCAGTGGGTTAGCTGGTTCGATGATGGACCCCAAAAAGTCAAGCATTTCTCCCGTCACAATTTTCAGGAACAGTTTTGAATAGAAGACCTCTCTTGCCTCCGAGATACCAAAAAACCTCTGCCATGAAGAGAGAATCTTGGCAGAAAGCCAATTCACTGTCCAAATTTCGTTAGCTCCTCAAGCATCTCTAGGAAGAAAAGCACTAGATGTAAGTGGGTCACTGGGTCCTGGCGGGTTACTGGGTCAGAAAAAGAGCCTGGTCAGAGGACTTAAGCCATTCATCTAGCCACAGGTAACTCAGCTCCCTGTTCACTTCAATGTAAACCACCTCACCTGAGATGTTCAAACAAATGCTCTACCTTATACATCCAGTATCACTTTTAAAGTATTTTATTTGAGCTGTCCAAAATAACTTGCAGACCATTCCCCAAAAAATCTTTGGTCAAGAGTTTAAAATGATTAATTTTCAATCAGGAAGGCATTAAAATTTAACAATGCACCAGGTCATGTAAAAAAAATCAATGATTATGTTAAATTTAATGCCTCTAGAGGGTCTCCCAAAAGCCTACATTTTAACATAACTTGAGAGGCCAATGGCCCAAAAGTACAACCAGTAATTGAAAATTAAAGCATAGAGCCCTGGAAGCACATTAAGAGCAGTTCAGTTCTTTTTCTCAAGTACTATTGAAGAGAAAAAGAGAACACAGACAAAGGTAAAATTGATTAAAAACCACTGGAACAGAACAGCCAGTCTCACCCAAACTGTAAAAGATTAGTGCTAGGTTTGTAAAGCTTTTGGCGTTCAGGTTTGTTCAGAATTTTAGATTCTATTTGAGTCTAATTCCAAGATAAATCCCTGTGGACAAATTAAAAAGTTTTTAATGGAAATAAATAAAAAAACGAGAGCATTACAATCTGCAAACTTTATTGATTCTAATGAGTGATAACGACACAGCAACTTATTTAACTTGTTTAAGTAAACATCACCATTAGCAGTCACTTTATGCGCGAGCACTGAAAAGCACTTATGAGTCTCAGCCATGGTCAAGATTTCTGCTCATTATAATAATAATAATAACAACCCCACATTAACACTAATATGCAATTTAAATAGCGTTTTCTTGTGCAAGAGCATTCTCTGATAAATCCTGTCAGCTAATGTTTAAAATGTCAGCTAATGTAATAAATGTTCATTCTGTGAAGCTTCTTTCAAGCAATTGCATAAATACACTATAGAAGAATGTTCCTCTTTGTTTGCTCGAGCCTTCTCCAGGTTCTCTGCCCTCCTTGTTGAAATACATATTAATCAGGCTGAATGGTGGCTTTAATATCTAAAAAAAAAAACAGCCAACTCCTTTTATTTTGATTGATAGATCCCTATAGACTCATTAAATGAGAGTAACTTTTTCATTTTCTGAAAAAGGTTCAGGGAATAATGGACATTCAAAAAATAAAGTTTATAAGACATTTTTTTTGCTTTATTGGCCATTTGTCATTTTTATCATCAAATATGATTGATAAAAATACATTTTCCACTCATAGTTATTGTTTGGTTGAAGCCATTTATTGTTCAACTGTTTACTGTTTTTAAATTATAATGAAATATTCCAAATAATGCTGATGACCCAAAAATCATGATCTTAATATTTTGTATTCAACCCCTTTACCATCAGCCAGAAGTCTTTGTCAACTCTGTTTACTCTTTAAATAAAGATAAAAGAACATTTCTAAATGACCAAAAGTGGAAACTGCTGTTCTGTAGGTGTTTTACCGGTAACTTTTGTTTCCACTTTTTAAACCCGGAAGCGCCGCATGACATCATGACTGTTATGGCCTGATATTAGTTATTGGTTTGAGTTTTCCCTCTCTCTTCTATCTTTGTCCGGTGTTTTTTTCTTTCAAAGGTTCCGGCCTGGTTCATGATTTTCACCTGTGACTCATTAGGTTATCACCCTGGAAGGAGGTTCCTGATGTCTGTCAACAAATCGAGATCCATCAGCTCCCCATATTATCCGGTTTCTGCTGCGGCTCAGGGGGTCGTCTGGGCTGTGGCAGCGCGACTCCTTGTTGGTCTGAGGGGCTTTGTCATTGATCCATCAGCTGATCACTCCTCTCCGTTTGCTGCCTGGTTGTGTCTCTGGCAACGGCCGGGTTTTCCAGAGAGCCTGACTTCGGACACTGCTGCGGGGCGCATTTTATTTTCCCCTTGAGAAGTTAGAGTGCAAGGCGAGAGGGGAACGGAGTACCTTCCCCCTTGCTAGTTTAGTTTGTTTAGGTTAGGTTTTTGTCCGTCTCTGGCTTCTTTTGTATATTATTATAAATAAATATCCTTTAGTGCCCTACAATGCTTTTATTTTTTCTTCCTTGTAAAAAAATCAATTAATAATTTCCTTTAACAAACTTATTTGTCACACCATCCCCCCTAGCCTCTAACCCCTCTAGGGTTGTAACAATGACCGATCAATCGGATTGAGGTAAGGAGATTGAGATCCACTTCAGAACCTTCACTTTGTTCTGGTGGAACTGAGGACAAGTGGATCGTTGTCGTGTTCGAATGTCCAGTAACGTCCCATGTGCAGCTTCTGGAAGGATGACGCACATTTTTCAACATGCTGCTCCCCTATAGGTCCTGTGGCCAAGCTGCGGTGGTAATGGTCCCCGAAATATATTCTGTTTTCAAGAATACTTATATTTATAATTGATACACCACACATCTTTCACATTGGAAATGTGCGCCCACTCATTCATTTTCACTCTTTCGGGGTCACAGGTTTATACATGGAAAATGACACTAACCATGTTTCCATCCAAATGTGAATTAAAATTATGTGACAAACTGGAATATTGCATAAAATATTTGCCACTTTTTCCATCCAACGAGTCCATCCAACTTAGATTACCTAGACAAACCCTATCATATGCAGTCATTTGATCTTGCTTTTGGAGGCGGAGACTGCTCTTTGGGAACAGCAGCCGTTCGAGAAGGTTCTGGGAGATGATCCCGAACCACTTTGATGACAGACTTTAAGAATTTTAGAACAATCAAAACAACATTTAAGATGATGTGTAATTAAATCACTCCATTAATGCCGCCCCATTGTGCCTCAGTTCCAAAAGAAAAAAACATTACCATTGGGATTTATTCAGTAAAGGAGTTCCTCTTTTTGTTCTTATCGGATAAAAGGTTTATAATACTCAGTGCATTTTTTAAGTCACATTTTCAAAATGCTCATCTTGACATTTTCATTCAGTTTTTTTTACATCATTTTAAAATGTGCATAAAAATAGATGGATGGAAATAAAGCTACATTTATAGAAATTACACATCTGTGTGAGGTCAGTTTAGATTTCATTTAGTCTTTGATTAAAAAGCTGGGTTATTCAAGTTACCTCCTTAAACGGCAACACAAACCGAATGCCACAGTTCCCCATGAGAGAGTGACCGAGAGACAGAGAGAATGAGCAGTAGCTCGAGAGATAATCTGAAAATGCATATCCTGAACATGAGTCATACAACAGCACAGATAAAATAAAGCATCTACAGTTAGAAAACGATCAGTGCTATACTGCTGATGTTTATGCAGTGCTTTACAATATATGCAAACAAATAAAAGAGAGGCTGAGGATGATTGTCGACAAGTTCTCTACTCAACGCGCTTATTGCCAGAGCTTATTCATTCGAACAGCTCAGACGTCCCTGGTGTAGTCATTAACTGTTCTTTAACTGCAGAATCAGACACAGTGTTTATTTACCTCCAGAACTCAAAATCATCCTCTGAATGAGCCACCTGGGTCCTTGAGCGATATGCAAATAACAGACCAGAAGATTAAGCTTTCAAATTGACAAGATAAATAAATACAGTGAAAAAAATCATATAGCATCTATTCTGTTCCTCATAGGGAAGCCATTACTGTCTGTGTTTGCACAGCTATTGTTTAACATTAATAATGCGTTACTCCGTTGTGAGGATTTTTTGCCATTGAATACGTCACATTTGGCTGAAACGGACTCAATTCTTCGAGTCAGATGAATAAGTGGCATGAAGATGAAGGTGTAGACGATGTAGATGCAGAGAAACACAAAATGCAAAAGGATGAGCTGGAGATGCAGGAGAAACGGGTGGATGAGATTAGAGACGTAACAGTAGAGACCCCCAGAAGAAGAGGAACCCAAGGGAGGAGCTGACACCCGAGGGAAAACGTGATAAAATGAAGTGGAAGTGTTGCACTGCTTCTATTGGTCAATCTAACCAGCACACAATTTTTATTATTTTTAACACTATCCTCAAACTTACCAGCTTTCTGAGAACTTCCCAATAATCCCATTACACTACAATATTTTTAACAAATGCTAAAGGTTTACTCTGATTGCACCCAGGTCTCCTCTTTCTATAAATCATAGCATGCCGCTGCTCCTTTGGGGGTCATCTGAGAGCACAGAGGTGGCTCTGTCCTCATTTAAAGAAACTCATTTACGGGGGAATCTAAAGAGATTAGAAACGGGAGCTGATGGATCTCTGAGGAATCCCTGCCAACAGAGATTTACCGGAGTGATTTAAAAATATTTAAAAGGTGCCTGATGGTCTTTTTCTTTATGTCTATGATAACTCTAAAGACGGCAAAAACCTCAATCTGAACAGAAAGGCACATGACTCAAATCTCCTCCATTCAGTATTTTACCCCTTCAAAAAACACGACTTCCAGGCAGACATTCGACAACCCAAACCTTCAGCTCCCTCCAGAGATTTGAGATGTGGAGGGACAACTTTTACTTTCTCTAGATGATCTGGTTCGATCCCCTTCCTGGAGCTCCACCAGAGCACACGAGGAGCCCTGGCGGCCAAGAGACCAGAAGAGGACAATGAGGGAGACCGCACCAGGTGCAGTGGAGCCACCCCCCAGCCATACCTGGCCCCGTACACACCCTGACCAGCAGCCCAAAAAAACACGTCCCCCGAGTCATCCATCCACCCATCCATACACGAAGGGTGGCCAGCCACCTCTCGGTGGGCCCACGCCCACCTGGCCATCCCCTGCACCCCCGTCAATGAGAGGAGCATAACCCCCCCCCCCGACAGAAGATGGAGGCAGACATTCCCCATCATCTGCTCCCAGTTGGAGTGTAGTGTATATGTTTGTGTTGAAGAGGTAATTAAAAATGGGGAGTTTTTTGGGATTGTGGGGGAAACCGGAGTACCCAGAGGAAACCCACACAAGCACAGGGAGAACATGCAAACTCTTTCCACGAAGATCACCGGCAAGCCTCAAACCGACAACCTTCGAACTGGAAGGTCACAGTGCTACCCACTACACCACCGTGCCGACTTGAAATATAGACTTGATCATTAATTAACTTTTCCTTTACAGGCTAATGGGGTTCTCCAGCACATGGTACACTCTGGTGCACAGGTTACCAATCCGTCACAGAGCTGATTATAACGCTTTGATCTTGTGGGGAAAACCACACAAGCACAGTGAGAACATGCAAACTCCACTCCATCACTGCCAAGATTCAACAATTAAATTTTTAAATATCAATTAAAGAGGTTGTCAGGGAGATATGATCTAATTAGCTCTGAGCTCAGAGACTGAAAATCAGAAACATTCCTCATCTATTGTTTCTAAAGGCACAAATAACTCCCGCCCTGATCAAACTGCGCGGTGGAGCATCATTAAAACTTCCAGGGATCATTTGACTTTCAAATGAAAACAGAATATTGTTTTTAGTTCTACGTGATTCTGATAGCGTGGTGTAATACTCAGGGCTCCTCGCACGGTTCTGGGATTTCTCGTTTGTTAAACCATGGAGAAAGAGGCTCTGGAGTTCTATGCACACCATGAATTTTAATGAAGACTGAGAGAATGAGGAAGTCATTTCTGAGGGCAAAGTTAAACTTTTTCATTGAGAAGAGAATGGAAGGAATTTCATCAGACACTCGATTCATACTTCAAAGGAAAGTTGCAGGGGAGTTAGTTCTTAAAGTTTTTAAGTAAGAATTCAAGCTGAAATTTGAAAAAAAAAAAAAAAAAAGTCTTCACAGCTTTTTGGTTCACTGTAACCCGACACATACTGTTCATGAAAAAAGACCCTTTTACCCAGGGCTCAAAAATATTCCAGACCAACAGTTTAGTGAAATCAACTCACTGTGATCTTCTGAGAGGGACCTGCACATCTCAGACTGATGAGACATTATTTCAGAGGGTTCCTTTGATAACTTGGTCTGAGCTGCTGGGCTTCCACGGACCACTTCAGTTTGTACCTATAGAAAAATATCCTATTTTTTAAAGTGCTCAGCAATAAACAAATTCCATACAAAGGGCATGCATCGTTCAACATACGACTTGGTAGACTTTGCTGTCAGATTGTTTTAGTTTAGTATATCAAAATTGAATATGGAATGAAAATTTAAGCAAGTCTTATGTGCATTACACGTATTGAATTCAAACTGTTTTGACTGAATTATTACATTTCTGATGACTTAAAGCAACAATACACTTTTTGAATCATTCTCAAGAGTTTCCACTTTTTCATTTAAAACTTCTTTGATTCGCATGAATTTCTCCAGGAAAGTGGTTGACACTGGATATGTTAATGGAAATAAAGCTGCAGCCACCCTAGCAAAGTCCTCTCGACCAAATACTGCGTGAAGCATGTTTAAGTATCAAAACAAGTTAAAGTAAAGCACAATAGTAATCGGATTTACAGACGTTTAAGACATTTTCATCAAAGGTGCAATACAAGTACAGTGGAACCCCGAGAAACGAATGCTTCGAGTTACGAAATGTTCGAGATACGAAACGTTTCGCGGACATTTTTTACTTCGAGATACATTTACAAGCTGTTCTGCTGTATTTTCTGCTTGACGTCATGACATCGCGTAGCGCTTCCGGGTTCTCGCGCTCCTATCTCCCAGTGCAAAAAGGGTCTGATGCGCTTCAAAACATTTCAACAACACAGTGAAACATTATGTATAGATAATAATGTACTATAACAAATGTAGAGTCAAGGTGTCGTAAAAGAAATAACGTTTGTAACGTGGAAAGTGCTGTTCTGTAGCACAACTTAGAGAAACCCTGTGACGCGTTCTCAGAAGCGTCTCTCCATCTGTCTCCGCTCGTGCTTGAAACTGTGTTTGTGTTAGTAATTCGTGAAATATTTCGAGAAAGTTTACTTTCAGTGGTTAATGTGGTGCCGTAATGTTTTCTGCATCCGTTCCTCCTCCTCCGACACATGACTTCACTCTCAAGGTAAGGTTTCACATTTATGTACATATTACATATTTTGCTTGTGTTTTATTATCATTTATTACATTACCAATGTGTAGATTTAAGAATTGAAGAAACGTTACATGATTTTTCTCTGGTTTTCCATTTTTTCATCTACTTATTCTGTTGTTTCTGAGAGACGTTGCACGGATTAGGCATTTTACATGGAAAACTTGCTTCGAAGTACGAAATGTTCGAGATCCGAAAGAAATCCTGGAACAGATTAAGTTCGTATCTCGGGGTACCACTGTATTAAATAATAAACAAAACATAAGAGCGCAGTAAACATTTGATATTTAGTGAAACTAAAACTGATCAAAATTTGTTCATGTTTGTGACACAACATTTTTACAATTTTGTGTCAACATCTTGGAACAACAAATCTTTTTTCATTTTACCCCTTGGCCGAAGGGTTTCCTATTTTTAAGTGAGGACAAAACAAAGCAGGAAGTTAATGAAAAAGCTCATATTGATTCAATACAAGCATGATATAAAGTCGAATTATGGTTTGGTCGATGTGGAAGTGTGCGAGTTTCCTTAAGAAGTGAGGTGCTTTCTACACACCAAATCATTGGTCCCCAGATATTTGTAAGATTGCACCTCCTTTATGGTCTGATTTTTAATTAAAGTTATTGTGACCGTTTGAGAAGTTTCAGATCACACCAGTGAACAAAATCATCAAGAACTAGGTCTCTTACCTTTAAAACATCCACGCTAACTTTATGAACATTTTTAGACTTGTACTCCAGCATTAGAAGATGGTTTTCTTGATACTTCTCAGTCATATATTGCCTATCACAAGAAAAAAAAACAATTTTGATACAAGGATTTCAATAATTTACAAGGGAACAAGATAAAGAAATAGAGTTAAGTAACAAAATAAAAAAGTCTATTTTGTTTTTACAAGAAAATAACTCTTTCACTCTCTCTCCAATGAAAACACAGTCTCTGCAGTGACTTCTACACAACTTAATTTGTTAAATCCTTACTTTGCTCAAACTTTCTAAAAATTTCTGTTGCCAATCCCTGAGTAAAAAATCGAAAACTAAGAATTCATGTCTTTATGGACAAGCTTGAGATATTATCATCCAGGTTTTTGTTATTACTGTCAGCTTGATTTTTATTTCATAAGATAGTAGAGAGAGAGAGAGAGAGAGAGAGAGAGAGAGAGAGAGATTGGAGATACAATGCAACCACATGTTTGTATTCAATGCACCACGGACTATTCTGGTGGTCATCCAGGTTTAATGTCACTTCTTCATTACTCTATTGGTCTAATTTTGGTCTATATTTTTACAATAACAAGTCTTTACAATTCACACCAGCACTCAAAGGTGAGGAGAATGCCTTGCTGTAATGTTCACCCTGACGAAGATTGTTATCTTTGATACAAGGTGTTATAATGTTGTGTTTGAGTAATTAAAAAGCAACGAACGTGAAATATGTAATCTGTATATAAATATATTGGAGGGTAATAGAAATATGATAATAAGAGAATCAAGGTTAATGGTTGATTCAGAATTAATTTGCAACCATTTATCTCCTAAAAGACAGTGTAAGCATTTATGTATTTTGTACGTACAATAGGAGAATTAGCTCAAAAGTACCCCACCCACACTGTCCTCCAAAGGGCGAGAGCCTTAGGAATAGCACATAGTTCACACAGGCCTTAAGTCATAACATGGTGGAGGGTGTGAAGGAGTCCGCATGTGAGAAAACATACATCTTTCCTGCAGCTATAATACAGCGCTGGTACAACCCGCCACACACACCAGGAGGGTAGAAGCATGTGCAGAGCTACTTGTTATCTTATTCTCTGGGGCAGTTGTTTTGACCGCAATGACAGCTTTGTCCGAGGCCATCTTAAAGAGATGAGGGAAAGCAAATGAGAAAGATGGTCAAAGTCTGCCAATGCAGGTCTGTTCCTTCTTCCTTTTAAGTCAAAACTGCTTCTCGCTCCCACCTCCTCTCCTTCACCACATTCTGGTCTGGGTGTAAATAGTTAGCTTGCACATTCATACCCGCTACTCTCGCCCACACACTCAAGGAAAGTCTATAGAACCGACTCCTGAAGCATGCGTTTTACATTGACCAAAATCATGAAACACATCTACCAACACTTCAAGGAACATTCGGAATCTAATGGCAGCTCTTTGTTTGGCAAGCTAAGGAGGTGTGTTTACTCAGGATTGCATTGTCCTCGAAGAGGTGATGTTTGGATGAAGATACTGAAAGGCCATGTGATCAGGTTTGTATTATGGTTAGAAGAGTATGGCAAGTGACCATTAGACAAACAAATCAGTGATGTCTGGTGGAAAATTTGAGCTGGAAGTTGAGAGGTCAACAAATGAGCCTGAGGGGGTTTGCAGAGGTTGCAGGAAGCAGAAGAGAGCTCAAGCATCTGAGTCTATGGAGAGTCTTTGATCCATCCGAGGTTCATCCAATCACAATAGGGATTAATTCAGAATAACTACACAGATTACCGAGTAGTCTGACTTCCTGAGGCTGTTAACTTTAATCCCAGTAGATAATAAATGAGGACGGACTCAATCTAATCACTGTTCAGCAAGCTTTTCACCATGATTTACATTTTGAAACCTGTAGCCTCCAAACTAGTGGTTTCCAGAATTAAATACATTGCGTGAGTTCATTTATTGAATTCAATCAACCTAGCAACACTCAATGTCCATCTCAAATAGATCTGAAGGAAGTAATTCTCCCTCTGAGGTGTGGGGTCATAAGTTCATGTGGGCTGCAACAGCCAAAGCTCCTTATCAGTCTGATTTACTGGCGAAAGGCATCACTGATGTTTATAGTCTGTGTGAATATTTTGATTAATGCTTTGATGGTGCA
This sequence comes from Danionella cerebrum, assembly GCA_007224835.1. Lineage (NCBI taxonomy): Eukaryota > Metazoa > Chordata > Actinopteri > Cypriniformes > Danionidae > Danionella > Danionella cerebrum. The sequence goes on from SRMA01026245.1 coordinate 162,468, forward strand.
ATTTGGTACCAGTCACCAGATTGCTATCAAGAGAGACTCCCATGAGGAGCTCTACATTTGGAGTTGGAGAGAATACAGATACTACCATAGAACGCTCATTGTAGGAGCTCCAACAAAAAAATATTTGTAATAAAAAAAAAATGTATATGTATAATAATATATTATGTTGTTATATATATATATATATTAAAGCAGCAATGGGCGCCAAAGGCACTGCGCCCTGGTCTTTCAAACATCCAACAGGTGGCGCTATTAGTCTATCATCACGTAAGCATATCAATCTGTTCAAAATGATAGGCTTACCATTCCACATTTTGCCTCTTGATGTGGAAACTTGCCACAAACACGTATACAGCCATCATCAGGCAAGCGTGTGAATTTTCTCAAAGGGGCAGGCTCATCATTAGAAAATATTTCTGGATGAAGTATGTAGGATATACTGTGACAAATTCATTTATACAGCAATACCATAAGAAAAACTTCTGCATTTTTGATAACTTTTGGTCCCTTTTGCCTTAAGATTTATTGATCAAAACCTTTGGTGGTCTACAGTATTATTTTAATTACATAAACACGAACTCATCATGCGTTTTTGTTCAGACAGGATACCTTTTATTTAAGATATAGCCACAAATGTGTCCATTTTTATACATTTGTGATGAGTGAAATTCGTGGTTGCGCAACAATAAGACTTTTACACAAACTTCTTTTTTTTCTCTAATCAGGCCAAAATTCCCTAGGAGGAGTTCATTTTGGTTTGCCATTTCAGCCATGCAGCACAGTTAAACATTCATGTCAGATTCATAGAACCGAACAAAAGATTCTGGTGTAAAAGTAATTTCTCATTAAGATATTGAAACTCAAGTTAGTTCATGAAGCATAGCGGATACAAAACAGCAGGGGGAGGTGGAATAAAGCATTTCTAATCTAACTTTGGTAAACTTACTTTGTTTGCTGTTCTCAACATATGGATCTGAAACATCTGGTGTTATAAAACATGACTGAACTGTGCAATATTATAAAAAATACATTTATTTTTGAGTATTGCATGAGAACAAGTGTTCATGTTCCATCCTTGGTCACAGATTACTCAGGGAATCAGATCTGACAGAGACACTCTGCCAAAATCACTCACACGCTAAACACGAGAAGCCTGAAACTCATGCTAACTTTATGAAATGTGACACGCAAGTCACATCTGATTAGAATTCAGTGCGACACGGTCAGTGCACTAAACGTCACTCACTTCAGCTTCCTCGCTTTCTCATCGGCAGCCTTGAGCTTCCGGATCCGCATGCGCTCTCTCGGGCTCAGCTTCTGCTGCTCTGATCTCTCCTGCAGAGTCTCCAGATGTACCTTCTTCTGCCTGTGGAGTTCAAGAACTGCATTTATTTAGAGCATAACCATTAATTTGCCATCCAAAAAAGTGAATGTGCCGAAATCCAAGGTATTCTAAAAATTATTTTTTTGGACATGAGCACTTACGGTAATCACATTTTTATTTCTTTAGCCTAGTTTAGTCAGGAATGAAGCATGCTTGTTGCCTTGTTATGCACTGCTGGCTTCATCATTGCATATATTGTCACTAGGTCATTGCTAGCTATGATTGGCACATGCTCTAGTGACAAACTTTTAATTAACATGGAAAGCGCTGCCTGCATTAATGAAAATCTGCCGCCTTAACACCTGATTAGCATGTTCCAAGCACCGGGTATTCATCCACGCAGCTTACGTATTAACAGATTACACCAAGAAGTGTGAAAACAGTAAAAATACACAGAGATTGAAAAAGCCATTCCCAGAAATGCCTCAGAGTGTCATGCATCCCCCAGCTGACAGTATAGTGCAGGAACAGAGAAGTAGCTTTACTCACAGCACACTCAGGATTTGAAACGCTTCTCTCTCCCCCCCGATCGACTGCTCTTGCAGACTTGCGCTACTGAACTTGTCTTTCATTCTCTGCAGTAAGAAAAGAAAATGGTTCAATTCCAGGGGAATAGCACTCTAGTGTCAACCTCTCACTCTCCTCTAGGATGCGTAACAATATACGATGGAAGGTGCAATTCTTCTACTGACCACTTGAGGCTGTCGTCAGAAGTGAGCAGATTGCCATTGACACAAATATTAAAAGGGTTTTCCTTTGCCTGTCAGACAAAAGTTTTATTAATGTGTTTATTACATCACAGAAACTACAACAAATGTACATACGCACGCACACACAAACACATTTGAGGGCTGTGAGTTCAGATTGTCATAGAAATGATAACAATGACCCCTTTCAGGGTCACAGGGGTCTGCTGGTGCCTATCTCCAGACAAAAGGCCGGCATACACCCTGGGCAGGTCGCCATGCCATCGCAGGGCAAAACACACATTCACACCTGAGGGGAATTAATACTATTCATTTAACCGGACACATGTTTTTGGGATTGTGGGAAAAAACGCAGTACCCTGAGGAAACCCACGCAAGCACATGGAGAACATGCAAACCTCAAATGCCAACCGTCTCGCTGAAAGAGCACAGTGCTACCCACTACACGCCAATTTTGTGCCATTTTTTACATTTCTATCTTATTTCTAGCATAAATACACAACATTTGGTTCCCGTTTTCAAAATATACAGTTACTCGTAAGAATAGATACAACACACTCCAAAAGGTGTAACTTTGAGAATGGGGGGAATAAACACAAAATAATAAATTAAAAGGACATTCCTGGTGCTATTACTGTACTTCTGCTGCTGTATTAAAGAAAAGGCTAAACAAATAGAATTTTAGTATTGAATTTGTTTTAGTATCTTCTTTGATCTTTTAAATTCTTAGACTACCTTTCAACAGTGTGATAGTTTTGAATATTTTTTGCTATTGATCATACTATAGTTCCCTTTTCCATCTTGTATGTATTTTACATTAAATGTAGATATTAACTTGAACAAAAAAAAAAAAAAAAAACAGAAAACTTTTGTAAATAACTTAACTTCTTAAGAGTAAATCATTTTTCCCATAAACTTGCATTGGGCGGAAGTTATTCTGCAACCTGCACCATGTGGCCACTCCCCACAGTTTGGGTTCACTCAGCCAGAGACACACTTGGTTTTCGCAGCCACACCCTTTTCTTCTCTGCTCTACTTGAGGTTGAAATGACTCTCTAGCACCAGAATGTCAAAACTGTTATTGCGGGTGCTCACATCATCAAGCTGATAAAAGCTAGGTAATGATTTGATTGATCATCCATGTTGATCATTTTCAGTTGTCAATGTAATGGATGTTGAAACCACTGGTGCAGAGCAATAACCGTGTAAAAAAAATAAAGCATGATGACCCGACACCCTCCCTGTTATTGGGCCATTTGAGGGCATCACAAGCACGATTTTTTATTACATGGCAATAACAAACAAAGAGAGGGTGCATGCACACATACAGGAGAGTCCTGAGGGTGGGCTCATGGTTTCAAGGCATCCTTTCAATGCAAATTATTTTGTAGCAGAAACAAGAATTTGAGATTTACTTCTCTAAATTTGAGAAGCGTAAATGATTGTTCTCACAACATAATTACAGAGCTCAGTCAGCTGACTTCAGTCGGTCAAACTTCTAGTTTTTTGTAATAAATGAGCCACACGAAAATGTTAGGGTTAGGGTTAACCCTTTCAAATGTTTTGGGGTTTATTTTTAATTGCTCTATTTCTTTATTTATTTTTTGCCTTTTTTTAGTTTGAATATATTGTATTAAAACATGCTCAGTATTTTCGTTTTGGTTGCATTGGTCACATTTCCCTCTGGAATTATTTTCTATTTTATGTTGTGTGTAATTAGACCAGTACGACGATCTAGCTTCATTCTGTTTTCATAAGTTTATAAACTCCTTCGTCTGCTTCTTAAAATATAATGACATCCACCAATGCTTAGTTAACATTTAGTTTGGCTGCGTGTGCTAATGTTTACAATGAAAGTTTAAAATAAAAATTGTGTTTTACAATTCGCATTTAAAGCTTGAATATACTGTCCTTTATAATAAAAATGGTTACATACATGTAAATAAAAATTCTTCAAGTCTGTTTTGTGTCGATTGTAATGAGAATAAAATGCGAAGCATTGTGAGATTTCTGAGGCCACGGAGGATGGTCGCGATGTATCCTCCGAATTCAGGGAAAAAGTAGGATGCATTTTAAGGACCCTTTGAGTTTTGCCGAAATGAGACGAACTTGGCGCACCGTTGTGACATAAGTGGTCTTACAATACGCACTCGGGAGGATGCACACTTCTGGATTGGAACACAGCTTATATAGTGACATTTTGATCTTTAATGTTTCATTCTCAGAATTTGCAAACTTAGTTGCAGCCCCCTAGAGGTCTGGATGATACACTTTAAACTAGACCCGGGCGATCATGGCTTTATTTAACGGTCATTTTTCGATTGATGGACACAACATTGACTTAGTGTTGATAAAATTTGTGTGTATAGGGGTCTGTTTTCAAAGTTTTGATAGATAGTGTGATCGTATCATACTGTAGACGTAACATTGTGATATTAACAGCTCCAGATACTAAGCAGGCAAATATCTCACAACCAGCCGAAGACTCTCTCTGATCTTATAGCTAGTTGCTAGTCACACTGTGTGGCTATCGCTCACGTACACGAGCACAGGTTTGCCAACCACTTCGGCCTGCAACCTTTTGGCAGCTCAAAATCGGGGCTAAAATCATGCAGTCTGAACATAACTTAACGCATGAGAGGGATTTTATAAGGTTTTTTGTATAAAGGTTTCAAAAGTAACATTTGTTCAGAAATTTCTTTCTGTGTGTTACTCTCCTGCTTGAGGGTGTCAGTGATGGTCTTCTGGACGGCAGTATTACTCATGATTGCGGTTTTGAGTAATGAACCAGGCTGGCAGTTTTTAAAAGCCTCAGGAATCTTTTGAAGGTGTTTAAGGTTAATTCATTTATTCAGATGGTTAGGTTAAAAGCTCGTTTAAAGAACCTTTTCATGATATAATTTTTTTTAGATGAAAATTTTGGGTTTTCATGAGCTGTATGCCGAAACCATCAATACTAAAACAAATAAAGGCTCGAACTACTTCAGTTGTGTGAAAATGAATCTGAAATATATCGAGCTCTTCTTACCTAGCTCTTCTACAGAAAATAATGAACTTTATCAAAATATGCACATTTTTTCAGAAGATCTTGTATTAGCTGTCATTAAAATGTGTTGCCAAATGGATCTCAGAACATTCTCTAGAAAAAGACTGTAGAATTATTATTTCAGCTGTGGAATAAGGGCAACAGGGACCAGAAGGGAAACACTGGTGTTATCTTGAGGGAAGAATCTGCCCAGTTAACACACTGTTATAGAGCAATTTGAGACATTTATAAGACGCAAATTACACCGACAGAAGCTTGCAGCTGAAGCTACACACTACAACAGAGGAGGGCAAAGCCATCAGGGAGAATAGTGCTGAGAGCGGTGGTTTGGACGGCCTCTCTTTTCCCTGATTACATGTTTCTAAGAGGCTGATGGTGTAATATCCAGAGGAAGTCACAGACTGCACCAGAATAGAGGTTAGAGGATCACAAGCTTCCAGGAGTACAAACCTATTACCAAGCGCCCTCACGTAAACAAGTCAATATGACTGCGGGGGATGTTCGGGGGCTTTAACTGTAAAAAATGAGATGCATCAAGAGCCATAAAGACAACAGGTGAGACCAAGCGTGCATTGTGATACAGAGGCCTATATGGCGATCATAGATTCACAATCGAGTGATTTATGTGATGGAAATATACTCGTGACACATACAGCAACACAAGCTCTAACAGAAGGCTTCCCGTCTGGATGTGGGCGGTAGAAAGGTCATGTGATCCGGATGTTTTCTTATCATAAAGCACTGCGTGTGATATAATCATGCATTACTGTACATGGAACTGGAAATAATCACAACAGAAGATCTGTGCTCAGTGAACAGATGCCAGACCCACTTCATTCAACAACATATCTGGCACTAATTATAGTACATAAGTGAAAACTAATTCATTGATTGGGAGATGCACTCATTCATTTGACTGTATGCAATAAAAAAAGGAAAATAAAAATAAATGATTGCAGACAGCTCTACAAGACTTGGGCATGGCCAGTATGTTTACATTTTTAAAAACCAATCATCACTTCAAACATCATGCAAAATCATCAGTTCCTTTTTTGTGAGCTGAAAATGGCTCTGTGTTCCGCTCGCCAATAATTCTAGCTCTGCCCACTGACCAATCAGATCAATCGCTAGTACAGCTCATCTCTATGGAGAGCGTGCGCACTCTCTGACCCGGAAGTGTAAAAGCAGCATCATCGTATGAGATGTGAGATTGCATCACGTACAGCCATTTTCTGTCTATTGTAATTTAACTGGCATTCACACGGTTTTTAAAGTGCCAGCAGGGGTGTGGTGAAAGCAATGCAATGTAGGCAAACAGTGCGTTTTGCAAGGGCCTAACAACGGTTTTTACACGATGAATGTTGCATTGCTAATAATGGTGCAGCGATAGAACAGATGGCTTAAATATTTATTATAAATGCTTTAAAAAGGGCGAAATATGGGGGCAAGTATATTTATTTATTTTTAAATAAATAATAGACAAATATAAAAGTAAAATACAGGCAGTCACATACTTGTCTGAACCGAAATAACTAAAAATGATAAAAACAGAAAATAAAAAAACACAGTTGCCTTCCAGTTAGAAGGTTGTCGATTCGAAAGTAGCCGGCGACCTTCCTGGAAGGAGTTCAGGTAGTGTTGTCCATGTGCTTGTGTGGGTTTCTCCCGGGAACTCCAGTTTCTCCCACAATCCCAACAACATGCGTTTAGGTTAATTGAATAATCTAAATTCCCTTTTAGGTGTGAATGTTGCCCTTCGATGGTCTGGCGACCTGTCCAGGGTGTACCCCCACCTCTCACCCAATGTGCGACCGAAAGGGAATAAGCGGGTTGGAAAAGTTACAAAAGTTACTAAATATTTATAACAATTATATTTATAATCATGTGCACAAACAGAACAAATCATAATTGTACAAAATTAAATTTTGAACCATAAGTACACAAACTAATAACAATTTAAGATATATGAGAGGGCATCCCCAGAGGGCCGCAGCCCTGCCGGTTTAGGTTTTACACAACAAGAAAGTGGTGGAACTCTCTTCGATGGAGTTCAGAACCTAACATACAGAGATTCCTGAATGCAAATAAAAAATAAATCAATAATAGCTGAGTCATTTGTACATAAAATTATTTCAAACAAGACTAAATTGATTTAAAAATAACAGAAAATGTTTTCTTGAAATTTAAAAAAAAGTGCTGCTGAAATTATATTAAATCAAATTAAATGTGCAGATCAAAAGAATGTTAAAATATAGATTAAAAGTAGTATAAATAAAAAAAAAACATTAAGCTGTGTGAGGTGTCTGTATCTAACTCGAACTCAGTTCGTTTTATCCACGAGAGCATATTTTACTTTTCATTGACACTTATTTACAGTGCATCCAGAAAGTATTCATAGCGCTTCACTTTTTCCATATTTTTATAGTTACAGCTTTATTCCGAAATGGATTAAAGTCATTTATTTCCTCAAAATTCTGCACACAATATCCCATAATGACAATGTGGAAAAAGATTTTTTGAAATTGTTGCACATTTATTAAAAATACAAAACCTGAAAAATCACATGTACATAATTATTCACAGCCTTTGCCGAAGCTCTAGATTGAGTTCAGGGACATTCTGTTTCCGCTGATCATTCTTGAGATGTTTCATCCGCTTCATTGGAGTTCCCCTGTTGTAAATTTAGCTGATTGGACATGATTTGAAGAGGCATACACCTGTCTATTGTCACAGAGACAAACCCCGCAACTCCCTCCTCTGACCAACAGAGAGAACCATCGCCTCACTAACCTCTGCCCGCTACACTACATTTCCCACGATCCCTAGGTCCACCTTGATTAGTCACCCAGCTGAATTGTATTTCACCCCTCTACTTAAACAGACTGAAACTGATCACACTTGGCAAAGTCTTGATTTCCTACTGCTGCAATTCTGAGTGTTTACTACCTGTGCATGCCTACCTGATGTGACCCTGCCTGTTTACCATTTATGATTCTTGCAACCTGCCTGCTGTACTGCCATTTCTGCCATTGGACTCTGATCGTTTGCTGCCTGCTCTGACCATTAGCCTGCTGTTTGACTACGCCTCTGTCTGTCCTGTATTGCTGCATACACCGGTGCCTGAACTTTGCTTTTCTGACCTCGTATCTAATAAAGCCTCCATATGGATCCCAACTCAAGTGACGATTCGTTACATCTATATAAGGTAACAGGTTTGACAGCAATGTCAAATCACAAACCAAGCATGAAGACAAAGGAATTGTCTGTAGACCTCAGAGACAGAATTGTCTCGAGGAACAAGGCTGGGGCAGGATACAGAAAAATTTCTGCTGCTCTGAAAGTTCCAATGAGCACAGTGACCTCCATCATCCGTGAGTGGAAGATGTTTGGAACCACCAGGACTCTTTCTAGAGCTGGCAGCCATCAAAGCTAAGTGATCGGGGAGAAGGGCCTTAGTCAGGGAGATGATCAATAACCTGAGGGTCACTCTGTCTGCACCGCTTATCACCAGGCTAATACCATCCCTACAGTGAAGGATGGTGGTGGCAGCAATATGCTGTGGAGATGTTTTCAGCAGCAGGAACTGGAAGACTAGTCAGGATAGAGGGAAAGATGAATGCAGCAATGTACAGAGACATCTCTGGAGAGATCTGAAAATGGCCGTACACCGTCACTTCCCATCCAACCAATGAATATAAATGGTGCAGGGCAGCAGTCCTCCTTGCCCACCTCCTTCAGTTGCTATGGGCAATTATGGGTTAACCCCAAGTAACTGTGCATGCCCAAAGGGATTCCTCACATATGTTATACTATACAGTGTAATTATTAAAATGCAAAGATTTATTTTAGTAGCAATAGGCTTGACTGAATTTATTCAAAAGGACAGTGGAGAAAGACCGAAGATTGGGAGGGTTTGGAAAGACAGCAGCTTTGGGACTCAAACCTGTATTGCCCTGCGCATCCGTCTATTAGTTTCATTTTACCGACCCCTAATCAGTGCAATCAGTGCCATCTAGTGGTGAGAAGAAGGAGTGACACGTGGAAGTACAAGGCCTGCAATATGGCTTGTGTTTTGCAATGTCCTGGCAAATTCTTTCATATTGATTTGACTTTGTCTTTTCTTTTTAGGAAAATTATGAACATTTGATTTTTGTAATAAAACATAAAAACAGCTCATTCTCAATTTTTGGAAATTTTGCAGTGAAAAAAAGGACCAAATTTAATACAGTGGTACCCCAAGATACGAACTTAGTGCATTCCAGGGTGACGTTCGGATCTCGAACATTTCATATCTTGAAGCAAGTTTTACATATAAAACACCTAATCCGTGGAATGGCTCTCAGAAACAACAGAATAAGTAGATGAAAAAAATGGAAAACCAGAGAAACATCATGTAACGTTTTTTCAATCCTTAAATCTACACATTGTTCATGTAATAAATGATAATAAAACAGAATAAAACACAAGCAAAATACGTAATATGTACACAGAGGAGGAGGAACAGGTGGCGCAAGACATTACAGCACCACGTATGAAAGTTAACTCTCTCGAGATATTTCACGAATTACTGACACCAACACGGTTTCAAGCACAAGTGCAGACAGATGGTCACAGCGCTACAGAACAGCACTCTCCACGTTATAAACGTTTTTTCTTTTATGACATCTTGAATTACATTTGTTATAGAACATTATTAGTAATCGATACGTAATGTTTCTCTGTGTTGTTGAAGTGTTTTGAAGCGCATCAGACCCTTTTTGCACTGGGAACCTTTTTGCACACAAGAACCAAGCAGAACAGCTTGTAAATCTCGTATCTTGAATTTTTCTTCGCATCTCGAAGCAAAAAAAAATTCCAGCGAGACCTTTCGTATCTCGAACATTTCTGAACTCGAAGCATTCGTATCTGTACCACTGTACTTGGAATAATGTTTTTGTACAATTTCAAGTTTCTTGTGGAATTGTTGTGTAATGTACTGAAAAATATATAAATAAGCTAGGGTTGTACTAAAAGAATTATGACAAGCATTGACACAAATATAATTTACATCATTTATATACATTTCTTTAAATATTATTTATTAGAGCAAATTGTAAAGTAGTAAAAAAAGCTCACAAAGGCCCTGGACTTCTAAGGGTTAAGAGTGATCCGCAGACGTGAAGGAATTCACGCATCTAAGCCTTATTTGAATAAAGGGATGATACGTTTGGTGGTCTCGATCCGCTTGTTTGGTGAGCACCAGGGTCCATTTTAATCTGACAAAACATGGCAAAAATGCACCTTCCTTTAAACTCACCTGCAGTGAGCAAGAGCAGATAGCTAACAGTCTCTCTATTACGGTTGCGATGATGTTCTGATCCCTTCATGATATTGCATATCCCTCAAATTGCATACCATGCTGTTGCTGAAAGATATCTTGTAGAGGCTTAAAGTAAACTAGTGTGGCATTCTTCTTACCTAGCTCTTCTTTGCAATTTTCTCTGAGATGGGGATAGAAAATTGAGCCAGATTGAAATCTGTGGAAAACAAATTTAAACCTCTCAGAGAAAAAATGGTTCTACACTAGTAGGACTACAGGAACTTTTTGGAGAAAACTTTCAGACGGCTGAGAGAGGAATACAAATGCCAAGCTGCAATCAATACAATCACAGAGCGGCAAGTAACAATGCCAATCACTGACATTTCAACAGTACAATCCGAAAAGGCTAGGTGCACGGCAAGTCAGATGTGTCTGGAATCGATGATGTAATGCATATGTAGAACAGACTTTTAGAAAAGCCGGGCCAGAAATCGAAATCTTCTTGATGCATCATGATCCACGTCATTAACCTTTGAAGCAGATCATCTGAACAGCTGCTCCAAAGCATCTCCTCACCTGCAAACTGTCCTCGATGAAACTGCTCCTCAGAGCTTCTGCTGCTGAGATCCTGATAGCAGAGTCCTTCTCCAACATTCTGAGATTAGAGATAGAGAGAAAAAGTAAATCACTTTTCATGAGATCCAGTGATTCAGAGGATCATTTGATCACTGAGCAAGTCAAGATCAAGTTCAGTTGCTGTTGTTTCCCTTAACTGATCGCTCCAATTCGAATATTTTCCTAGGAAGGTTAACACTAACAGCAATTCAAATAAACACTTTTAAGTCTGTAGCACTTACATTTACCTGAGAAGTTGAGTTTGTGTTCATTTACAATAGATAAACGGTAATATGCTTTCTCCTAAGTAAAGTCAACTTATTACATTGTAGAGCGTCGATCCAGGAGGAAGCATGTGATTGTGTTCATATACCCCATTGTTATTGTGACAAAAGTTACCTGTATGTCATCATCTCTCCTTGCTGCGTTGTGTAGTGTTGTCCCTTTAGGAACATGTACCCAGGGCATTATGGGTCATTTTGTTTTGTCCTCCATGTGCAGGTTTCATTTCTGATCACTAAGTTGAGCATCAAAGAACCCAATCTCTGTCAAATTAACCATAATGCCGTAGTGAGCAGCTAACATCGTAACATTAGAAAACTTTTCCTGTTTCTTTTGTGATTTGTAGGGTCTTGAGGCTACCATTACTGTCTAATGTAAAGAGAAGAACTGGGATATAACGTGGAAGAACTGGGATATATCGCCTAGGAATTAAAGTCTTATTTGATTGTTAGTGATGGTCTTTCTAGTCACTTCTGAAACTTCTTTAAGATGTAGTTCAGTCAATATTTACTAATACACAATTATATTTTACTGACATTTTAAATGAGAAACAGGAGGAACATTAGTATAAGAGGACTTCATGCAAACATTTGCCCCCCCCACCCCCCACCCCCCTAGTGGGAGGATGATATTAAATGCTCTAAGACAGGGGTGTCAAAGTCAGATCCTGGAGGGCCTGCAGAGTTTACTTCCAACCTTGCTCAGAGAGACCCAGACCTGAAGCATGTCTTCACCGTTTGTCTTCTGCGATGTAAGGCTAAAGCTAACGTTACAGTGACATTTAACAATAGAAAGAATTTTAATTCCTTTTTTTTAATTAAATTCAATGTGGTGGGAGGCACAGTGGCGCAGTAGGTAGCACTGTGGCCTTCCAGTTTGAAGGTTGCTAGTTCGAGGCTCGCCAGCGGCCTTGCCAGTGTACCTCTGCCTCACCGGTGTACCCCTGCCTCCTGCCCGATGTGTGCTGGTGATAGGCACCGGCGATAGACACCGGTAGACCCCCATGACACCAAAAAGGGAATAAGCGAGTTGGAAAAGGAATCAATGAAATGCTAACATTACATCCAAAAACTAAATTGTGAAAGCCCCTGTTGTTCTCTTTCTCTTTATGTGTCTTTCACTATTTATATTGTCCATACAAATACTAGCAAAAATTATGACAATTTCATTATTATTTTATCAACTATAGACACTGTAATAAAGATATATCAAAGTAATGATTGTAGAGAATGGAAGTCTGGATGCTCCTGCTGAACAAAGTGTTCTAATGAGTTACTGTGGCAGAGTTACTCATGACTGGTGCTGTGTGTCTGAAAAACAAGCCCAGGTAACTAGTTCCTCTATAAATCTCAGTAGTTGTCTCTTTTCAGAATGTTTTAACGATATACAAAACATGACATTAGAAATTTTATTGTCTCTTTTTATCTTTTACAATTTGTCACGTCTTGAGGCTAATGCTAACATTACAGTGTGATGTAAATTGAGAAAATGTTTTTTTGAACTTCTAATTCTCTTCTGCTGTATGTAGTGTGAAGCAAATGCCAACACCACAGTCTATGTAATGATTAAAGTTGCTATATTGTGCAATCTTTAAAGCATTTATTATAAATTTACTTTTTGAGCCGTCTATACTAGCACTGCACCATTCATAACTTTCTAAATGCATTATTAATCTTATAAAACGTCTTTAAATCACCTCATATTTTTTTGCCTCTGCAAAACACACAGTTTACACCAGTTCCTCCCACAGTAATGCTTTCACCACGTCCCTTTTGGGACTTGTAGCTCAGGAATCATGGGTAATGTAGCGCATAGAATCATGGGTAATGTCGCAAGCTAAATAGAACGGCATGAAATTGTTCAAATGAGAATTAAGAGTTTTTTTGTATGTCACCCAGGCTGGAAAGGGACATAAATAAAGTGCATCGAATAGTTCTGTGTTAGTCTCATCACTTCACAAACTAATGAATCCACCATAAACCTGTAGAAATAACAACACGCTTCACGCAGTTCAGTGCCTGTGTATGCTAAACGTGCTCCCATGCTTTTTGAGTGAAATATTGCCTATTACATTATAAACAACAGAAAACACACTTTGTCTGATTGTTCTTCAGCGCAGGTCTGCTGCTCTCATTTCCACGTCAGGCAGCATTCCACCAATCAGATTAGATTGCTAGAACAGCTCATCTCTATGCAGATTGGGGGTCTGCATAGAGATGAGCTGTTCTAGCAATCTAATCTGATTGGTCAATGGGTGGTGATAGGAACATTGATGAGCCATTTTCAGCTAACAAAAAAGAAATGTACTATTAAACAAACATGCATGAAACATTCTGAATAAAATTTGAAGCATGTTTTTGATGCAACACTAAAAGATGCAAGGAATGTCAGAAAAGTTGAAGTTGCATATGGTCCCTTTCAAGTCAGAATGTATATTTTGAGAAATTGACACGGTTGCTTTTCATTTCATGATTCTTCAAATGATTGGTTTTAAAGGCTGTTATGTTACGTCCATCACGTTTATATCCAGCAAAGAGCATCGATGGATTGCAGCCCTAATACAAACAATTATTCATATAAATATTAACCCTTCAAACTATTTAAACTCATCATCAGCCCTCATCTGTGTGTTTGTCTCACACCAATATTCCATTTATCAGAGAGAAACTGCTGAGGTAGAAAATTAGGGAGAAATCTCATGAAAGGCTGATAGTTCTCGTTGAATGGCTCTAAGCCTGCTCAGATTTTGCATGACCAGCTTTAAAAAACAGCTGAATCAAACGAGCCAGTGATTTGTGTCTATCCTCTCACACAGACAGAATCTCTGGAACCTGGCAAGGGTGGGCTAATATGAAACAGAATCATGCCAGGAACAGGGCAGCATCTTGTTCTATACCTCTGCATTAGAGAGCTGAGCTGGGGTGAGTAGGTTTCTGGGAGGGATGGAGTAGGTCCTTCCACAATCTTTTGAATAACCGACAGGAAGTTTTGTCCCTGGAAAGCATGAGCCAGGCAGCACATCTCATAGAGGACACAGCCCAAAGACCTGCAGCCATGAAACAAAGAAACAAAAATCAATGCATCTACGCAGACACTCAAAAACCTTGAAATACTGTAAAGACTCTACCACACCAACGAGTGGCAATCAATTCATGACATTCAGCCAAAATGAGTATTCAGCATTGAGTTTGCGAAACCACATATGCCTCTCTTCAGATATCAAATAGGAAAACTCTTTGCAGCCCGGAGGAGTTACAAAATGAACAAAAATTTTAAATATGGAGCTATTTGCAAAAACAACTGAAAATGTGGAACAGTTTGCAAATCTTATGCCTGCTCTGACGACTATGTCAAACCCAAGCTCTTGAACACAAAAAACCCCGGTGTTAACAGTCCATACAAACACCGGGGGTAGGGGGTTTAAAAACGATTCACCTTGGCAGCTGTTCTCAAAAATGCTTGGTTACATGATGTCGGTGTTACAATGATGTGTGAACGGAAACAGAAAAAAGTTTTTTCAAAATAACCAGGTGTGTGTGTGGACAGGGCCTTAGTCAAGCCTTGGCACAAAAGGTTTCATTACCAGAACACATGCAGATATATTTTGTTATTAACATTTTTCTTATGAGCAGAATGATGCCCCCCCCCCCCTGGAATTGGTGCCCTACTCAGAATGTGTACTTTGCGTATAGGGAGCGGCGTTACTGCTAGTAAACCATTGTGGAGTTGAGTAAAAGGCCCAAACACGATGTTATCAAAGTGTGACTTTGAGGTTGGCCTTTTTCCTTGGTGACAGAGAATAAAAAGCTGTATGAAAAACAGAGTAGTGCCACCATCAGGCACGTAAGCAAACTGCATCATGAAGTTTAGATAGCGGCGACTTTTATAAATATATAGCAACATTGCAGATGTGTGGGCAGAAATACATTTTCAAAATATAACCTGTCAGCTCAAACGATCAAGATTAATGGCCAAAGAAAGCGGATGTTAATTATTATGACAAGCTATGAATTATTTAATGTATGAAAACAAATGGGAGCTGTCAAAACAGAGTTTCAGCTCAAGAGCATTTGGCTATGGAACTGATTTCCTGAACTAAGTGGAATAGCTGAAGGCAATTAGAATTAGATATTCATGTCTTGCCTCAATACAACACACAGAAAATAAATAAACAAAAAAGCAAAAATGAGTTGCATGCAGTGAGTGTGCATCTCTTGGTTTTTGTTCCCCCTCTTACTCTGTTCAGTAGCAGAGAAAAGCCCTTCCACGGTTGGTGTGTTCTCACTGGCTCAAGTGCATGCACACTGAAGAGCCCAACTCCAGACAGAAGCCCTCAGATGGTGAGGAGAGCGTGTGAGGAAACACAAAACTCTTAAATTAACAGCTAGTGCCTGAAGCAGTTTGGTGAATTAGATTTATTTTTCTCTCCTCTATTGTACCTTATCGTTTAGCTCCCTATATTACTAATATGCTGTTATCTCAGGGTTTCCCAGTGGATCTTGTTTTCTTCATCACACACTACGTGCAGGAGGACTGTACAGAGCTTTAAAATCAACTTAGGATCCTAACAGTGATATATTTAGAATAACTTCAAGATATGAATAAATATTCCCACCATACCACATTTACAAAGGTTAGATGCAGCCTTAAAGTGGAGATATCAGATCGTAAGTCAGTTACTGCAGCCATGTTTCATCTGTACGTGATTGCATCTTTTGGTATTTTTCCACGTTAAATTGTTTACAAACCACTGATGTGAAGAGATTTCATGGCTAGCCAAAACTCATACATATTTCATGACTACTATGAGACAGCAACCAAACATAATTCCAGGTTGCGTGCACATTTACATAATACATCATGATGAATTGTCCTTCAAGATGACTTTTAGGCCAATGGGGGAATAACTTTTTAAATGACTTGAACTGAATCTTCTTCCATGATCAGAAATCATGTTTTTCTATAGTTTACTATTTTATTCTGTTTTCTCATATTTAATTTAAAGAGAGAGAGAGATTATGAAAACTGTTTCTTAATTGAAATAATTAAATAAAAACAATCATCATTGGTTACAATGCGGGTCTCAAACTGGTAGAAAGCTGATGCTTTAACAGATTTCATAGATGAGTCACAAACACTTTCTTTTTTGTTTGGTAATTGTTCCTAAATAGGCTAGAATTAACCAAAACTATTAAATTAACAGGTAGAAAATTTAGATTCACCAATATCTTCTACTGATCTTCACGATGATCTACAGCAGTGGTTCTCAAACTTTTTTGGTCGAGCCCCCCTTTAAAAGAATCTGGGCCCCCCCACATCACCCTCCCCACCCTGACCCCCCATCCCTCACCTCCCATCACGTACGAAGCTCCCTGAACCAGGTTTCATGCTGTCCACTGCCAGCTATTTTAGGCAAAGGACACACATTGGCCTTTCCTCCTCACCAACGACATTGTGCGGTTCTTTCCTCCTTCACCAACAAGATATGCTTCGTCATATTTTCTGCATCTAACCACGTTAGCTTTTGAATAACCTGCCTGGGTCTGTGCGACTTCAGTGACTCTTCTTCCCCTTTACAAATGGTAGCATCTTTTACTCTTCTACATCTTTTGGCTGTTTATTTTTTTGTTCTTTTCTTTTTCTGCTGATGACCTCGCAACCAACCAAAAGCTAGAATACCATTATTTCTCTAGATACAGAAAAAGCTTTTGATAGAGTTAACTGGAAATTCCTAATAGCTACACTCCATAAATTTGGATTCGGTAACTCTTTTATAGAATGGATTCAAATACTTTACAACTCTGCAAATGCGTCATTTAGAACAAATAATCAAACTTCATTCATTCATTTTCCAACCTGCTTATTCCTTTTCGGGGTCACGGGGGTCTGCCGGTGCCTCTCCAGCACACATTGGGCGAGAAGCAGGGGTACACCCTTGACAGGTTACCAGTCCATCACAGGACTTCACTCTAAGGGGAATTTCGATTATTAAATTAACCTAACTGCTTGTTTTGGGGATTGTGGGGGAAACCAAAGTACCTGGAGGAAACCACCCAGCAAGGGGAAAACGTGCAAACACCTTTGAGCCTTGAACCGAAAAGCTTTTAACTGGAATGCCACAGTGCTACCCACTGCGCCACCGTGGCACTTCCTCTTGATTTAACCTTCAAAGAGGAACCAGACAAGGCTGCCAACTCTATCCCTCACTATTTGCTATCTTTATTGAACCACAATGCATCAGCTCACAAATTCTCTGAAAAAATTCTTCTGCTTACAGAATTTGAGGATACATACTTCACTAACAGCCTGGTGGAAATTTCTTAAAATGACTGGCTCACCACTTGTTCCTTGCCAATGCACACCAATCTGGAACTTTCTACTAAAGAAAAAGGCAATCAATTTTCCAAGTAAAAAAGAATGGAATAACACATCTTAGACACATCATCTCAGACAACAAAATAATCTCATTCGAAGAACTGGTTCTTAATTACGGATGAACTACTAAGAGATTTCCGGAATACCAACAGCTCAAGTCTATCCTCACTACAACATACAAAGCGAATTCCCTAGTTCTGCAGTCATCCTCAGTAACAGAACAATTGACTGGTTTGTCAACCCTCATGTTGCCGTCAACAAAGGCCTTTCTGCTACAACAAATCAGTCATTCTGGAACCGGATACGCATAAACATGTTTAAAGCATCTAAAAACCCAAAACTAGTACAATATTAAATTCTTCACCGAACACAAGTCAAAAATGTTTCAAATGTGTCTCTCTGACCCCAACATCTGCCAACACTGCACTAATAATGCAAATGACAACTGTTTATGACAAATAACATGTTCTCTGGTCATGTCCGCCAGTGCAAAAATTCTGGCAATAAGTCTGTGGACAGGGTGCCCACGCTGGGTGGGGCGTGTGCTTGCCCTCGGGTATGGGCTGGCTCTGGCGCAATCACCTGTGTGTGTGTGTGTGTGTGTGTGTGTGCGTGCGTTGTCGTGCATTACGGGTGGTGGCTGCTGATTAGGGTGTGCGTGGGGCCGGGATATGGCTCAGGGGTGGTTTTGCTACACCTGGCATGGTCTCCCTCCCTGTCCCCTTATGGTCTTTTGGCCGCCCTCCCCTTCATGGCGGGTCCGTGATGGCAGGGGTCTATCACCGGGGGACTGTGTGGGTGGTGGTGCTCGGGGGCGGGGCCTGCCGGGGTCATCCCATACTGCCAGGGGGCACCTGCCTAGCTGTCACTGGCTGTCGTTCCATGGGGGACGGACTGGGCCATCGGGTAGCTTCTGGCATTTGTGTGGCCCAGCCTGAGGCAGAGCCCACATTACACCTGGGCACATGGTATGACACTCGGGATACGAAATTAATCCGTTCCAGGGTGGCGTTCGTATCTCGAGGCAAGTTTTACATGTAAAACACCTAATCAATGCAACAGCTCTCAGAAACAACCTCATAGATTGATGAAAAAAAATTGTTTACTCAATCCTGAAATCTACACATTGTTAATGTAATAAATGATAATAAAACAGAATAAAACACAAGCAAAATACGTAATATGTACACAAATGTGAAACCTTACTGTCCTCCTGCCCTGATGTAATTAATGCAAACTGGCCACTGGAAAAAAAATTATAATTATATTAATTCACAGCTTCCATTCAGAGGAGGAAACACCATATCATACGATCACTCCCCTAGAGAGAACAAAACTTTCCAGCTCAAACAAGTACTTGTTTGAAGCAGGCTTTTAAGGTAAATTGAAAAAAAAAAAAAAAAACATTTTAAATAACACCACATTTCATTCATTCATTCATTATCCAAACCGTTTATTCCCATTTTGGAGTCATGAGGGTCTGCCAGTGCCTATCTACATGGCGGGTGAGGGGTCGTTACACCCTGGATAGGTCAGCAGTCTAACGCAGGGCAACACATACTCACACATTCTTACCTAAGGGGGAATTTAGATTATTCAATTAACCTAACAGCATGTTTTTGGGATTGGCCTCGAACCGGCAACCTTCTAACTGGAATGTCACAGTGCTACCCACTGTGCCACCCGCAACAACACATTTTTGTGCAAATTAATTACACCTCTTTGACTTTGGTCTATGTACATTGCTTTCATTACGTAAAAAAAAATAGTTTAAAAATACGTTTACCATTTACAAGTAAACAAGTACAAAAAAGATAAAGACAAAATATCCTAAAATCAAACACAAAAATGATTTTAAGTTCACTGTCTTTGTTCGTACATAGAGGTCATTCTATATTTGATTCCAAACTGAGAAACTAAATATCTTGTTACAATGCCTTGCTTATTATTTCAGAAATAATACAGAAAGCTTAAAATCAATGACATGTCTTAAAAAAAACACACACAAAAGAAAGAAACGTATGCATTTCTTATATTGTTTCCATCAATGTAATCACAATATGTTCATCAATCAATACATAATACATACATGGTTGGACAGGACTATACTCGCTGTCGCTTTTTTCTTTTGCTGTGTTGTGTTTTGATTTCCGTGGGTTTCCTTGAGTGTGGTCCTTGAGCGACAAGAAGGCATCTTCACATAAAATGTATTGTTAGGGATCTAGCTGCAAAAGAACACCTATTGTTTCTGCGGGTTTTCTGTTTTGAAATTTGGAACACTTAGTGCCAAGCCCCTAACTTAAAAGCTTACCAAATTTGAAGTGTCTAATGCAAACCATTTAGCGCTCCCACTGGGATTAATTGGAAAAGATGTTTTTTTTTTTCAAATAACTTCTGAACCATAAGTCGTATAAACAAAGTTCCTGATTTCCAGAAAATTCTATATTTTTTCTGATTCCTTCGCTCCAGACAAAATGAACTGATTATTAAATGTCATGTTCAGTTTTTCAAAAGTTCTTCTGCTGTTTTGAATTGTATGACATTTTGTGGCAGCAAGTGGTGTATTGGTGAAGTTGGTTGTCCTAAAACTGTTCGATCCCCAACAGGTTAATTCTGCCATTATTAACATGGGCGAGCCACTTCACCCGCATTGCCCTGTATGGATGTGTGTACTGGTGGGGTGTGTTTGGTGATGGGCAGGAGATTTACTCAGGCACTGATTAAATCGCGTCTCCCCTGCAGAACTCAAAAATGGCACAGCTACATCTGGGAGATAAGCATCACTACAAAACTGAACAAACATAGCACAAATATAAAACAGGAAAATGTAAATGTTTATATATTGAAAAACCTGTCGAGGCTTTATTCTTATTTTTTTGCTATTAAATTTAGAATCATAATTAAATAAACTCAACATGAATCTTACGACCAGAACATCTTTGTTTCACTCCAACCTCAATTTAATAAATTGTGACTTTATCATGTTATTTCATTAGAAGTTCATTATAAGAACTGAAATGAAGAATGGTGCAGTTCTTACCAGACGTCTGATTTAGAGTTGTATCCTCTGTGGCTCAGAGCTTCAGGGCTCATATAGTACGGGGTACCTGTGAAGGTAGTTGCCAGGTCACATGATCCCATGAGAAGACAGGATACACCAAAGTCACCTTTCAAGAGAGTTTAAGAAGTTTACAGAGCGTAACTGGCCCCCTCCACACAGAAAGTGTGTTTTCATTTTTATTTGACATTACTACAAATCTCTAATAGCCACTACATCACACAAGCTAAAGATCAATAACAACCTTTGACAAGTTGAAACATTCAGAAATGTTAAAAGTTGACACCCCCTGCCACACACACCTGATACCGTATTGTACAGTTGCTGGTATGCTGGGAGCCCGGCGAAGCAGTGTTTGTTGATTGAGGACAAATGCTTAAACGCAATTTTAAAACAAATTGTTTTGTGTTTTTGGTGCCAAAAAAAGATTACAGCTATATCAAGAACTGAGCTACAATTCAATCACATGAATATGTGCTACGTAATATGATTCAAAAGAAAATACTTTACATAAATGATGAAACATTGAGTTTAAACACCCATTTCTAACGCTATTACTTGTGTGTTTGTTTTATCAAAGAGAAAATTGCACCCATGCTTTCTAGGATTGAAGGACAGCTGTCTGGAGTATAAACTTCATGAAAAGACGAACCACCTGTTTCTGTGATGGTCTTACTGCTTCTAGCAACTTGAATCTGGATGGAACAGTTAGTGCTGCAGGGCAACACTGAATGTTTTACTGCACTGGTTTTGCCCACATACATACACACGGTCCCTTTAAAGACTGTTCATTTTGTCTATTATTATATTTGCATATAAACATTTACTCTTATTTACTCTCTGCGTGCACTGGTGCACAGCTGCTGTTTGATTTAAGTCGGAATGACGCTATTGTTGAATTGAAAATTCCTTTACAGTGCCAGAATCCAAGCTCAGTAAAAAAGCTTTGTAATGGAGAATGTCAGGGAAAGAGAAAGACGGTGAAAAACCAAGACCCAGACTGTGACAATTATTTAGTTTCATTTAAAAATTATTAGCCTGTTTTGGAAACAGGAAAGAAGAAGACGACGGCAGAGAAGAAATTAAAGAACACATAGAAAAACTCCTGGATGTCGAGCGGTTTATTTGGTTGGTGGCTGATCACAGGGAGCTGTTTGACAAAAACGTGGGAAAAAGAGAGGATTTGTGGTGCGTTATTTCTTTGCGGTTTCCTGTACGAAGTTGCTATGAAAATGTGGAATGAGCGTAACCAAGCAGCTCTTTTATGTCCTACTCACATCATCAAAAGAGCCAGCTTTCATTGGTCAATCTCCTTGTACAAAAGGAAGCAGATATGGCAGTGTGAAGCGATTTTTCTTGTAATAGCTCATATGAAATGCTAAAATTCTCCTAAATGATGTTAAAGGCAGTGAAATAAATTAGTTTTACTGAAAAAATATCAATCATTTAATCAGACAGAAAGTTCACATTTCGACAAGGCAGAGGTTTTGTCGCCTCTACAGAAATTGAACAAATTTACTGCAAATGCAAAAATATTTACAGAAATTAAGCGGATGGAGCACCATTCTGCTGTAGAGTTCGGCATGGTTGGGAATGTTAGAGGTAGCTAAGATTTCTCTGTATTGACGTCGTCTTCGTCCCTGTAGATCTCCATCATACCCCCATGCTGGATGGAACCCGAGACCATGATTTTTCCACCACTATACTTCACTGTTTTCTGAGTGAATCATGGATCCATGTGGGCTCCAGTAGATCTCCTGCAATGTTTGTGGTGACTGTGGTGTAATTCAAAAAAAAAAAAAAAAATCAACCTTTAGCCACTTACGAGGATACAACACTTATGTCTCTGCAAAAAATTGATTCACCAAGCTGTGAATATTAGAATATTTTATGTTTCGCACTGAAACATTATTACAAAAGCCGTTAAGATTAAATTTATTGTCAAAAACAATCTTGATTATTAATAGATTTCAGCTATACATCAAGTCAGTTTATATACAGACGACAAGACTAGTTGTCCCCATTTTTATCTAATTTTTATCTTTTATCGAAAGGCTAGGTGAACAGTGGCCACACTCACTAAAAGAGAAAGTCTGAAAGATATTTTTGGACAGAAAAATAAGCGAGGATGTTTTTAAAGGAAAAATAAGCGAGCATTTAGAGGATATATAAACTCAACTCAGGAAAGCTACCAACTGGTCTAGAACCACAAATTTTCCAGGTGATAAAATTCTAAATCTTCTTAGCGCTACCCACTGAGCAAAAGGGGCTGCCCTAGATAAAATCTAAGTACAAATCAACAATATAATAGTCCGAAAAGAACATTGTTTCCAAAATATCTTTTTTTTCTCTCTCTCTCTGAAGATGGGGGAACCTTGGTGACATTAAATATTGTTTCTTTGAGTGATCAAACATATCATGCATGAAAATCTTACCTATCTTAACTATGTTCTTCTTTAGAAAAATATTCTTTGCCTTTAGATCTCTGTGCAGTATTCTCCTGTTGAAGCAAACAAACAAGGGAACACAGAAATAAACAATTAAAGCATGTCGTGAACATGCAGGAAAATATAAAAGAAAAAAGAATAAAGTTGAACAATGGCATCTAAAATGTGTCCCATTCACCCATGAACAGGATTTTCTAAGCAAAAGGAAATAAATTAAGAAGATTAATTTTGGTAGACTGATTATATTTAATTTAACAGATGAACAGGTTTTAATTTAGTGCAAACATGGATTGGCTTATGTTTACAGCATTCAGATGTGGGACACACATTCTAGCCTGCTGTGAGGAAGGAAGGGGGAAAATATCAAAGTGGTTTATTGATTACATTTCAAGGAAAATTACAATAGGGAAATTAGCAGAGAAGTGAGCTTTTTACAATTTTGCCAAATGCATTTTATGATGCACCGTTGACATCTATGCTACTTCAGCTGTAGCAATGCACACATGTATTTTCTGAACACAAATGACCTGAACCCTCTCCATTAAGATATTTTGTAAGTTGGGAATGTCTTCTTTTGACTCAATGAAGTTACTCATGCAACACTTTGAGTTTTTGAGCACTTTCCTGGGCATCCCATTAGCACATCGAGGTTTACCCTCTCTCAATGTTAACAGTACAGTTGCAGAGTGACAGACAGGGCTTGAAGCAGAGCCAAATGAAAATGCAAATCTTTCAGACCTCTCTTGACATTCATCTTGACAATGAAGAGAAACCCAGCAAAAATTACATTTTCTTTGAAAAGAACATGTTTTTATTTGTAGGTTGCTATATTCATATAATTAAAAATGCACCTGGTGTGGCGCATGTAGTAATTCTGGTTATGATTACTGACCTCAAACTGATTTTATATGGTACACTGTGCTCATAAATCTGCAGATCTGTAAGAATATTGAAATGCAAATCATTACAAAGACCCTGCAAGAGCCAGTGGTAGCATTTTACACTATATGGAACATACGCTCTTCTTTGAGAAACAGTAATTCCTTGTGTTTTTTCACCATAGGACCATTAAAAGTCATTCATGTTGGACTAACCTAACCTTTTAGGTCAAATCATGAAACCTTAAAATAGAAATGAGTTCACTCTTGAATTATTCAAAGAGATAAAGAGAAGTGTCTTCTCAGCTCACCTCTGATGTATGTAGTGCACCCCCAACAGAAGCTGACAGAGCCATTCACAGACCTGAGGCTCTGATAGTGTCCCCCCTGTGTGCCTCACTTCTTCAAGCTTCCAGTCCAAATCCCTGTCCTGCACGAGAGAAAAGCAGTCTTAAAATATAGTCAGAAAAAGATTCCTTTGTATGGTAAACTGGGAGTAAACATGTGATAAACTACATACAGTAAACAGTGTTACTACATAAAATAACAAAAAAAAAAAATTCCTCAAAGGGTAACGCTGTGCTCTTCCTTTCTGTAGTTATTGGTGTTTATTCTCTCTGTTGAGGCTTGCCCTCTCCAGGTCAGTGGAGTTCTACTGCCCCAGGTGGAGGAGTTCAAGTATCTGGGGGTCCTGTTCACAAGTGAGGGGAAGATGGAGCATGAGATCGACAGACGGATCGGTGCAGCATCTTCAGTGATGCGGTCGCTGTATCGGTCTGTCGTGGTAAAAAAGGAGCTGAGCCGAAAGGCGAAGCTCTCGATTTACCGGTAAATCTATGTCCCTACTCTCACCTATGGCCATGAGCTTTGGGTCATGGCCGAAAGGACAAGATCCCGGATACAAGCGGCCGAAATGAGTTTCCTCCGCCGGGTGGTTGGGCGCTCACTTAGAGATCGGGTGAGAAGCTCCGTCACCCGGGAGGAGCTTGGAGTAGAGCCGCTACTCCTTCACATCGAGAGAAGTCAGCTGAGGTGGCTCGGGCATCTGTTTCGGATGCCTCCTGGACGCCTCCCAGGGGAGGTGTTCCGGGCATGTCTCACAGGGAGGAGGCCCCGGGGAAGACCCAGGACCCGCTGGAGAGACTATGTCTCGCAGCTGGCCTGGGAACGCCTCGGGATCCCTCCTGGGGAGTTGGAAGAAGTGTGCATGGAGAGGGAAGTCTGGGTGTCCCTGCTAAGACTGCTGCCCCCGCGACCCGGCCCCGGATAAGCTGAAGAAAATGGATGGATGGATGGATCTTCGGGCACGTATTTACACTTCGAACAAAACCCATTTCCCAGCTCACAGACACTGATGATGTTAGAGCAGTAACAATAACAGGATCTCTGTGGTGAAGACAGGCACTCCTGCACATTGCTAATGATCAAAGGGCAGTAAAACGATTCGTTAAGTCAATTAAAGAGGGGGTTGATTATAAAATGACTATTCCATGTTAGCTGAGGTCTACTCAATGTCACTTTAAACCTTTTCCAAAAGTGCAAATTTCAACAGTTTTTCAACTTTTCAGGTGCTCCTTTGATGAATCAGTTTGGGTAAGATTTGATGAGATAAAACAAATAATAACATGTCAACGGTCAAATAAATGTGAAGAAGACCATTTTAAGCAAAAAAAAAAAAAAACAGGTTTGACAATGAAACAAACACTTTTCAATAGACTGAAAGTTCACAGCTGAAAAAATTTGAGCAAAGATTACCTTTTACCAAATGGACTGTCCATTTTAATAGTTCCAATGGCCAATATTTGTCAAAAAAGCACTTTTAGTTTCTGACCTCTTCAAATATTTAAATTGCTCTTTAAATCACAAAGCCAACAACCACGTTTAAAAATATAAAACAGAAATCTAAGCCAAGCTAATTGAGATTACTAAGACATTACTATGAAACAAGCTGACATATTTGGTAAAAAGTTGTTTTTTTGTGAACTATGATATTTATTTTTATCTTTAATTAAATGATCCCTTCAGAAAATGGATAAAATCATGTGAGATTACAAAGAACATTTCAGTCTTTTGTAGATCCGAGAAGAAGAGTAAGCAGAAATGTTCAGTGTCCTTACATTTAATCTCAAACAGATCTTCACAGAAATGCTCAGAGATCACAGTTCTGATCTTTCTTTTCTTTAAAAGGCCATTAAATTCACTCTGACTTTAACAGTGGAACAAAGCCACTCGAGGCAACTGCCTCTGTGCAAGAAAAAGAGATAAAGCAGATGTCCACAAAGTAATAATCACTCACTGAACCTTCCAAAGCGAGGTTTAGAGACGACACAAGGCTGTTCCTACCGCCAGATATGTCTTAATAAGCAAGGAAAAGATGAAAAGATGAGATGGAGAGATTGACACGGGAGATGAGCATGACCTGCTCTCAGCATCTCTGATCCATCACTGCAGACAGAAAACCACCGCAGGGACAGGGAGAGAGCAGACGAGAAGTAAAGAGAGCTACAGGAAGTTCAGAATAAAAGCTACAGGAGGTCAGCAAAGCGGCATCTGTTTTACACCAAAGTGCATTTAAGAACACAAGGTAGCATCTGCTTTTGGCACTAAAGAATATTAAGAAAGAAAAAAAGCATCCTGACTAAATTCACTTTTGAAGTAATGGACATCATTGTGAAAAGGTACACTACAATACTCTCTTAATTAGGAAGGAAACATATGCTTTGATCATGAAATTACACACGTCACAAAAAGCACTGTAACAAACCATCTTGGATTGGATCGGGTGCACTGATACACATTTGTTTTGATTTCAAAGAGGTTCAATCTCCCAAAGTGTTTTTCAAAGGCCTGCAATTTAACAAAAGGTTGGTTCATTCTACTTGCTACAGAAATGTAGTGACCAAACGAGAGCAACAGAAATGTCAAGACTGTGTCGTTTACCTCACAGTATTCTGTGATGATGCAGAATGCTTCTTTCTCTAGGAAGCTGGAGTAAAACTTAAGTATGGCCGGGTGGTCGAGCTGAGCGAGGAGCTGAGCCTCTCGACTGGCGTGGACTGTCTCATTAGGTTTCAGACCACCAATGGAAATCTCCTTCAGTACTTTCCTGGAGTCAAATCACAACAATAATGATCTTTTATTGAGTTCTTCAATAAACCAACAAAACATTTTAGTGATCCATAAAGGACATAACCCTATGAGGTCAATTAAAGGCCAGAGAATTGGGGTAGTTTAGAGGGGCTTGTATGTTATTGGCGTCGATAATAAGCATTTTCACGATGCGTTTCTAAATACTGTCTACAATCAATGAAGGAATGGAGGGAATTGTTGGGAAAATTCTCTCTCATGCAAAAGAAAGACGTTGAAATTTGTCTTTCAAATGACTTTGATTCGATTTAACATTAATATTTGTTTTTAGTGATTTTTTTTGTTTGCTGCTCAATCAAAGAAAAGAAAAAAAGAAACATGGAAGAATTTGACTGACAAGAGCAAGGATTAGTTTCAAATCATAGGCAAATATGTCAGAAATGGAACGCCACTGGCAGGTTTAATGCATGAAATGGGCTGGTGCTCTGGATATGCCTCATTAGAGAGCCGGTGTTGTGAGGCACAAACCACCCTTGCTGGAAAACACATAAGCGACAATGAACCGAAACTAAAAGTGATGTTTGTTGCAAAGCCATAACATTTTCTTCTTGTCCTCAATGGCATTTGTCTGGAATAGATCTTTACTGTGGTGAAACTTCAGAACAGAACATAAACAATCAGACATAAATATGTATAAATATATAATAACCTCACACACAAAGGAAGTGCACTTCCCACACAGCCTGCACTTTCTGTGCCCCTGTGCAGCTTTTCTGAGCCTGATGCCCCCTCACAGATGGCAACAGGGATGTTATGGGATGTTTAGGAGAGACAAGTTTCTGCTGCAGTAAAAGTCCGGGAAGATAATGTGATGATGAAATATCCTTAGTCGGAAGTGCAGTTAACGCCTGATATATGGATTGTAATGTTTTTATTGTGTAGGCTTTATATGGGGTTTTTTTGGGATTCTTTTAATGGTTTTCTGCACACCCAGCTGAAAATAAAAGAGTTCTATGAGGCATGTTTGATATTTCATGTGTAAGTCTAACTCCTTCTGTTTTATATGCACAAAATATTGCTCCATCTTATGTGGTTCCAGTTTTACAGACATTTAAAAATTGATATGCAAATGGGATCGCCGGCCCTCCAGGAAGTCTTAAAGGGTTAACAGGGAAAACCCCACATTAATTAAAACTGGACTAAACTAAAGTATAGAAAATATGCAGGGCAAGAAAAAAATAGATAAACTTACCAAATTGAAAATAGCAATGGAGGAGACAATATACAATATAATATAAAAATAGAAAACTCAAAATCACTGGTAATGTGGTTCATTGAAAGTCCATCAGTTTTTTTTAAAGGAAACTGATCCCAGTATTAGTAGGCTTTCCAACAGCCCACATTTTCTCTTATCTGCTCTTCTTTTTCCCCTCTGCTCATCCTCTGAAATCCCCAAAATCCTCTTGTTTATGTTCTATTGCTATGAAAACGTTCAAAAAGATCAGCCTAACTCAAGATGAAACCTAGTACCTTCATCTAGTAGCTTCCTGGAGATGGATGGAGACGAATAGAAGATTTGATTCTATTTGATATTCTCACTCATACAAAACACAAGATAACAAATGTGAGAGCTGTAAGTCAGCTGATCAGGAAGTATTCATAGAAGCAGTGCCAGGGGAACAGTGGAGCTAAAATGTCTTTGAGGAGGAAAGAGTATGGTGAAGCCCAGAAGAGTCACAAGAGGACCAGACCAGAGAACCATGATGGCAGGAGCAGATCATGGAGAGTCAGGGAACGGTAGAACTGACACAGCAGGAAGAGTAGTGACTGGTTACAAAAGGGGGTGCTAATGAGATCCGGACACTGATTGAGGTAAGTGATTGGAGTGCATTGAGCGGGGGACAGAAAAGAGATACAAAGAAAGTACTGACTGGGGGTAAATTCCTGTCAAGCTGGACCCCATAACCCTCAAAATTGTGAGATTTCTAACATCATTTTAAAACGAGTAACAGAACACAGGTGAAATACAGAACTGATAAAGAAACTAAAGATGACTGGGATCTGTCGCTCAAAAAGCTTAGATATATGCATCAAGAACAGGTGAAAGCAAACCATTGAATCCATTTAGACCAGTGGCGCTGTAGTTTACATTGATCAAAACATTTCCGTATTTAATAAACATGCACAAATTTCCAAACTGGTAAAAATGTTGATCTAAAATGAGATGCACAAAATAGCCTTGCAGTTTTAGGTAGGCAAATTAAATTGTGGCAGTGGAAAACCAGTGTGCCTCACACGGCCGAAAGAGTGAACCCAAACCCGGTGATCACCCCCCTGTGGCTGGCTGTAGAATGATTACCTCCCAGTTATACAAATACTACAGCCAAAAGAAGAAACATTTGAATGATTTTTAATGGCGGTGGCTCACGGTTACTCATTTATCCCCTAAAAAGTCTAGGTAGGGCCATGTGATTGACAGTTATGATTGACTACTCTGACAACACCCTCCTTATCAAGAAGTCACATGTGCACCCTTTCTCTGGCTGTTATGGCCGTGCCCATATCATGCTCGATGATGGCTTCAAATGGCCCAATGGCAGGAAGTGTTACATCTTATTTTTCAGTCATTGGTGGAAAAGGAAATCCATAAAAAATGACCCAATTTCACATTGTTGTGCTTGTGATTATGCTCCCTGCTATATGTGTGCATTCCTATGGGCTTCCATCGGTTTTTCCCAGATGTGCCTGGTTTCACCTATGTCTTGTCCCTATTTATTGCGTGCTCTTTCTCCCTG
This sequence comes from Danionella cerebrum, assembly GCA_007224835.1. Taxonomy (NCBI): domain Eukaryota; kingdom Metazoa; phylum Chordata; class Actinopteri; order Cypriniformes; family Danionidae; genus Danionella; species Danionella cerebrum. The sequence continues at coordinate 192,441 of SRMA01026245.1, forward strand.
TCTCTTTTTTCCTTTAGTTTATGTGTGAGATTTTTTTTTATAATCCTTACCTCTTTATGTCCTTAATTCTGGTTCCTTACTTTGTGATGTTAGTTCTCAGCTAATTTTTCCCATCAAGGAAGGTTTCTGTTTTGTTTCAATAAAGAACTGTTGAAGCATCCTGCTGCTCCTGCGCTCGAGTTCAATTAACCCTTTAATCCCCGGCTACTCGGTGCCAAGACGTGACGCCTGATTGGTCAAAATCTAATTAGTCTAATTGGTTTCACACTAAGTACAAATATAAATGACTGCAAAATGTTTTCTTTGTGACTATTCCTATACAAGACACTTTACTTACTTTATATTGTCAATATAGGCAACAGAGATTTGTTTTTTAAAATTTCTTTCCAGTAATATGCTGTGTGATCAATGAAAAGTGTGCCTTGGCACAAAAAACACTGGTCTACACTGAACTTATGCTCAAAGTGCCATCACCAGATATGACTGGCTGAATGGTTTCTCAAAGAGTAAAATGGAGAAAGAGCTTATGTCAAAAATTGACACCATGTGATACAAACGTTTAGAAGAGAACTATATAAAGCCGGGGTGTCAAACTCATTTTCACCGAGGGCCACATTAGCATAAAGGCTGTCCTCAAAGGGCCAGATGTAACTTATAAATGTAAAACAATGTAATGTAAAATAACTGTAACTACTCCTTAATGTTAAATAACTCATTATTTATAACTTATTCAAGTGACAATTCAGTTACATAGAAACAATTGTATGCTTGTTGTTCTAATATAAATCCTTTTGATTTTTGTCAGCTTATGAAAACCCACAAAACTCCATTAATGAAGGATCAAACTGTCCAAGTGAATAAAGAAAAATATCATTTTTGTAATTTGTTTAGCGAGAAAAAAAAACCCTCACAGACTGAAGACGATGCATATCGATCATCATCTTTTATCATCAGGATCAAGAAACAGATCACAGATAAACTATTAGCTCCGCCCATTTCACATCTTGAAATTTATTTTAGCGTGAGAAACCGGAGGTGTGGCGTGAGAGATCACTCAAATGCGTGAGTCTTACGTTCAATGTGTGAGAGGTTTACTTGTGAGTATGGATGCGTTGTGGCTAAAGGCTTTGTGGGAAATGTAGTTTTTTTTTAGTTTTAGTTTTTTTTAAACAATCAAAACTTTTAAGCTCTCGCGGGCCACATTAGATTACATGGCGGGCCGCATCTGGCCCTTGTGAGGTCCCTTCACTATCCATGGCTTTGTTTGTTTATGCAAATATCACATCCATTCATTTACAGCTGTATTCTTTTTCCTATAAAAATGCCATCTATGAAAGAGTAGACCATCAACCCCATAATAAAAACCAGTCAATTTGATTGCACATCAAGAAGTTGTAATTATCAAGCTTTTCCACTTTTGTTTTCCAAAACAGGAAACATTCTCTAATGCATTTCAAACACTAGTAGCCTGACACATTAAAAATCTGAGAAATCCATCTCAATTAACAGGATGAGCATAAATTAGCATGTTGTTAATACATTCGATAAACTAACAGTCTTGAATAATGCAGAACTTGAATCATTATGCATTTTTAGAGCACAAAGGAATCATCTAGAGTAACTGATCATTTGAGAGAAGCTCTTGTTCAAACGTTATTCACGTCATAATTCAAGCAAAAGGGACATAAAGAATGCTCAGATCAGTTAATTTAATCCCAACGGCTTTCAGCAGGAAGAAAAGATGCAAATGATCATTAAACACAATGCAAAGAGTTTACACCAAACTTATTCCTAGACGATCAAACACCACCAGCAGAGATGAAAACATTGCATATAATGTACACGCTTCTTTAAAGGAAAAACTCTATTCTTTCTTCTTCCTACTTGAAAATCCTTACAGAAGGGGAAGAGGTAAAGTGCACTTGAGCAACTCCAAATGCTGACGATGTGCTGCACTCATTTGTCAAGTTTTCCTCAAAGAAAGCAAATCTTTAATTCGTAATGTGTTCCTGGCAACCTCTTAATAAAAGCATTATTATCATTTTAGATATAAATACTTTTTCAGATCAATACTATTTTCATCTTTGTGAATGCAACTAAAGGCTGTGGGTTTTTATTACTATATAGTTACTAACCTTCAGAAGCAGATCTTGCTTTAATGGACAGATACAAAGAGAATCATTAGGCTGCCGTGTGACAGGGTGCTCTAATTTCAAAATCGAATTTCCTCTTGGCCACTTGCTCTCGTGTCTCATTAGAGCAAACATATACCTTTCTAACGCATTCTGTCACGGTACCAATCAAATGAAGAGTTGAGCGGATGTTAAGGTAAGAACATTTGGTGTAGCTCTAGAGGCTTTTAACTGTTTTAAGCTTTCACAAACTTACATTGTTTATCCTCATCCACTTCATTAAATAAATTCAATAGATTTTGTAGCTAATATTTTAAGATCTCAAAATCACATCTGTAACAACAATGCTCTTTTCACATCAAATATCAGGTATGCATCACCTGTATAGTGCCGGGGTGTAATAAAATCTTGTTTTGTTTGGGGTGTTTTGTATTTAACTGTTCTCTGTCTTTCTTATATGAGAATTTGTATGTTTTTGTCGGTCATTTGCTGCTGACGACATGTTACGCCGTGCTATAGCTGAACAGCGCATTACGTAATGACTTTACTTCCAGTTCTGCGGCAAAAAGAAGAACAATGCTCACCCTGAAGTTTCTGTGTTGAACCCAAGTGTGTCTCACATGGTCGGTGGAGTGAAGCCAAACAGCGGAGAGCGCCCCCATCTTGCTGGCTGCTGAATAATTACCACCCAATAATAGTCTATGGGAAAACACTGAACTTTAAAAAGTATTTCCTCAGAAAGTACGATATTTACACAAACGCTTTTTAATGATTTTTGAAAATTATATGCAGTCGTCAATGGCAGCCTCCTCCCCAGCTCGGAAATGGCCTCATATTAGCCCAATGGCAGTGGTGTCCATGGTTTTTACAGTCTATGGTTGAAGCAAATCGTGCTGGCAATGCTATAACTTCTGTTTCTTGTTTAGTCTGGCTTGGGTTTGCTGAAATGTTGTGCAGCATTATTTGTAAATGAATTTCTTGATTTATGTGTAGTCCATTTTGGTTGGAGAGAGACATTTATTACATGTATTGAAAGAGAACAGTATACACAGAGTCAGATGTATTTCAAGTTTCTATCATTTAAATCTTGATTATTATAACTAACAAATAATGGAAATCCCAAATTAGAATATTCTGAAAAGGTTCCTTATCAAGACACCTGGTGCCACACTCAACTTAAAACACCTGCAAAGGTCTTTAAATGGCTTCTCAGTATAGATCAGGTAATAGCAACAGAAAATGAAATGCTGCTGTGTGTGTTCATGGACATTAATAGAAAAGAGAAAGGACTGGAAAGCTATACAAGAAACAGGGATAACCACACCCTGGAGAGGATTGTGAAACAGGACCCATTCAAAAATGTGGGGGAGCTTCATAAAGAGTGTACTGCAGCTAGATTCAGTGCTTCAAAAACCTCCATGCACAAACGTCTCCAGGACATGGGTTTCAGCTGTCACACTCCCTGTGGCAAGCCACTCTTGAACAAGAGACACATTAGAAGTTATAAAGATAAATAAAGACAAAAAGGACTGGACTGCTGCTGAGTGCTCCAAAGTTATGTTCTCTCATGAAAGAACATTTTGCATTTCCTTTGGAAATCCTAGAGTAAGAGAGGAGAATGTGGCTTGAGGTCCAACAGTTTCCAGTCAGTTATGATTTTGTGGTGCATGTTATCTGCTGCTGTTGGCCCACTGTATTTTCTGAGGTCCAAGGTCAAGTTTTGTAGCACTATATGCTCCCTGCCCACAATACCAAAGCTACCAGCATCTGGTTTAAGGAACATACATATCTGTTCTTAATTGGCAGCAAACTCACCTGAGCTTAACCTCATAAAAAATTTCTGCGGTATTGTGAAAAGGAAGATGCAATACACCAGACCCAACACGAGCTGAGGCCACTATCAGAGTAACCTGGCCTCTCATAATACCTGAGCAGTGCCACAGTTTTATCAACATGCCACACAGCATTGCCAGGCACAAGGAGCCCCAACTACAGCTGTGCACATGAGATTAAGTTCATAAGCAAATTGCATGATTACATGGCCATTTTTCCGAAAATCTGAATGATACCACAGCTATGTTTCCACTCATGGTTAGTGTTCGGGTCAAGCAATGTATTGTTAAACAGCTGTGTTACCCTTTTAAAATCATGAGTGGAACAGAAACTTTCTAAATTCCCTGATTAAAAAGTGAGTGAACAAACATTTCAACTACAACTGCAGAAAAACCTGTGAGAAAACCCCACAAATATCTTCAGCTGAAACACAGAACTCTCAGAAAATTGTGATGTGGCTATTTCAAGGAGCAAAATATGGAGAAACTTGAAGAAAAATGTGTTGCATGGTGGTTTCCATAAGAAAGCTCATTTCACTGAGGGAGAGCTCAAACGACATTGATAAGGGTCATATGGAAAGTTTCTGTTGTCGATATGATTTTAAAAGAGTAAACACAGTTGTTTGACAAAAAATGGCTTCACCCAACCACTAACTATGAGTGGGAAAGTGCATTATTATTCATATTGTTTGACAAATTACCAATAACTTTTTTCCAGGGTAATATTATCTGTAAATATTGAGTTCTATACTCTCACAATTTTTTAGTTCGTAAATATTTCAAGAAACTTCTTTTTACTTGGTCTTCAAATTTTATGAGAAATTCACTTGAGCAGTGCGCTGGAGTTTATTATGTCTTATGCTAAACAAAAGATATAAACCAATAAATTCTTATCCAGTGCATAAACAGGAAATAAAAATTGGCCAGGTCATTTAGAGAATTACTGATAGACAACGTCCTTCAGGTAAAAATAGATCTGTTCCTGTTTTTTTTTTTTATCTATTTATTATTTAGTTTCATTTTTTTACCAAGACTGTATGTAATGTAGTATTGAACCCCTTCCATGATGTATTAGACTATCCAGAGTAAAAATGTGTCAAGGACAGATATGGGTCACCTGATGTCCTCTGAGATGAAAGAATGGTGCTTTTTGTTCAGGTATCTTCATATAACCAATAATGGAAAGGTAAATTAAATGTTAGTTTCTAATACAGTTTTTTTTTATACATTCATAACATGTGCATAAAATACAAAAAAAATATTTGCATTTCAATCTCATCATTTTACATGACAATACATTACATTTGTGCATAATACCTGTGGATGAATAAAGAGCTTAGCCAGACCTCTTCTGACAGAAATGAGTATATCTTCAATAAAAAAAACATCAATCACTGAAATTTCCTGTGGTGAATAATTGAACACTCCTCCTCGTCCCATTTCGAGACTCTCTCTGGAGGCGTACAAGCAATTTAAGACCTATTTTAAGGATATTGGAAGGCAGGGCAAATATACAACCACAATCCTTTGCATTTTTAACCAGCATGGTTCCACCACGCCGGTTCCATCCAAGCATCTATTTCCTCCCCTGGATCAGGAAAAGGTTGTATATGACGGATATAACTTGACGGACAGGTCTTGTTTATATCAATTAAATGAATACATCACTACCTTGAACTCAAATTAAACAGTCACCCTACTTGAAACAAGAACAGACTGCTAGAGTTTTTTTTTTACAAATAATAACATATACAATATGATTAGATTATTTTCACCACCTACCAGAGTAATGTGGCTATTTTGATCAGTGAATGAGCATAACGCTAGATTTTGCACCTGATTTTATGGTTGGATAACCTTAAAAGATGTTGCGCTTGCCAAGATGAGTAATAAAAAAATTGAGAAAATCCCCACGATGCCTGAACCAGGTCAGTGAATGAACCAGTTTAAAGGTCTGAAATCAAACAGATGTTGCTGCATAAACTGAGAAAGCCCTGAATCTGTCATCAACTGGTGTGCGAGGAGGAATTACGAATGAGAAACATACATAAAAACAAATAGGAAGCAAGCTGTTCACGGCTCTGTGCGTATGCAAACAAATTGGGTGATTTCTGGCAAAGCTAGACTTAAATGAGAGGTTGCATCGAGTAACCGAGAGTGGGATCATGAGGTGAACAGACAACACTGCTGCGAGAGTCTCCAGGGAATCTGCTGATAGCCAAACCCACAGGGGACCCACTGAAAGTGGGCTAGCAGGGTCACAGAGAAAAGTGTTCTTTCCCTGAGTGAGATTAGCCACCTCTGGCCAATGCGAAGGATGTTCACAATTCTCCAGAGGTACTCTTTGTTTCTAATGCAAATCACAAGCTTGGGAGGTTGCAGTCGATATAGCAAACCAAACATGAAATAAACTATGGACATATACTAGTGTTTGTGAAATCACTTACGTTTATAATGTTTGTATCATAATGGACAATATATGAGGGATATGATGTTGAAACCACAGCCCTCCTGGCTGAGTTCTGGTCTAAGGCAGTCACTAAAGTGCCCATGCCTTTAATTATGCAAAATTTTAACTCTTGATATAACTTCCAAATGAGTAATAAAGACGTTGGCACCTAGGTTGAATACGGCTGTAAACAGGACCTTTCTTTCACATTGCATGGTGAATTTTTGAGATTGTCCCAAGTGGCCAGTTGGTGAATTGCAATTTTAGTCACTTCTCCAAAGGCACCTTCCGTAGCAGACAAACACCATCTCTGTTTATCTATTTTACACGTAAACATTAAACAGAAAAGGGGCGGAATTTTTTTTGTCTGTATTTACATATGTATGCCATTTTTTTCTTCATGTTACTAACCCTCTTGTTATTCATTATAAAAGTTAGCAACTGAATGGTGCACATGATTATAGAACAAGGACATTCTGCAAATTTGTCAAATATGTGCATTTTTACACTAAAATAATTGTATCTCTGATAACAGAATAGTATTTTTAAATGACCCTCCAAGATATTATCATAAATAAGAAATAGAAAGAACAGAAAGTATAGATATCTGTGTGGAAAAAATGTATTTGAAACATGGGGATTTACATAATGTAAAGGAAAGGTTCTTTAAAAACTAAAGGTTTGTTGTGGAATTATTTGTAAAAAAAAAAAAAAAAAAAAAAATCCCACATGCCACAAAAAATTGTAAACTTGTAAAAAAAGCGATTTAAAAGGGTTAATGAGAACAACTTTCTATTGTCAATACAGGTCAACATTTGTTTCTGGTAATGCAAATCTGCTTTGATTTTAAAAAAATCTGCTTTGATAAAAAAAAAAACAAAAAAAAAACATAAAAACATATACATATACATATACATATGGAAACACTCAGCTTTCCGTCATCATAAGTCATTAGGAAGAGTACAATTAAAGCCCTTGAGCAAACTCTGAGGCAGTGACTTTTGATAAAGCTGCTGTGGGACCTGGAGGATCTGAGCCCCACTTTTGGGGTAAATCATGAATAGGCAGCCTGTCTACGGGCTAATAAATCCCAGCGAGGAGCCAGTTTGAGAAAAGGGGTACGGCAGTCTCAACTCACAGCACCCACCGTTGACATTTGCTCCTCACAAAGAAACAAAGGGAGTTCATCACACTGTAAGAGCCACTGAGACAGGAACAAACCCTACACACAGCAGGAGTTTTAAAGGCTGAGAGACGACTAAGGAGAAGTGGTGCATGGGTGTGCTGGAGAGAAGCACTACAAGTACTGAAGGTGGGCATTCAGGTTTGGCTGCCAGCGCTCTGTGTATGACAGGTCAGAGGATGGCAAACAGCTGCGATGGGCTAATAAGTCGAAAGATCTGGGCCAAAGGAAGTGTAACCCATAGCATGACGCCGCTAGCTTGTGAGAAGCTAAACTGTGGAGCTCTTCTCTTAATTGGCCTCCTTCTCCAGCAGCCTCATAGATGTTTTCAGTTCTAGCTTCTTTTCTGAAAGGCTAACGTGTCGCCGGGCAGAGGCTCACTGACAGAGGGAGCAGATAAAAACAGAAAAAGAAACAAAGCGGAGATGGTCTACCAATCAGGGGCTAACAGTTTCTTCTTCAGTGGTACAGTGGGATTAGCTGGACACAGGTGAGGGAAAGAAAAACTGCATGTCCATTAGTCAGCTCCCTACCTATAGCACGAAGCAGGCTTGCTGCATATTATTACATTCTAAAATTAAGATAACACTGTTTAGATGACTCTGATTTCAAAAAGAAGACTAAATAAAACTGCATAAAATGGGTTATCTGTATCTATTATGAGTCTGTGCTCTTTATATTGTGGTTTAATCAAAGTTCAAACATTTGTTCAGCTTCAAGCACAATATCCTCAAAATTAAAGACATGGTTTAATAATGCGGAATGTTGACAGTAATATCGATAAAGCACATAATGACACTTTTAATAATGAAGCAGGATTTTCTCTCCCTATGTTTGGAAGGCAAACCTGCACAAAGCGATCAACTATAAAACTTTCACAATAGATTTGAAGATACGCATTAGCCAAAGTAAAAAAAGGAATTGTTCAATTAAAGCGAGTATTAAAGGGAAAAAACACCATGCAAGCTAAACAAAATTAAATAAATATTGAGTGAACCATGATTTCTCTCTTGGATGGATTCATCATTGAGTTTTAGAGATTCTATCCCAGATCATAAACAGAACGTGAAAAAGAGCTGTGGGCACTTCCCATTGAGCTCACAGGACCATGATGCTGATGAACTCCTATTAACAAAGATCAATGCTGCTCTCGTGTGGACAGAGAAGAGAGATGATGGTGTCTTGACATATATTCCCTGAATCTTTAAAGGTGGTGTATAATAAATACAAAATAATAAATTAAGTCTCAAACTTTTCCTAAACACTACTAGAAACCATTCATGCACGGTAAATTTAGCAGTGTCATTCCAACACCGCTCAGACCATATATGGTCCTAGGGTGTAAATCGCCAGTGTAAAAACGTGGTGTAAAATGTAATTAACTCCCAAAGTGTTGGATTAACAATACACAGTGTAAAAAACGACACTCTATCAGTGTAGATTATGGTTTTACATTTACACCAGAAAGTGCAAAATACTACACCCAATAGATTGAGTAACTTTAAGTTTGGAACTTGAAGAGGATCGAATGAGTGATTAAACAAGAGCAGCAGCAAAAGCTTTAATTGGTGAAAAGTATTAACGTTACTTACAATCTCTCCGCTGTCTCCGAAGCTTTGGTGTCTCTCACCAGGTACACCGTGCCGAAGCTTCCCTTCCCGAGTTTCTGCTGAATGTGATACCTGTTCGCCATCAAGGTGCTCGACTCCGGAAGCGTTTGTGAAGTAGAGAGATGAAAGGTTTGAAATCGTTGCTCGCTGAATTTGGCCATTTTGCCAACTACAAATCCAGTCGAAACGGAAAGGTGTGATGCCAGTAGAAACATACTTCGTGTCACATTGTTACTTTACTTGAGCTAAAATGTGTATGGTAACGTAGTTAGTCTATCACAAACAAAATTGTATTACAGATTGTATTAAAATTGTATTAACCAAATTAAGCAGTACATTCGAACACCTGGACGCCGGAAGTCCATTGAACAGCGTGAGCAAAACTCTGCAAAGCAAAACAGGTCGTTGCCATGACGAAGATTAGGCTTTTACGAAATTATTGTTTGTTTTAATTTCAGCACATTAATTCGTTTCGATATCCTAATCAGTTTAAATTCTGTAATTGCGTGACAAGAATTGTTATAATTATTATAATTGTTATTTATACTACATAAAACAATGTAGAAGAAAATACAGTGTAATTGAGGAAAACATTTTCCGTGAACTGTAGTTTATTAATATAGACCCGGTTTTGTCAGGTATAACATTTATTTTATGATAAATTTATTTGTTTAGCCAATTGACAAAATGAACCACATATCCCAGAGCACCAGTTTAATTTCCTGTGACGTCATTTCCCCCAGCCTATCGCTTCCTGTATGGGCGTAAATGAATACATGACACAGTCGTTTAGAGCTGTAAGGTTGAAAACAATAGTGGCACAGTTGTATTCATAACTATTCGAACGCAACAATAAATTTCTGCTTCAGTCGGTTTCGCGCGATCGACTGTTGCGATGGAAGCTGTGCCGCGAATGCCGATGATCTGGCTGGACCTGAAGGAGGCTGGGGAGTTTCAGTTCAGCCCGACTGTCAAACAGGTGAGCGGCTGGACAGGGCCGACAGAAGTTTACTTCAAACGTACTAATCACATACGCGTTTAAAATAAACAAAATTGATTCGATTACCTTTGCTGAATCGGAAAGCCATTTCGCTAAAGAAACAAGTTCAACCATTAAATGTGTCCGTCATTAACCAAAACAAGTGGCGTTGTTTTTTCCGACCCTGATACGCGGAGAAATTTTAACCGCAGTATCTTAACTGGTGGGATTAATATATTTGGTTTGTTTACAAGTTTCTAAAAGTTTTTCGCTTGGTTGGCAGCAGTGTCTCTGTTCATGGTTGCTTTAATTATATTGGTTATAAATCATGATGATATAAATACTGTATCACAGCACTAAAAGCCAGACTTAAAAAAAAATACTAAGTTATTGATGTTATTGGTGTTTATTATCATTCGTCCCTAAGCTGAAAAGAGCAGAGGATGCAATGTGTTTGCTTGCTCTTTATTACATGATTCAGATCCTATCTGCTTCCAAAAGGAGATTTCAAAAGGAGTAGCACTTCTAATATGAAAAAGATAAGGAAATTTTTATGATTAAGTAAGTTCCTTGTTCAACAAGCTGCCATTTCCCTTCACCAATAAGTCTATAATAATAATGATGGTAATAATAACAATACATCCATTAAACTATTAACATTATCTTCCCAACTGCTTGACCACAATTGTTTGCTTTTCTCTTTCATCAGTTCATTCTGAAGAACTATGGTGAAGATCCTGACAATTATAATGAGCAGTTAAAAAAACTGGAGCAGCTGAGACAGGTGAGCATGGGATTTTATTTATGATCGCAACACTAGAACATTCTTCCTATTGCTCGATAACCAGTACTTGCTAACCAGTAGTTCAACTTCTCGAGTCAAACACTTCCTTCATTCTCTGCATTTCTAGAGTGCTGTTAATGTGACACGAGACTTTGAAGGGTGTAGTACCTTGAGGAAATACTTTGGGCAGCTGCATTATCTCCAGAGCCGTGTGCCTCTTGGATTGGGACAAGAAGCTGCAGTTGCGATCTCATGGTGAGTAAAGTAGACCAGCACCATACGACTTCTCATGTACTCCCTGACCCTTGCTGTACCAAACACAAGCACCTGAATGAAACTCATCTGGTTCCCCATCTAATTCTTATTCACATCTCTAGATTTCAAACACATCTGACTGATTCCGGCTGAGATGTTAACCCTTGTGCATTGTTCAAATTCACTAATCTTTCGTGTTGTTTGTGACTGTTAACAGCAACTAAACATTTGATCAAGATTTTTTTCCCTTTTTTTTCTGCATCAGCTCTAATCAAAACAACTACACACACTCACGCATGCAGATATACACTGTACCATGCTGTTGTATTTCAATTAATTGCATATACCAGTTTTTTACACAGGCCTATCTCAAGGGTTAATGGTTCTAAATGGTGATCAACAGTAAAAATCCCAAAATTTCCCCTTCCCAAAAGAAACAAGCACATTCAAGAATGGAGGATTATTTGGTGTCGTGGCATTGGGATTAAAAAGGTTGTTATAATGGAGGTCAACGGGGCACAAACAGTAAATGAGGGAGTAAAAAAAGAGAAGCTAGTGCTACACAAAATCAAAAAGTCCTCCAATGCCAATGTTGTTACAAATTTATGACACGTCCAAGACTGACAAAAGGTACAAAATCACCTTCATTTTTCATATTGAAAATAAGTCATTTCTTTTCTGAAATCAGTGACATAATATAAGATCTTTAACTTTTATCATGATAGTGTAAATAATAGTTTGCCTGGTATTCTTGTCTTGTTTTTAATCATTGTCAGAAAATAGTGTAAAAAATAAGAAAACTCTTTATTTTAACACTCTTTATAAACAGCTATAAATGTACAGCAAAAAGATTTTTGAGATTACAGATATGAACCTCAACCTATTGTGCATCAACTCAAAGTTTTGTTGGAATAGGGCTTTCAGTGTCCATTTCACAGGTTGTTTTATTTAGAAAGGCCCCGTCGTTTTTTTTTTCAGCTGTGGAATTATAAAGAGTAGTTCCTGTCTAGCTGAAGACAGAGCCCAACCTTGCCGCAGGAGGTTTCCCCATCATCAGAAAAATCTAAATACATAAGATTAGATTAGATTTGTCCAAAAGAAACCCTTGTGTTTCTTCACAAAAATTAGCAAACTGTAAAATAAAAATAATGAAGCAATATGCTGTTCAGAAGCATGAGCAGTATTAAAGCAATATTTTGTAATGTTAATTAAAAAAATGACACTATATATTGAAAAGGTTTATCGTTATAAAGCTTAGAATATACCCTATGTATAAAAAACTTTATTACATAACTGTGATTGAGACGATAACACACCCCTTGGCTGCTGCTGCTGCTGTTTGGGTTCTATGCTCCTCAAGCTTTCCACCCCTGGGACACAAGCAATGTCGTCATTACCATAAGGAATGTAATATCATTTGAAAGATCTGTTTCTCAGCTTTTAGAATCTGTTGAGATTTTTTTTAAATAGTACGAACAGAACCAGAGCTATGGTAGTTTGAAGTGCACATGTCATTGTTCTGACAGCTTCGGTGTTAAAGGGTTTAATCCTGTATTACAAAAAAACATAGTAGTTTTGATTAGAGCTAGATATATATATATATATTAGGGTTGTAACGGTTCACATGGATGTATTGAACTGTTTTGGTGCGGCCTGTTCGGTTCGGGACACTTGCGTACCGTTTCGGTAAATTTTTTTAAATTCAATTATATTCATTTATTATTAGCGCGATATTAAGCGCAGCGAAACAATGTTCCTAGTCGAGTTTCCGCACAGACGCTATTGAGTGACGCACAGTAGAGCTGCACTAGTAGCTGTGAGAAATGGCAACAGAGAAAGAGAAGCCAGAGCTTGAAGACCCTCCCACCTCACTACGGTCTCCTGTTTGGGAACACGTTGGCTTCTCTGTTAACATACATAACGGGGATAGACGAGTGGATAAATTTAAAGTTGTATGACGACATTGTTCCACGGAGATCGGGTATGTGGCAGGAAACACATCAACATTTTCTACTGCTGGAGATATTGTCACTGCAACCAGATCTGTGCTCTCTTCAGAAAATGTGGATAGGTTCATCTTTTTAGCCAAAAACTTAAAACTTGAATAGTTAGTTTTGTTTATATACAAGCTGAAGCTGTTGCTAGTGTTAAAATTTTTCAGGTCCTAACTAGTTACAGTATTTCATTTTTTATTTAAAAAATGTGTATTTCTTTATAAAGAGTGCAATTTATTTAAAATATCACCCAAATGTGTCACTTTTATTTATTTTATGCAAGAATTCTATTGTGTATTAGCTGCTTTTCAAATTTTTCTTATTGTTTTGTACTGAAAATTAACCGAACTGAGCTCAATATATATATATATATGTGACAACAGTGACAACAGTTAGTCAATTTTTTTTCAGATTTTTCTGGTTGTTTTGACAGACATGTTTAAGGTGGACCCGACAAGCATGGTAGCTTTCGATTCAGTAGAATCTCCTGAACATTTTGAGACCACCTTTAGAAGTCTGTGACCAGGATTGGCCAATCAGTAAGCCAGTAAAGAACACTTGACCATTTTGTCATTGCAGACAGTGCAAAAGGGGGCTGATACGCTTTAAAACACTTTAAATCAGTTTTAAATCAAGCGAAACATTATGTATAGATTACTAATAGTGTACTATAACAAATGTTAGAGTCAAGGTGTCGTAAAAGAAATTATATTTATTAAGTGGTAAGTGCTGTTCTGTAGCGCAAGTTAGAGAAACCCTGTGATCCGCACTCTCTCCATCTGACTGCACTTGTGCTTGAAACCGTGTTTGTAATTCGTGATATATTTCGAGAAAGTTTACTTTCATATGTAGTGCCGTAATGTTTTCTGCCATCCTGGAACAGATTAATTTCGTATTTTGGGGTAGCACTGTATTTCTGTTACTGCTATGACAGCTAAGAAGATATTAAATCTTATCGAGGACATTTTAGAGGAGATTCACATTGTTTTAATGAGTGGCACTAATCACATTGTTTTACATATTTTTTAATTTTTTTCATTGTTTGCATTTTCTTTAAAATATTTTTTATTGAGTAGTTTATCAAATGGTATTGTTTGTGCAAATTTACATCAATTTGTTCATTTGGTTACCAAGTGCCAATGGTGCCCTCCTGGACATTGTCTTCTAAAGATCACTCCAGAAAACACATGTTTAGCTCCATTTTGACAGATTTTGGTCATGTATTGGTTCACAGTTGTGGCTTCTATTCAGTGTTGTCAAAAATTCCACCAGGGACTCAAGCATTCACATAGTTTATAAAAGAGGGCAAGGATTTTTCTACTATTTCTACAAAGTTTGTGAATCTATAACTGTGGTTTTGTTTGAAGTATCCAGTTCCGTACTTTTACCTGATAACCTAGAAAGTGTTACCTTTTCAATGACACCAAGGACATAAAATGTGAGAGTTACAGCCATTTTATTTTGGGTATGCCAAATTCAAACTCAAAATGCCCCTGAAGTGGCTGAAAACAACCCCAACACACACACATAAGGGTTAAAAGAAGTTTTCCGTTTGGAAATGACACCTCTGCTGTACGTCTATGATCGTTTATAGGACAGAGATATTTTCCGGCAAGACAGTGACCCATGAGGACATCAGCTATGAGCAGGCTTGCATCCTTTACAATCTGGGTGAGTTAACAGCGACAGAAGGGGAAAGAGCTTTTGAGAGGTTATTTATTGTTCAGATCCAGACTTGTGTGCTGATTCATGCTGTTTCTGTGCTGCAGGAGCACTTCATTCAATGTTGGGAGCCATGGATAACAGAGTCTCTGAGGAGGTGCGCTGAACTCCTGTGAATAGAAATCTGACACAATGAACTCTGTTTTCTGGAGAAATCACTACTGACGGCTAGTGATGCTTTTTCTGTGTAAACTTTAGTCAAAAACCCTTCTGCATTGTTTGAATAGAAGAAATAAACAGAGCACCTGCAGTCCTTAAAATTGAAGAAGAGATTAAGAAATCTTCAAAAAGTCTGGCTGATATCATCGTTTCTGACATTCAGTGAGTGTTACGGCAAGGGTGCCAAGATTGACAACAGCCTTAAAGTGCAAATAGATGCATCCAGACAAGGATGGGGAGGGGGGGGTTCTCTGAATGTTTTAAAGTAATTATTTTGATGTTTTATGAAATAACGCTTACATTAAAAAAAAGAACTTCATTATAATATTTCATATAATTTCATAAAAATAGTTGTGCAGCTGTAATACATTTTCCCTCAACAATCTTCTAATTTGTACACTTGAAGCTTTTTTAAGGAGGACATGCCCTTGATCAATGTTTACCAAAAAATTAAAGGAAAAAACTTGTAGAGGAAAAAACGAGGACATATTTCTTTCATTATTATATTACTAAAACAATGTGAATCTGCGTTTAAAATATTGCATTTATTTAAAATTTTAAATAAAACTATTTTTTTTATGCACCTGAAAGTGTTTGCAGTCTGCATTTATGATGTCCCTCCTGAACCACGCTTGTGTTTGTGGTGAACTAGCTGTACATTCACAGCGTGTGAAGGATGCCACAGGAAGTGCTAGCAGTAAATGTACATTTATTTTTAATATGCAAAATTAATTAAGATCCACATGACCTTAAATAGTCAAATTTAAAAAAAACAAATTTTAGACCTTAAAAAGTCTTACGTGTAATTAGGCTGTTCTAGGCCTTGAATAATTTTTTCACAGGTTGTAATTTTCCAGTGAACTTCAGATGGAGTGTGTGTGCTTGAAACTGATTTCCCAGCATGCACTCCATGAGCAGTCACATTTGGTTGTTTAACAAAGATGGCTGCTATAGCAACCAAAAAGTTTTTTAGAAATTTCCAAAGGTTTCTGAAATCAATAGTTTGTTAGTTTTGATGTAACAAATACACGTCTGAAAATGTAGTTGAAATCACAAAAAAACGATTGTTTTACTTGAAAAATTTAGTTTGTCGTATAACAGTAATGTTTCACAATGGATTCACTTGTGAGACGAACCTCTTTATAAAACACTGCTTTTTTAACAGTTGCAAAATTAAGAAATCTGTGATTTCATTTTCATTTTAATCTAATCAATGCATATATATATATATATATATATATATATAGGTTTAAATATGTTATTCTAAGTTACAAAAATAATAGTTTTAATGAAAATTTTGGACTAATAACATTTATGTTTTATATTTTATTCCGCTGCATAAGAGATAGTACAATTACAAAGTCCAGATCATAAAGTTTATAAAGGTAAAGTTTAATTTCAAGTGGATTTATGAGAAATTTCAATGTACAGAATGAAACAAACATCAAAGTAATTACTGTACGATTGTGACTTTCTAATTATCTAAATTGGGAAAGTACAGGGAACTCCAGATTATTTGAGCTTCTGTACTCACAGTTTACAGCGAATGGAATAAAGTAAAGCAGATGAGAAGTGACTCACCTGAACAAAAACCTAATGATCATCATCATCATCATCGTCATGGGCAGGCTTTAATCAGCTGCGTTGAGTAGAATGATGAGATCTGCCGCCTCAGCGATGGCGAGCAGAAAATCCAGTCTTCCTCATAATGTATGGATCACTCACTCCAAACATAATTGTTTGTATCATTCTTTAGAAAACGTATAGATAAACATCACTACAACACCACCTTTCCTCTGTATCTCCCAGGCCCCGGCCTGAATTTAGATTATTATCTGAACCATTTGCTTTCAAATCAGCTCTTTCTGATCATTGCTCTCCTTTGTACCCTCACGTTCACTCTCGATGTTAGGGAATGAAGGTGTCTTGCACACACTTTCAGTGCTCGGCTGGTGCGTTCAACTACCTGAGAGATCACTTCAGCCACAACTTCAGCGTCGACATGAGCCATCAGATCCTCAACCTCAACATCAACCTCATGCTGGTACAACCTTTCTTTATTTATTGCTCAATACATTTTTTTTTGCTTTTAAATGCCTCTATAATCCTTAGATTGAAGTTGCGGTGGTTTTTAGGGCCAGGCCCAAGAGTGTCTGCTGGAGAAATCGATGTTGGACAACAGGAAGAGCTTCCTTGTTGCTCGGATAAGTGCTCAGGTATTTTTAGTAGCTTGGAATGATCGTAAGAGCCACGTAGTGAAGGTAGAACATTCTGGCAGTATTACTGCTTGATTAAATTGTTCAATGATTTCCAGGTGGTAGACTATTATAAAGAGGCGTGCAGGGCTCTGGAGAACTCTGAAACAGCTTCGATGCTTGGAAAGATACAGAAGGACTGGAAGAAATTGGTGCAAATGAAAATTTACTACTTTGCTGCTATTGCTCATGTAAGTCTTCAATATTTCTCACATCTGTCATTTCCATCACAACTGTGAGATTTCAGTAATACATCAGAATATTTTCACATTTTATGGCATGAAAAAGTAATGTTGAACCAACCAGAAGAATTCTGTCTCTCCAAGCAGTCACCAGAAGTTTATTTTACTTCTGTCCGCCAATCTTTACCTGGATTAATACACGTTTGTACCCCATACACAAGACGCCAGTCCACCACTTAGTCACTCGCTTAAACCTCTCCACTATGAGCAAAGCGCTGTCTAAGGACACCAGGGACAAAACTGTAAACCTAGACATGGCTGGACTAGGATGCAGGGTAATAGGAAACAACTGGCAATCTCCCTCAGAAACGTGCTCCATACAAGATCTCTCCTCATGCAAAACCTATGATCCTTAGAACTATACTTAAGAGACCTGCTACAGCAACATCCTGCAAGGTACCCTAGCACATCCATCCATACCCCAAGGATGATCCCGAGGAGGCATTGGAGAATGTCATGTGGTCAGTTAATGCATAAATAGAGCTTCATTGTATAAACTCCATTTTGGAATAAGTGTAGTTCCTAGAACACTATGGAAGTAGTATGAAACTTTTGGACAGACGAAGAGATCTTGGGATGTTATTTGGCATATTTCTGTAATGTGGTATCAAGACCTCGAACAGAGTCAATAAGCATAATTTCCATGTTGTGAAATGGGCACAGGATGACTGCAGCATAAATAGGGGAGAATGGATGGTGTGGATATTGTGAGGTACAACCTCTTTCCCTTAGGAACATTGAAGATGAGCTGGGTCCTTCAGTATAACTATAGACTTAAACACAGTAGATAATTGTTGACTCTGTTGGCAGCATTTCCAGGTCCTAGAGTGACCTGTAGTCTTTAGACACAAGAGATTAAATTGTACGAAGCTGGAAAGGGCTATGAAGCAGTTGGCAAACAGCTTGGTGAAAAAAAAGGAACTGTTGGAGCAACTGGAAATGGCTGTCCATGTTCTTGACACTCAGGAAGATATCTTCTTGTAGGGTGTGAACGAAGCTATGAATGGTGTAGAATCAGCCCAGAACTACACGGGTGGAGCTGGAACCACCGTTTCCAAGGCTACTATCAGTAATTCACATGATTTTCACATAAAATCATGGATCGCACTGAAGGTTCCCCGTGCTTAAATCAGTTTAAAGTTTGTTCCCGAGGAGTTATGGGAGAAAGTCCTGAGGTCAGAGGAGAACAATGTAGAACACTTTGGTCTTAACGCCATTCGCTGTGTTTAGAGGAGGAGGAATGATGAGAATCATCCCAATAATACCAGACCTACAGTGAAGCATGGGGATGGAAGCATCATGCACAGGGGACATGACGACTGCACTGTATTAACCTCTTAAACCCGAGAGTCCCCGGTACCGGGGACTTGCCCCCTTGTGCGTTACATTTTCACTCATAGCTCACTAACCCTGAAAATAACCCACACATATTAAATACTGTTGTGTTCAGCGGAAACTCCTCTAAAAACGTATCTAATTCAATTTCATATCCGTTAACCACAGCTCGAACGCCATGCAAATAAACAACAACATGTCCGGAGTATAATTCATGACCAAGTTTTTGTTTATGTGCGATATGTATCCACAATATAAAAGGAAACACCAAAACCATTACATTAAATGAAAGCTAACAACCAGCTGAATCCAGTGATATACAACTCATTTACATTGCATGAAGTATTTCAGAGCAGGGAGCGAAAGTTCCACGAAAAAACGCCAGCGAAAACCAAGCAAGCATGTAAATCTTGTCTTACCTTTGCCGTTTTTTCAACAAAAAGTTATTTCCATAGCGATAAAAGTCCGTTTGTTGTTATGTCCGGTCGATAGCTTCGCGAAAAGTCCATTTTGTGTTTTTTTCTGTTGCTCCAGTGCTCCTCTTACGTCACCAAATATGAAATGACTCCCCGTGCGTAAGAGCACGTCTCTCCACGCTGCGCGTCGTGTGATTCGTCGGCGATCCCATCAGTCTCAAAATGGTTGAGCTGATTGGTTTCCATAGAATCAGAGCTTTCCGTCGATATATAGATCTTCTGGATTGGACAGATGGTCGGGGGGGTAGGGACACGTAGAAGCTCGGCGTCAAAGCGTTTGTGAGTGAAAGGTTCCCAAAAGCGCAGCAAGATGGGGTAAATGAGCTTCTACCCCCCTTTTACAGCGTTTCTTTAGGAGTTTTTTTTGCTGAAATCATGTCCCATAAGCAACAAAAGAAGACTATTAACGTAGCTGAAGCTTTGGACAAGATTTTTCCATATTTCAATTATTGTGCCAAATTGTGCCAAACTGTGCCAACATGGATCACGCCTGAACTTTGTTCAATCAAAACCTGTACAGAATATTAGTTTCTTGTAGTATGGACACCAAACTTGCTACAGATGTCCTTGACGTAGTGGTTACAATTGATTGTGTTTATTTGCTTCGTTATAAGTAAAATAAGGAGATATTGGAGAAAACATGTGTTTTTTTTTTAGGCGGAGTTCATTTTTTGGCCATTCCAACATCAATTACTCTTACCCAGTGTTCTTGACTGTCAAATTAACTCATCCACACCACTCCCCAAGAACCTATCTTCATTTTGATACCAAGATTTGCAGTTTAGGCCTTGTAAAAGCTGAGAAATGCCTTAAAAAGTAAAAGTATAGGATTTTCGGAAAATAGGCCTCAGGGCTTAAGAGGTTAAGGAGAGGATGAACGGGGCCATGGATTCTGGGCCAAAACCTCTTTCCCTCAGAGCATTAATGATGAACCGTGGCTAGGTCTTCCAAGTTCACAATGACACAAAGCACAGAGCCAAGAAAACCAGGATCTGACTCTAGTAAGAAGTATAACAACGTTCTGGAGTGGCCTATCCAATAGAGGATCTTTGGAGGGGGCTGAAACTCTGTGTTGCTCAGGAACAGCCTCACAGATCTTCTCTAGATGAAGGGTGGGACAAAATCCCTCCTGCAGTTTGTTTAAACCTGGTGAAGAGTCATCTCAAAGTGGAAATGCATCTATGCTGAAAATTCTAGACCCCTTCATGAACTTGCAAAATCATCGAAGGGTCAAATACGTATTGACCTCACTGTATCTACCGTCGTTGATGGGCCAGTAGTCATGTTAGAAATGTTTTTCCCAAATAAACTAAGCAATGGTTTACTGCTACATACAACAATTACAGTGTCTTAGATTACATTTAACCAATGCCTTTATCCAAAGCTACTTATAAATGAGGGAACAAAACAAGTCAATTACTATTCAAACAATTAGTCAATTAATAAAAAGTTAATTCTCAAGAGAAGAAAAAAAATTGTGATGTGTGTTTTTGATTGTGTTTAGACTATTGAACTTTGTTGAGGCCCTATCTACATGTTTTTTTCTCCTCAGTTGCACATGGGGAAACAGGCTGAAGAACAACAGAAATATGGAGAGAGGGTACGGCTCTGTTTGTGATCTTATCTGTTCGTTCACCTTGAAAGCTATAGTCGATCTGTTTCTCCACAGGTTGCTTACCTTCAGAGTTCACTGGAAAAACTCAGCGAAGCAATTAAACTGGCGAAGGGTCAGCCAGACAGTGTTCAAGAAGCCCTTAAATTTACCATGGATGTCGTTGGGGGGAAGTACGCATCTTTCAAAGGGATTGTTTTCTCGTCACCAGATGCGTTTGTTTCTCAAATAATTTTCATCTTAATTTTAGGTTTAATTCAGCTCAAAAAGACAATGACTTCATTTATCACGAGTCTGTACCGTCTCTGGAGACACTGACCTCGGTGAAAGGTATTCCGCCTTATGTTTGTTGTAATCTGTTTCTACTTTGTGCCATCGATCAAATAAAGTTATTATTTATTCAGCATTAACTTTATTATTTGATGAATAGGCCTCGTACAGTGCTGAAACATAGACATTATAAACACATACATTTGTTTTATTTGGGATTAAAACACTAAGGTCCCAATTAAAAACATTTTTTATTGTGGATTTTGAGTTTATTGTTAATTTAGTTTTAATGAACACATACAATAATAATCCTTAGAAGTGTCTGCATGTGCCAATCACAGCGTTTGTTTTGAATTAAATTGGAATGATGCAACTCACCTTTTATTGAACTTTGATTTCAAATATATTGGAAAAAAATATATTCTCAAAAAGGTTATTAGTTTATATATTTTTTACATAATTTGCAAGGTAGGTCAAATTAAATTGTGAGAAAATCGATTTTTCAACCCTTGGAAGTACAAGATCTAGGATATGGCTTGTATTTTTCAAAGTTCTGGTACAAAAAAGCACAATAGCACAAAAAATGCTTGGAACAGGGTATAGGGAAAGGTTTGCCTTTTTTTTTTTGCTTCAATTTTCACATTGTTTTATCCTTGTCTTTGCTTTTTTTGACAGATTTATTTTGTCTCAACATGTTTGATTTTTGTAATAAAACATACATTTTGAGTTTTTATATCAGGTGTTTTTTTCTTCTCTAACCATTCATGGCTGTAAAGAGTTAATGTTCATTATAGGTGCCCCATTGGTCAAAGCTTTGCCAGTGAACCCGACAGACCCCAGTGTCACCGGCCCGGACATTTTTGCCAAGCTGGTGCCAATGGCCGCTCATGAAGCCTCCTCTCTTTACAGGTTCTTATTCTGTGGCAAATTAAATCAAATATTCTCAAGATTATCAATATTTTATCTTTTTAAAAAATGTGTTCCAATTGCAGTGAAGAGAAAGCCAAGCTGTTACGAGACGTCATGGCAAAAATAGACGGCAAAAATGAGACTTTAGAGTGAGTGATATCAATATATCTTTATTCATGCTGCGTTTTTCTCTAAATGTTTCACGCTTCTCTCTTAAAGGCAATTCATGGACTCTCTTGGTTTGGACCCAGAGTCAGTCGACAACATGGAGATGTATAATACACTTCCAACGGTGCTGATGGAAAAATGCGCAGCCTTGAGTGTGAGGCCTGATACTGTAAAAAACCTCATCCAGGCAATGCAAGGTCCGTACTTTTATTTCAATCTGAGCTGCTCTGTGAGAAAATGCAATTCAAGGGAAGCAACTGCAATAGATTTTTGGGTTTGCTGCAATTTTTGAGGTTTTAGGTAAAAATCAACAGGTAAACCTGCATTTGAAGCAAAGTTGCCAGCTATCTGTGATTTTCCTGGAGGCATTTTTTGTTTAGTTTCCTCCTATACGCATTAGAAGATAGCTGTACAATTACATCCTCAGACAATCTTTGTTTTATTTGCAACTCAGAATGTTCAAAATGTTCTGAACTAAAGAAAGCTAGTTTGGCACTTTTCTTTTAGTTAAAGTTATAAAGTTATTGCAGTAAGTAGTTTTGAACATCTTTACATTCATGCTTTTATTAGTTCAGTCCACTGAGCATGTTTAACCTGGACGTCTCAAAAATTCTCCACTTCAGTTCTTTCAGGTGTGTTCACTGATGTGGAAGCTTCTCTGCGGGAGATTCGAGATGTGTTGGATGAAGATGAAGAGGAGGAGCGAAAGCTTGAAGAAGCTGCTGGGAAGCAGGTCTTACCAGAAAAGCCTTCAGCTATGGCCGAGCTGCGGAGGGACCTGGAAAAATATCTGGAAGCTCACGAGAAAGCAAGCTTCACCAACACTGAGCTTCATCGGGCCATGAATCTGCACATCAGCAATCTGAGGCTCCTCGGTGGTCCATTAGACACCCTCAGAGAGGCGTTGCCTAGACCTCAGCTAAGTGAAGGTATGAGATTTGCGGATGAAACTGACCAACTGGCATTCAGAGCCAATTGCCTAGCGTCGAATTTATGTGTTGATTGTGATTTTTAGATGAGATGGCTGGTCTTCAAACTATGAAGAGAATTTTGAGTAAAGTGCAAGAAATGCGAGATCAGCGAAACTCTCTAGAGAAGCAGCTCAGAGACCTCATTCATCAGGATGACATCACAACTGCTCTGGTCACAACTGAGCGTGCCGACATGAAGGTATATTACTAGCTTTTCATAAAAGAAATATTACCTTTTATCTATTGTTATGATAGAAAATGTTGTTATGATTGGCTTTATTTGAAAGCAACACTACGGAGGGTTCAAGCCGTCAAATGATAATTTGAGAGGGATTTTGGTGGAACGACAATAGTTTGTATGTCACTTTCATTATAACCCCCCGGGTATTGGCTGCACTGGAACTGTTTAACTTCCTGGTTTCTTGTACAGAGAATAAAAACACTGAATAAAAAAGCTCAGCACCAGTTAAATGGATAAATAAAGAATGTCCAACAAAAACCATAAAGGGCGCTGGACAACAGCAGTACATGGGCACTCGCCCAGACGGGTAATGTTGGTGGCAACAAAGAGAGCACAATAAATAGGAACAAGGATTCAAAACTCACGATACACTGATGGAAGCCCATAAGAAATCACTCGAGACAGTGAAACAAACAAAGGAACATGCGCAGAGCACAAGACCTGAAGGAAGCCACAGATGGGGAAACCGCTGACATTAAGTGAAACTGGGTATTTTTGGATATTATTGGATATCTAGCTGCTGCAAACTTAATCTCACCTTGTGTAAAATTGAATATCCTCGTCTGAGCCAGAACTCTGCATCCAGTACTGTGCTGTAACTTTTTTTAACTTCATTCTAACTGTTCGTTTTGTGAATATTGTAAGATTTGTTTGAATTGAAAAAGTTTTAAAAACTTCTAAGCAATAAATGAACTGCATCAGTGAACGTAAAATGTGTTGTGACTGTTGTAGAAGAGCCATCATTGCTGACATAGCACTAACAAACAAATTCTATATGTTGTCACAGAAACTGTTTGAGGAACAACTTAAGAAGTACGAGCAGGTGAAAGTATACATTGATCAAAACCTGGCAGCTCAAGAGAATATCCTGAAGGCCCTAACTGAATCTAATGTACAGTACGCTACTGTGCGAAAGGGGCTGATTGAAACAGAACACAAGTATGATTACACATGTACACTCTTGGTTCAGAAAATAGATGAACTTTACAGTGTCAACATAACTTTATTTAAATAGTAAAAGTAGTGTCTGTATGACTAGGTGGAATAGCACTGTGCAGATGCTTGTAGCCTCATATGAGGCCTATGAAGACCTAATGAAGAAATCTCAGGAAGGCAAAGAGTTTTACGAAGACCTGGAAACAAAGGCGTCTCGATTATTGGAAAAAGCCAAGACTCTCTGCACGACCCGAAAGGAGGAGAGAAAAGCCATTGCAGAAAGGTAAAACATAATTTTATTACAAGATGTATGTGCTGGGGCAAATTTAGAATGCTGTTAACTTTCACAATTCTTTGTATTTGGGGAAAACTGAAAAAAAACAAGTGTACTAAATAATTTGGGGCAGTTAATATTTAGAATAAATAAAAAATAACATGTTAAATAGTATGATGGGCTGATTCCAACTAATTAGAATTTACTTTGTGACAGGGAGCTAAAGAAAAAGGCTCCACAGAGACCCACAGCACCAAAGCCTGCCAAGAATATCGACCCTGTGATCTCAGATGACCCTGAACTGGCTGAACTGAGTGCTGCTATACTAGCCTTAGGTGGAGATCTCCCTGCAGAACTTCGAAGCCTTCCTCCTGAACTCTCAATGCACCCCCCTGGGAATCCTGGTACCTCTGGCGTAGCGGTCAGCTCTGTGCTGCACTGGCCCGGAGTTAAGTCATCTGCACTCTACTCTTTTCCTCAAAATTTACCTCCTCCTGAAGTCCTTGCTCAAATATCCCGATTCTCTTCACCTCATCTGCCACAAGGTTTTCCCCAGCCTCCTGCAACCCACCAACAGTTACCACAGAGGCCCAGTCTGCAGGCCCTTCCACCACCAACATCTGGGTACTGCCCTCCATCGAACCAACCTTCGAGTGCAGTGGATGGTGTTCGGGCATCTGTTCCTAGCTATAGCCCTGGAGCTATGCACACAGGAGTGGTGCCTTCTGGCCAGAATAAACAACTGCCATCTACTGTGTCATCAGCGCACGCAGCTCAATCTCAGATGACGCCCCATGTTCAATATATGCAACAACCTAGTGTTCCATTAAACCAACTGCCACAGGCAATGCCAGCCCCTCATACACAGCCTCATCATCAGCAGGTGTTTGCTCATTCATCTGGTCAAAACCAACCCCAACCATTTTACTCACCAGCAGTTGTACCATCTCCGCAGCAAATGCCAAGGCCTTTGACTGTTGCACAGCACGTTCATCCACAAATCCCACCATACCCAGCTCAAATAAGTCAACCTGGACCACCAAACTTTCAGCAGCCACAAATTCCAAACCAATTTGGAGCACTGCCTAACCATATTCCACAAAAGACGGCTTTTCCTCCAGTTTCATTCGTTTCAAACTCCCACCTTCCCATAGGCCAGTTCTCCCATTCAGGAATAGCTCCACAGATACCACCTCAACCAGTGCCATTGCCACAGGTAGCTCATATCAATCAGCCAATGAACCCACCTTCACAGCCAATGCCCTCAATGTCTATGCCACACTTGGCGCAGCAAATACCCCCTACCACTCAGCCAGTGTCCTCTATGTCCATGCCGCACTTGGGACCCATCAATAATTCTATCCCCCCAACTTCCCAGCACCAAACACCACCCATAAATCAGTTTCCCTTTGCACCACACCATCAAATACACCCCTCCCCTCATTTTAGTCCTGCACCCCAGATGCATTCTCCCCAACAGCCACAAAAGCTTGTTTCGACTCCTCAGTCCCACCAACAAATACCCTCAGTGTCTCAAGCATCACAGTTCCACCAGTCGTCCCAGATTACCCCTCCTCATCAACCAAGCCCACAGCTTGCATACCCAACTGTCCCAATGAGGGGTCCTGTTCCAGTTACTTCTCTCCCAACACAAATACACCCCAGCACTCCTTCACAGCTTCCAAGCCACCCACTCTTGCAGATCAATCCCCAGTCGTGCCCTTCACCACTCCCTCAAAATATTTACAAACCACAGCCAAGCATTCCTTCTAGCACTGCGTCGTTGGGTTTTCCAGCTGTCTCTATGGCTCCTCACCAAGCTGTGACACCTCTACAACCCCAGTCACAGCAACCAAATGCACAGCCTTTAGCTCCACAACAGCTACCTCCAGGAGGGCCAATAGCTTATGCTGTTCCTGGATCAGCGCATCACCCTGTAGGCACCATTCCAACTGGGTCTCAAACCATGCTGCCTCCATCCTCCGGAGCACCTGGAGCACCACAGCCTTCTCCAGTGTTACCTTCTCCTGCTCCATCACCTTCTCCATCTCCTGGTCCTTCCTCTCTTGGAATGGGCACCCAGAGACCATCTCCTGCTCTTACCCCTGTTGGAGGAGCAATGCCACAGCCCACTGTTCAGGGTCCACCCACTGGTGCCATGCCTCAAGCTGACTCCACTTTATTTCAGCGTCAAAACTCTAGCACCGATGACTTGCTCTCCTCAAGCCCAGAGAGCCAGCATGGAGGCACTAAAGACAACGTCTTGCTACCGACCAAAGCTGACCCTCAGGAGGAACATCACAGAAAAAAGGCAGAAAGTGTGAGGCTTATCCAGGGTGACCCGTACCAAGCACCAGAGATGGTCTCGAAGCTCAATGCTCAGCTAGAACGATTTAGATCTACTGTCCAATCTTTGGAGCGCCCAACTGGGGAGGGAGGTCTGTCAGAACTTGATGCTCAATGGAAAGAATTGCAGGAGCAGCAGGAGAAGGATACTCGGCAACTTTCTATTGCCATTGCTCGCTGCTACACCATGAAGAACCGCCATCAGGATGTGATGCCTTATGACTGCAATCGAGTTGTTTTGCACTCGGGTAAAGATGACTACATCAATGCCAGCTTCATTGAGGACCTATCTCCTTACTGTCCCCGCCTCATTGCAACACAGGCGCCCGTCACGGGCACCGCTGCTGATTTCTGGCTCATGGTTTATGAGCAGAAGGTTTCAGTCATTGTCATGTTAGTGTCCGAACAAGAACTGGAGAAGGTAATAACTCTGTTTCTAATAAATTTTTGTTTTTAAATCTTAATTAACTTTCAAAATGTGTCCTCAGCAAAAGGTTTTGCGTTACTTTCCATCGGAGAGAGGTCAACAGCTTGCTCAAGGCCCAATCACTCTTACCTTGACCACCCAGAAAAGCACTCCTACTCATATTGAGCGCATGATAGGCCTTCACTACAAGGACCAAAGCCTGAAACGCACCGTGGTACACCTTCAGTTTACTTCTTGGCCTGAACTGTGAGGATTCATTTTTCAACATATGTTCTTATTTTCTTCTTAATTTCCTCCATTCTAAAATTTTCTCTTTGTTCAAGGGGCCTCCCAGAAAGTAAAGGAAACCTCATTCATTTCATTCAGGAAGTACATGGACATTACCTGCTCCAGCGGCCACTGCACACTCCTGTTGTGGTGCATTGCAGGTATCTCTCTATAACAAACAACTAGCCCGTCATCACTGTGCATTAACTGGTTTAACTCATAACTGTCAGGCATCTTGTGGAAAGTTAACAGTGAAAACAACTGAAAAGTTCTTTCAAGTTTTATTGTTCACAGCATGACAATATCAAGCCGGGCTGACCAAAGGTCTATCTTCATGCAGTAACCCATAGACGTCTGGGGGCCTTGTTTTTTGTACTGCTTTTTTTGTACTGATAAATTATCTTTAAAACTGTTTTTTAGAACAACCCCAGCTTCTTTTCATTACAAATATTTTTTTCATATCATTACATAATAATTCCACAACAGACCTGAAATTGTACAAAAAGTACAATTCAGAGTAATACAGTGAGGGAAAAAACTATTTGAACCCCAACTGATTTTGTAAAAGAAATGATGAGTCTATAATTTCAATGGCCGGTTTATTTAAACAGTGAGACAACGACAAAAAAAAAATCCGGAAAAAATGCGTTTCAAAAAGAGTTTTGAATTAATTTGCATTTCCATGTAGGAGATAAGTATTTGATCCCTTTGAAGAACATGCTTCAGTACTTGGTGGCAAAACCTTTGTTGGCAATCACAGAGGTCAGCTGTTTCTTGTAGTTGGCCACAAGGTTTGCACACATCTCAGGGGGGATTTTGGCCCACTCCTCTTTGCAGATCCTCTATGACTCATTAATGTTTCATGGCTGATTTTTGGCAACCCGAACCTTCAGCTCCTTCGACAGATTTTCTATGGGATTAAGGTTTGGAGATTGACTAGCCCACTCCATGACCTTGCTTTTTCTTGATCTAATCTTTTGTTGCCTTGGCCGTGTGTTGGTGATCATTGTCATGCTCAAATACCCAGCCACGTCCCATTTTCAATCCCCTGACTGAGGGAAGGAGATTCTCACCCAACACTAGACGGTATATGGCACCATCAAACCTCCCTTTGAAGCGGTGCCATTGTCTTGTACACTTGGCATAATGTTTCCACCTCCATATTTGACGGTGGGGACAGTGTATTTGAAGTCATAGGCAGCATTCTTCCTCCCCCAAACACGACGAGTTGAGATGATGCCAAAGAGCTCAATTTTGGTCTCATCTGACCACAACATCTGTCCTCCTCTGAATCAGTCAGATGTTCAGTGGCAAACTTCAAACGGGCCTGTAGATGAACTTTCTTGAGCAGGGGGACCATGCAGGCACAGCAGGATTTCAGTCCTTCACGGCGGA
The DNA here is from genome assembly GCA_007224835.1 of Danionella cerebrum. Lineage (NCBI taxonomy): Eukaryota > Metazoa > Chordata > Actinopteri > Cypriniformes > Danionidae > Danionella > Danionella cerebrum. The sequence goes on from SRMA01026245.1 coordinate 221,664, forward strand.
GTGTGTTACCAACTGTTTTTGTCGTGACTATGGTCCCAGTTGCCTTGAGATCATTGACAAGTTCCTCCCGAGTGGTTCTAGGCTAATTCCTCACCGTTCTCATTATCATTGAAACTCCACGAGGTGAGATCTTGCAAGGAGCTCCGGACCGAGGGAGATTGGCAGTTCATTTATGTTTCTTTTTTTTTTGCGAGTAATTGCACCAACTGTTGTCACCTTTTGGTTTTGTAGCCCATTCCTGCCTTGTGTAGGTCCACACAGAAAACAATTGAGAAGCACTGCTCTAATGGGTGGACGTGGCTCTCTTAAACAGCGATTGATACTTTTTTGTTTTTTTAGCTCTGGTGTTGGTCGTACGGGTGCCTTCTGCCTGCTTTATGCAGCCTTGCAAGAAATTGAAGCAGGTAATGGAATACCTGAACTGATCCAGTTGGTGAGGAAGATGAGGCAGCAGAGGAAGAACATGCTCCAGGAAAAGGTACAGTGCACAAAAGCTGAAAATGCTTTTTGGTTGTGTGAAGCCGTTTTTTGTCGAAAATCTGTTAATGGACAACAGAAACTTTCCAAATAACGCTGATCAAAAGTTTACATACCCTGCTGATTTTAGCCTAAAATGTAAAAAAAAGGAAAGGGATATAAAAAGATCTCCACTGGGAATCAACCAATCAGCAGTGTTCAAACTCTTATGAAGAAATGGAAAGCGAGAGAATCTGGTGAAACTAACAAACATTTCTGCTACAACTGCCAGAAAAATTGTGAGGGATGCAAAGAAAAACCCAGAAGTACTTTCCTCTGAAATACAGGGCTCTCTGAAAAAATAGTGCTGTGACTGTTTCGAGGAGCACAATAAGCAGAAGCTTGAAGAAAAGAAGAAAGCCATTACTACACAAGAGCCTCAAAGGACCCGCTTACAATCTGCCAGACAGCTCAGAGACAAGCTCCGAACTTCTGGAACTGAGTTAATTGAGTGATGAGACAAAAAAGAAAATTTTTGGCCACAACCATAAAATCTACATTTGGAGAGGAATCAACACGGCCTGTGATGAACGAAGCACCATCCCCACTGTGCAGGTTACTGATGTTTTGTGGATGCTCCAAAGTCACAGGAAACTCGGCTAGACTTGATGGAAGATGAATGCAGCATGTTCTCAAAGGATCTTGGAGAAAATGTGCATCATTGGACGGAAGCTGCTCATTCTGAAACTGTTAATGAACATTTCAACACGACAAGATCCAAAACACAAGGACAAGTGAAAAGTGAAAGTTCTGGAGTGAATCTCAGTCTCCTGGTCTCATTATCACTGAACCACTCTGGGGAGAAATCAAACATGCAAGAATTTACAAGAGCTGGAGGCTTTTTGCCAAAAAGAATGGTGCAGCAGAATAAATCTTGAAGAAAACTGGATAAGTTACTTAAAACTGTTTTGTATATCCTCCGTTTGAATCTTGCTGCATACTTTTCATGGCTATGACAAACTCGTGTTCGGTTTATGGCATTTGTTGTGTAGCACTTGTCCGGGACGAATGGTATTTCGTTTCCGTATGAACTGCATCAGAACATGCAGAATGGGTCAGGGCAATAAAGCTATTTGAACATTGAATATTTGAAGTATATTATTACTGTTTTGCAGCTTCAATTATTATCTTGTTAATGATGGACCATTTTAGCTTTGTACAAGTAAAAATTCCACAATCATCACAAAATTTTTGATGAAATAACATAAAATCCACAGAACGTCATTCACTGTCCACTTGTTCCCCAATAGCCTAAGCTGAACTTTGCAGACCACATCTGTCAGAACTGTAATGTTGTTTAATCTCCACAGCTTCACCTTAAATTCTGCTACGAGGCCGTACTGAAACACACAGAGCAGGTTCTACAGCGCCACGGCTTCATTACTCTACCTTCCAGCAGATCTCAGAACAGCATGACCTCAAAGGTAACTAGTTATTGGCTTGCTACACCTTTTGAAATCCAAACACGAGTGTCATCTAACCTTTGTAATCTTCATAGTCTTACTCACGACAGGAATCTCAAGACATTGTTCTGGGAGGAGACATGCCAATTAGCTCTATACAGGCGACCGTAGCCAAACTCAGCGTTCGACCGTCCAGTGTTGAGCAGGAACAAGAACCCAACCAGGACCAGATGCCCCCTGCTCCAGAAGTGGCAAGCCTCGGGGAGCTAGCTCTTACAGACATGCCACTTCAACCCTCTCAGGGCCCTGAAGCTATGCCTGACTCCATTAGTCCACCAATCTCTTGCTCTTCATCTCCAGGCAAGGTTCGGTCACCTTCCCCTACGAATGACCAAGGGAATGGGTTTAAAGGATCCACTCCTACTTCCCCCACCACAAATAACCACCTGTCCACCGAGTCAGTGCCTCGTGGCCCTTCACCGCCGGCCTCATCCTTAGACCTGTTGGCTTCTCTCACACCAGAAGCATTTACACTGGACAGTGCTCATCGAGGCAAGCAGCGGATTAGCAAACAAAGCTTCCTGCAGCCGCAAGAAGGCAAAGGCCTGCAGGGAACTCCAGAGGGCGATGATCCCTTGAGTTATCTGGATCCCCTTTGGACTCTAAACAAAAGCTGAAGGAGCTCAGCACCGTCTTCAGGCTGTGTGCACGTCCGTCTTCTTGTGTCCTGACTAACTCTTTAGTTGGCACTTCTTCAAGTGCTGATCCTGTGGTTTCAGGTGACATTCCGTAAATCCAGCCTCGTCTCCTTGCATGCACGACTAATCCCATAGTGTACCTGTGACCACACGTAAGGTGCCTGAGCATCGGTTCTTCTGCAGTGAGCGTCTGCCTTTACACCAAAAATCAAGTGTAGAAATAGACTGAAGTGCACTCCTTCTCAAACACATGCTGCTTTCACTGTGTGTTGTGTAACATGACTTAAAAGAGTGAAGCTGGTGTTAAATATTTCTTTACGTCTTGGAGTCATTACTTAAACGAATCTTAGCATTTTATGAGTTCATTTTCACTTTCTGTTCTCTGACCTGTGTAAATAAATGTAACAATTATAAACGCCCTGTTTCTTATTTGTTTTTTGTTTTTTTTCTGGCAAAGCAGTGATGCGGGGGTCAAGCTTTTAGAAAGTAATGGCTGTTCCTGAAATGACCACTAGATGCCAGTAGCGCTGTGTTCACCTGTACAGAAAGACGGTAAAAGGAGAGTACTGTAGAAGCCTCCTGCTTTCCCTCTCCACGCGTGATGGGAAGTGACTGAACTGCAGTTCATTGACCGGCCGTTAGAGACTGGCTCCAGAAATGAGCGACTTCTCTTTCACACCAAGATTTAATTGCCAACTTTGGAGCTGAAAAACTCATATTTCCACCCCTGGCCCCAATACTTTTGTTGGTTTAAATATCTAAATTTGACCTGGATGTATTTTCTCTCAAACGGATTAGTTTAACATTTATTAAACGTTAAAGTTATGCACAGTTTGATGGTGAGGTTTCCTGAGGGGCAGATGATTGACAGTTCTTTCAGCCCGTCTCGATACTGTCATCAAAACATACGGGGGTTTTTTTTGTTGTTGTTTTTCACTGCAATTTTTAGATAATTTGATTTAGATTAAACCAATTTTTAGATTGCACTGGGCAGTCTCGGGTTTAAAGCATCTTCGTCGCGCACAGGTCCCGCCCATTTTGGATTACCTGATGCGTCACAGTTTCCCAGAATTCCCAGTCTGAGCCTCATTTCACTTTGCCAGAAACCAATGAGTAAAGTGACACTTTGTTCATGTTATTTACAGTCAGCCATTTACTGTTCCACATTCTGTAGAATTTTTTTTTTTGAAGCTCAGACATATGCTATGTAACAAAAACTGATGCACCTAAACATAACAAACACTTGTGATACATAACGGATTACACCATCAATTTCAGTGACATCTGATCTATTTCTCATGTTGACAACTTTTTTGTTTTTAACTAATTTGATAAAGGATATAAACGAGCTAATATCTGACAGGAATGGACTAAAGCAGGGTTGGGGTTTAGAAAATGTTTGCCTGTGCAGGACCATATGTTTACCATATATGAAATAAGAAAATTAATCACGTGATTGAAGTGGGCCGGGAGAATCCTCTAATAGATGTACACATTGTTCCAAAAACAGAACAAAAGAATAAATGAGTAAAAGTTCTATAATGCTACATCCTACAGGGCAATACATTTTAAACTTAATTTTTTGCAAATGTGTGATTAACCGGCTATACTTTACGTAATATATTCTTTATGTAACTTTTTTTCAATAATCTTCTTACACATTCACTCACACTTTCACATTTGTTCAAATATTTGAACTTTTCCCATACAGCCTCCTCACGGGAAGGTCAGCGTGGATCGAACCAGGCGACTTTGTAACTGAAAGGCCACAGTGCCAGCCTCTGCACCACCATGTCACCCTAAATTGAACTTTTTTCAAATATTTCTAAGGCAGCAACCATGAATTTTCCAACTGATACAATCTATCAGTGGCCTAGAAGAATTATTTACAGTTAAGGGTAATATGCTTTTTTTTCTGTGATAAGTGTAATAGAGAAATGAATCAAAAACGTTAGTACCATTCAGTAATAAATCTGAATCAATACTTTCAATATTAAAACTGTAAATGATAATTTACTAACTGAGCTGATCCATCAGGCTTTTATCGCATACTTCTAATCAATAAAAGTAAAGTGTAGCTTGTATGTAAAAAAAAATCCTTTTTGATCAGAGATTGAAAGATGTCCAATAATATTTATATTAAACAAGTATTAAATTAAAACATTTGTTTTAATCAAATTTGACATTGTTACACTCATCATATACTTCAGCTCATAAACGACAAGTGGTTGAACATTTCAATAGCAGCATACAATAAAACCATCTTACTGCATTCAATGTGCAGCGACTGAAGTGTTGCCAAGGTGAGGCCAGCTCTCACAGCGCATCACTTCTTAACTGAACGCTGGGCACAGTGGTGTTTGTCCCGCCTTCCTCCATGATGATTGGATGCTATTGTGACATTGATGAGAGGGCTTTCGTTTCTCACATGGACTAATGGTTAGACTGGTGCTAAAGATTATATGCTACGAATTAGATTACACAACCCAGTTTGTGTTCAACTGAACAAAAAACAAACAAAAAAACTCTTTTCAACTTAAATAACTTTCGGGATCACAGGGGTGTGCTGGTGCCTATATCCAGCTCACATGGGGCGAGAGGCGGGGGTACACCCAGAACAGGTCGCCAGTCCATCGCAGACTATAATCACTTTTTGGAATGAATTCTTATGAATAATTTGATTATCAGTGAATCACAAACAGATAGATGAGGTTTACAAAGGATCACAAAAGAGCAAACAATTACTGTATGAAAGAATTTTATTTGCAAATTAGTACAAAGTTTGTTTTTCCTGTGTTAAAAATATAACAGAGCATTAGTTACATCCTCTACTGTCTGGTTACACTGGGTAGTGTATCTGAGAAGGATTCTTCCCAAAAGAAAGTATATTCACCCCCTCCCCCCAACACCCCCATGAAACAGTGCAACATTCAGGCATTTCACATCACTTTGCTCAAGTTCAGCAGCAGTAAGATCCAGCAAGTCGAGAAAGAGCAGCTTTTCACATCGATACTGCAGAGTGTCGAGGAATCTGCTCCTCTGAGAGCGGAGACGGAACAATCGAAGGAGGACAATGAAGCTCATTAATAAAAAACAAAATGGCTGCAATTGTTTGCAGCAGCATCCCTGTCATTAAGTAAATAAAGCTTCTCAACAGAGCTATGGACAAGTCTATCATGTATCGTGTCTGACAGCAGTTTCGAGAGTAGTCCCATGCTCATGATTACTGGTCTGCAGGGATTACTGGCCACGTGGCATAATGTAGTGAAAACGATTACATCTTTTCTTTTGCACATACCAACACACAACAGCTGCCTGGTGTTAGACAGTTTTAAAGATGTAAACTCATACAAAACAAATCCTCTCATCAATAATAACGACTTACATAGAATGAACAGCTGAGATTTCAATGATACGTGGGCCTGAACAGGGGTGTCAAACTGTCCAAACTGGCCTGTGGGGGGGTTTATTACTGTGAACCAGCTGACCTCAAATCTTTTGCCTGTGCTACAGTTAGTTGAATTTTTGTATTCTTTAAATTAACATTAAATTTAAATAAACACAAATTAATTAAAGAATGATGAAATCAATCCATTCTTTTTAATTACATGTTCGTTATAATAGCTCACGTGTTCATCACACACTTGACTTTCAAGCTATTTATTCCTACATTTCTCAGGCTATTTTATTTGTATGAGGGAAAATGAGTTGCATATCCCTTTAGTCAAGTGCAACTCAGCAACGGCAAAATTTGGGTCATTAAGTAATGTTTTGCTGTGACTATTTCCTGGTTCGATTGCATAAAACTAGACCCTCAAATGAACTTAAGTCATGACACCCCTGTTTCAGTTCAAATTACTTTGTGTTTACAGAAAGGAGGGATTACAAATGATAAATATCTGTACCACTTATTTAGCATCATTTAAATATCTAAAGTGCAGTTCATTACATTTAAGACTTGTATGCACTGGAAATGGAAAACGTTGATAAGTTTTACTTAAACACAAAAACACACTGCAGAGAAATAGAAATGATCAATAGAACCGTGGTGAAATCGCCGTACTGTCTCAGTGCATTTTGGTTCAATGGACCCCAACCGTGAGCAATACTAGAAGCAGCCAAACCAGGCTCAGCTGATGGATGTGGCTAAGGCAAAAACTGGCTGAAGCAATGCATACATGTCTGGGTTTCGTTAGATTTGATAATATTTTCACAAATGTACAGTAACTAAGAGTCAGCTTAATCTCAGTGAAGCAGCTCTACAACACAAAGACCCTTTCCAAGAAACTAAACACATCTAGAGATAACAAGTAGCCCCGCCCAGAGTCACTCTTCACTCTGGACAACCATCTGCTGTAATTTGAAACATATTTTTATTTACTTTTTTTTTTTTCAGTTAAAAAAAAGCGACCAACACACTGTACATCCCGACTCATGTCGTGTTTCAGACAGAGCTGGAATTTCTCATTCCTACTGCTCCCTAGAAAGAGAGCATGGAATAACCCAAGGCTATGTTCAGACTGCAGGCACAGGTCCGCTTTGCACATTTGTGGCCTGAAACTGATATTTTACTGATCTTCTTAAAAACTGAATACAGAATATTTAAAAAAATATCCTCCACCCCCCCCCCCCCCCCCAAAAAAAAAAAAAAAACTGCATAAGACACCATAAAATCCTGTAACGACTCTCCCAAACCAACAGCTATCAGAAGCCCCCCCCAAAAAAGAATCCAGTATACGACTGACCACTTATTTCTACTTAATCACTTTCACTAATCCTATGCATATGTAAGCCATAATCGCAGTCAGCGACGCATTCCTCGTTTTGTCTGCCATTAATCTTGATCTGTGTATACAACAAAGACGCTAAAAACATGGAGAAGATGAACAACCATGTCTCCAACACCGTTTTCCTGGTCCACGCTAAAGCATTCTCAAAATGATGCATATTGGTTGGTGTTTTCAAAAATGCACAGTTGAAAATGATGTAAACAATGCAGGGTTTATGGTGGACGAACAGCGTAACCGCACAAAAAAAAATCTCCATTTTCAAAATAACCGGGCACACGTGGACAAGTGCTTAAACATCGTGATGAATTCGTCTCAATCTCCTGTGGACATCTGAACAATCCCGTGCACATGAATCTAAGAGAAAGAATCACTGATGCTCCACAATTTGTAAAGCCAGTACAATTTGTCTCCGGTCATGCTTGGTAAAATGCTTTTGTTCTTATAGTACTTAAAATATTTAGTGACTACTTTCACATTGTTTTGTCGTAATCACTATCAGTCTTCTAAATAGGCATTTTTTTTCCAAAAAGGTTTTCCAATAACTTTGGAAAAAACGATTGTGTTTAATATTTCACAAACTAGCATTGCTGGACATCGATGCTCAGGAGTGGAACCATTACTCAACCAGTTCAAATGTGGTAGGAAACAGATTGATGCCCCCCTTTTCAATTAATAATTTATTTGTATAAATTATTTCAAAAGCAAAAGGAAAGCGAGGCTCTATCCGTGTTAACTGATGTCATTGCATGAAACATAAAGCGAAAGTGTTCTATTTGTAAACATCCTGTAGTCTGAACATAGCCTACCTCGGCTAAATCCTATTGCTATGGTGAAAGTTAGTGAAAACCTTCACACGCTTTAACTCCTGTAAAATCATTAGAAATGTCACTAATAAATAAGTGATTTTAATATTAAAAAGAGTCCCAGATGGACACAGTATTGATGTTGCAAACACAGCCACTCACAGAAAAACAGCAAATGGTTCACATTTCAGCCCAAAAATCTAAATGTATGGTGAAACGATATGTACATTAATAAACTCTTCCATCGTTTAGTGTCTACGAGTTCCACTGCTTTGAAACAATAGTTTTTCATAAGAAACGAGGGACAAATAAAACAATTCTAAAGTGCTGCAAAACCAATCATTTACATTGAACAGGGAGAAACTTTGGTACATTTTCATACCAAATCATAATCAAAAATAAAACTGTATTATTAAGTGAAACACGATTCAAAGCGATATCTTTTCGATTTTGATAAATCTAGAAAAAAACATGTTTCGATATGGTGAACGAAATACATCTTTCTGCACATCATTTCTTTTTTTCACATATGGATCAATTGAAAATTGGCGATTAGCACAGGATTAGCCCCTGCCTTTCGACCGACACATGCAAGGAAGGCACAAATTAGTTCCAACATGAATACATCATTAAACAATTACCAAAATGTCATTCGTAAATGTAAATTAAAATTAAGTAAAGAATTTATTAAATTGGGTAAAGGAGACCATTGGGCCAATTTTCGGGCGACTACTAAAACACTTGAAGCCAATCAGCAAATAGCGGCAGGTGGTTACAGAGAAAAGATGTTGTGAGGTAATTATTACAGCTGGGAATTTAAGACGTCAAATCAAACAAAACATGTTTTGTTTGTGTCCCCATCGACCTGGAGAACCGCAGAAACATCAAAAGGCAAAACTTGCAGAAGGGCACATTTAATTGCAAAAAGGATGGTAGAGGAGATGATAAATAAAATATTAGCATGTGATGAGGAATTAGTCTGTAATCAAACCGTTTTTTCAATGGAACACTAGACAATTAAAAGTACTTTGGAATATGATCGATTCAAGTTTTATAGTCTGCAGTTTCCTCGGGAAGTTACTGACACAGTTTCAATCTGAGAAGTCTATTCTATGAACCGAAATCAAATTCTATTGCCATCTAAAGAGGTTAGGAAGAAAACTTGCTCAAAATAAATCAGATGTACCGATGATAACGCATCCCTTATGTTCATAACCAGGTCTTGCAATTCTTCAAAACCAACGGGAGCTCAAACATGTGACCACGAGTGAAAAAGGGTTTCAGATTGACATATCAGACTGGTTTTTCACAAGGAGAAGGACCATTGAAAGCTGGTCGTTCATCGGATCGGTGTATAGAGGCCTTTAGACGTGTTCGATAACAAATTGTACAAAACTGTTACGTATTTGTGATTAATGATTACTGTTGGTGTAATTGATTGCATGTTGTGGAGATTCATTAACTGCATTTAAAGGTCTGCCCACAATTAAATCTAATTATAATATAAAAATGGTCCCAGATAAGTTTTTGTCCGCTATTCATGGGTCTGAAATTGTGATTTTAGCAAATAGCTTTTGATTATGGGATGAAATACAACCATAGTCTACAGTTTCAGAAGCGTCTCTCACACACACACAGACACACTCCTTTCAGCAGGACAAATCAAGGCCTCCATCTCCCCAGCCTCCGTACATTCCTTCACAAACACATGGTCCCTCATGAAATCTGCTCTCAAACACCTTAAGGCCACCTCTCTGGCTCTGCAGCATCTCCAACAACCCCCTGTAAGATATGGATTCTGAGGGACTTTTGTATTTTCATCCAGATGAGATCCATCAAAACCTGCCACTCCCTCCCTTCTAGGTGTAGGTTGTAGTGAAGAGGACACTTAAACACCACGTCAACCTGTGGTTTAAGGGTGAGGGCATCTGCCAGCCACTCTGGTGGGTGTTGTCTATTCAGTCCAGCTTCTCCAGGACAGAGGGCACATAGACTAGGCTAAGTTCGCTACCAAAGTCACAGACTATGGCAGCATTGTCCAACACCAGAAGCTGCCTGACACTCTGACCTTCACTGCTCGCACCCAGATACACTGTCTGCAGAAGGTCTCCATAGTTTAGGTCCCAAAATGACACGCAACCCTGTCCTCCCGTCACCAGCAGGCTTTCTGAGATCACCGCCAGACTGGCCCCGCATCCCACCTCCTGAGACACACAGACAGAGACCCGCATCATCACAACTGCTGGTTTCCAGATGCCATCTGGCACGCCTGACTCGTACCTGTTGTATGGAGTAGAGCTTAATGCCTGTGCTCCGGTCCCAGATGCAGATGAGGTCATCCAAACCACTGCTAATGATGCAGGAAGTTGTGCAAACCAGTGATGTGACATCCCCACGGTGGCCATACACATGGCTCACCCGACTGCCCGTGAGGACATCCCAAACACAAATAGCTCCATCCTGGCCTCCACTTGCAAGAACCATGGTCTAAAGAGGTTTTTAGGAAATGATTAGTAGTAACAGTCATAGCATTAGAATGCAGACATGAGCTTTGCATCTGACCTGGTCTATATAGAGAGCAGTTATGCCACCAGAGTGTGCCTGCAGGGTGAAGAGGCAACAGGAATCCTCCAGACGATAGACCTGCAAAAGTAACCAATGGAAACCGCTGCAGAATCCCGGTGTAACTCGAGAACCTGCTTGATGTACTAGTCTTACCCTGACTGTATGGTCCTGACTGCCGGTGACCACCCTGCCTGCCGCAGCTCTGAGAACGGTGATGGGTTTCTGGTGGGCACACTGTACTGAGCGGGTCACCTGGCAGGTGATCAGATCCTCACTGCTGTAGCAGGGGGATGGGGGGAGGCTTCCTCGGACCGGCTGGCCTGATGAGTAAAGAAAACATTCAGGTTCTACGTTTAAAATACATCTTTGGGCAGCTATTGATCTGAGTTGATTGTCTCCACAGCGAACCCCCATTTATCTGCAGTTCAGCGCATTAATCCACAAGACAGGGTGCAGAAATACCTGGTCACTGGTCTCTCTCTGCTTGGGGAATCCTGCAACTATTTATTTCATTTAAATCCTACACAATTTGTCCTGCAGCAAAGGTAGGCATACTAAGGTCAAGATGCTAGAGGAAAAGCTTGAGATGCAGATCATGAACTCTTTAGATGAAGGGTGCTGCTGTTTGTACAATTGTTGCTTCCGACTCAATTGAAATACAACTCTGTTTCTGGACCCAACTGATGAAATCTGAAGGTATTTCCCTATAAACTCAAGTAGCTACACAGTGATCCGTGTAATGTTGAGCAATTTGTTCTTCTTGCGTAAAATATCTAATATTATATTTTAGATAAATATTTAGACATGACTCATCTCACCACGATACTGCAGCAACCCAAGAGGTTTGTTGACCTCCACAGTGAAGAAATCCAGAGAGCCATTTAACCGGGCTGCCACAATTCTTCCAAACAAAACCAAAAACAACAAAATAACTTTTGTTAGTGGAAGAGTCTGAACACAGAGTGAAAGTGAAGCAGCTGATTTTGTTCTGAAATGCACCTGTTGTTAAGAAAAGCCAAGGCGGTGATTCCAGACACTCCACCTTCATTACTGCATCGTAAAGATCCCTCCACTGCATCCCACAGCTGATAACAAGGGAAATTTAAGTTAATGACAATAGGTTGTTTGCACAGGGTTGAAATGCAGGAGAAAAGAAACACTAGAAGAAATGGAAATTCCAGTTTTAGTTTTGCATTGTTTATGAAAGCTTAAATCTGTCAAAACTTACAAAACGGAACAAGCTTAGACTTTAAAAGGAAATTCACAAAACTCATTAAAAATAAAATAACAAGGGGCTTGAAATCCACTTCTGTGATCAGGAGTCACTGATGCGATGAACACGGCCCAATGAGAGCTCATATAAACTTTACCTTGAGAAGTGATTTGTGTTCTCGGGTTTGAAAACAGATTCACTAGTTAACAAGTTAACTCCGTAGTGGACTATTTAAAAAACTGTAAAGTAAAAAAAGCTAACATTCCTTCATCTTCTGGTGCCAGCTAACTTTCTGCGATAGGCAGGGGGAACCAGTCCCACACAAGCATGGGGAGAACATGCAAACTCCTTTCAGGAAGGTCACCGGCGAGCCTTGAACTGGTAACCTTTTAAATGAAAGGCTGCAGAGCTACCCGCTGCGCCGTGGTTGCATTATTCGACTGTTGTTCGCAAAATTTAATTTAAGCTGAAGAGAAACAGTTTATGTATCTCCATTGCGTGAGTGGTGGTGTATCTGTGTGTATTTTTGTGTATTTGTGAACCTTGTGGTCACGCTCCTTAGTGAAGTGAGCAGCGCAACTAATCGATAATGGCCACAAAACTTCATTGTTAGCGATAGTAGCCCTAGTAGCAATGGACAGAAAATACAGGAGGAGACTATGTCTGAGACTACAGGTGCAGGTAGACTCCAATCCTAAACATATTTATAGTATTATGTTAATCTCTACAAAACCTTGGAAATATAAATGCTTCCCTCACCAGGAATTTGAACTTTATATTTCTACCAAACGCATATAGCATCCTTCATCAACCATTTCAAAAAGTGATCCAGCCTGGGCCCTGGGCCGTGTGATTGTTGTGTTTGAATGAAAACAATGCTTTCATGCCACTTCAACACATTCACGAAAGCACTCAGTGATTGGATAGCTTGTCATGCATATCAACAGAACAGGTGACGTCTTGTGACCTCTTTAATGACCTAAAAATGCAAACTCTGCAGACAGAGACGATGGATCTATGTTAAAAGTGTACTAAGGTGTTAAGCTGTACAAAAATAACAATGACAGCTCAAATGATCCCCTAGAAAAGTGCCTGTGCATCTCACCTCCAGTCTACCACTGCTGCGACCTGTGGCGATGAGGTTGCCCCTCAGCTCCATGGCCCACACTGAACTGTCCCAGTCAGCACCGCTCTGAGGTGGGACTTCGGGAAGGAAGACGGGTTGGTCTCCAAGGCTCCGGCGTCTCTGGTGTGAAGCTGGAGGTGAAGGAGGGAAATGCAGGATTGGCGAAGGCTCGTGTTCCTGGTACGCTTTCTCCACCAAACCCCCAAAGTCAAATCCAGAGCTGTTTTGAGTTTGAGATGGAGGCTGTTGCCCAAAGTTGGTGTCGATGAGAGGGGTGAGGTCAGGCTGGTCCCCAAAGAGTGCGGGACGAGAAGGTGTAGTTCTCCTCCGTATAGGAAAAATATCTACATCTGGAGCTCCCACTGCTCCTCCTGGTTCCTGGAGGTCTGCAGTTAGCAAGCAGTCTGTCTCAAAAGCTCCAACGTGATCCCAGCCATCACGGTGTTCCCAGCACCCACTGCTGCTGCTCCTGCGCAGACTAACAGTAGAAACACACAAAAAAACAAAGTGATCACCACTGGACCAAAGTGACGCCCTGTTTGCTCTTAACCCCTTCAGACATTGTGTGTCAGTGATGGTGTTCTTTGCTTCCGGAGAATTTCACTCTATGGCACAGTTTCTTCCGGTTTCCCCCACAATCCCAAAAAACACGTGGTTAGGTTAATTGAATAGATGCGAATGTGTGAGTGAATGTTGCCCTGCGATGTACTGGGGACCTGTCCCTGCCTCTCGCCCCATGTGCACTGGAGTGAATGGCATAAGCGGGTTGGAAAATGAACGAAAGAATAAAACGTGTTTATGTGACACTGGAATCAAGTCAAAGCTCTGCATTTTGTAAACAATTACATCCTAGAAAAATGTGTTACTTTTAGGGCATTCATTTTATGTTTGGGTCATAACAATTGGAAAAGATCAGTATTGCACTGGTTTAACACAAGATTGTTTTGTGTGTATTCCATCTGTGTGTAATGTTAGAGCCTCTATGTTGAGATTCTTTCTCTCCATTTTCAACTTTATTTGTGGAAATAAATGAACATTTTCTTCAATTGAAACATACAGGTTTTTCTTTCTTTTTCAATTTGTGCCATGGACTTGTGCTAAAATATTAGACTGTTGTAAATGTCTTGAGCAAAATAACTACATGCCTAAAGTTACAAAGACGGACCAATTTAAAAGCCTTAAAATCATTTTGAAAAGGTAGTTTTGAGTTTTTTTTAAGTCTCCAACAGCAGGTTGAAACACATGCAGTGTCAAAAAACACTTTAATTATCTTTTAATACACGTTAATTTTAATTTCAAATATTATTTTGATGTTGGAATACAGGTTTAGGATTGTGTCATTGTAGACTCGATATACATAGAAACAGGGACTAAAGTTTTACAGGTTTTAAAAGTTATGTGTCTTTGCTTTTTTTATGCAAAGTTTGAAAAATTGACTTTCACCCAGAATCGCATGCAAATCTGGGCTCGTGCACACATGTGAAAATGTCACAGACTGAAGTACCAAAGACTCGATCTGCGAGTCACAGGTTAGCAAAAAGTGTGTGTTCTGACTAAAATATTCTCTGTGATTGTCTGCAGCCATAGACAGCAATAGCGCTCTTGTCAAATCTTTCTCGTGAGGTCTTGGTTGTGAGACGCATTTTGAGAACATGAACATGTTCTCTGTGATTCACACCATGTGAAATCCTCTGCTGTTGCTCTCTTGTGCTGTTTAAATGCAGCAATGACTGGATGCTTCTCCAGACACTACTGTAGTCTCTGCCCCTCGCTTTTTTTCTCGAGCGCTGCCTAATGCTACCTATCCCGGCTGAAGACACATGACCAAATGAGCCAATAACAGCATTTGGCTCAGTGCATTTCTTGAAAAATGATGCAGCGTTTTGTCTGACTGGTGTGTATTGTCTGACTGAGGCCCTCCACCAGATACATGGAAGCCAACCAGAAAGACTCCAAAGATGGTGAGAAATAAGATTGTCTGGTCTTAGCCTCATCAGAGAACAAAACCAGGAACTGCTCTAGAGTGCAAACCTCCAGACTTCTCAAGAACTCTAAACTGGGCCGAAGGTTTACCTTCCAACAGGACAACGACCCTAAGCACACAGCTAAAATAATAAAGCAGTGGCTTCATGACAACTCTGTGACTGTTCTTGAATGGCCCAGCCAGAGACCTGACCAAACTCAACCAATCATCTCTGGACAGACCTAAAAATTGCTGTGCATCTATGTTCCCCATCCAACTTGTCAAATCTGCAGGAGGAACAGAAATGATCCCAGGAATCCAGGAGGAAAAAACTTTCACCTTTATCTGCAGAAGTGTGAACAT
Organism: Danionella cerebrum; assembly: GCA_007224835.1. Lineage (NCBI taxonomy): Eukaryota > Metazoa > Chordata > Actinopteri > Cypriniformes > Danionidae > Danionella > Danionella cerebrum. Next base: position 237,104 of record SRMA01026245.1, read on the forward strand.
TGTGTTTTCCTGTTATTAAGAACTGCTGTGTGTACATATATCCGCAATATAACAAAGATCGAAAATTTAAGGGGGTTAAAAATGTACATGTGTTGGACTGACAACCGTTCCGGGGTGTACCTCGCCTCTCGCCCAATGTGAGCTGGGGATAGGCACCAGCAGACTCTTGTGACCCCGAATAGGGAATAGGCAGTGTAATGGATTTTTAAAATATTAAACAATAGCGTCTCATTAGTTGTGTTCTACTTGATATGATAATAAAAAGAAGAATAATAAGTAGATTTAACAATTGTTCTTAAATCTACTTATTATTCTTGTTTTAATTATCATTTTATTTAGACTTATATACTTATTACATTTTAGGGTTTTATTAGTTTAAGGTAATGTTAAATGGGTTTATTGTTGAGAGGGAGGAGAAAACCTTAGAGCACACATCATGCTTTAGTTCCGCTCATGGAGGAGGATATAAGTTTAGGTGAGAACGCCTCTCTGTGCTCGACTCTCGGCTCTCGCTCATAATCGCACGTGAGTAAGATGCTTTGATACTGTTTAATATCTTTACAATAAATAGTCGTTGTCGCTGTGTTCCTCTCAAACGGTGTCTCCAGTGTTTATTATCAATAGAAAAGGTATTTTATTACCATAACAGCAGGCAGGAAAATGAATGCATGAATGAAAATGTACATTTAGTTTTCTTACCCCTTGTTGGGAATGACCGTAAGACAGTCTCCTGTCTGTGCATCCCATACTCTGATCTGTCCGGCTAGACAACAGCTGGCCAGCAGCATGCCGTCACTGGCCAGACACTCAATGTCCTGTGGAGAGAAGCCAAATAACATAAATCATTGTGAGCACGTTATTTGAAAATATTCCTACTTGAGGTTTACCATGCTGTGGCCTCTCAGCAGCAGAGGAGAAATTTCACTGACTGGTGGTGAATAGCCATACTCATCACATGGAAGGTCTCCACGGCGACGGCGACCATGGGGCACTCCATTCTGCCCATAGTTCCGAGGGCAGAGCACACGGTACAGGCAGAAGAGTAAGAGCACCAATAACACACCGGCGAAAAGACCAAGAGCTGCCACCCTGCAGACACAAACACAACACTTAGATTAGCATGAAAAGAATTCTCTAAACTACAAGAAGATTATAAATAAGTTTACATAAACATTCTCTTCTTTCCACAAAATGACTATTGTAACAAAACTCTACCTAAAAAGGCCTTGATGGGTTTGTGTTACTTTGTATAGTTTATGAACGGTCAAACATAACCTGATCTTTGTTTCTGGTCTCTGGTCTCATCTTCATGTCAAACAATTGTGAAATTGTTAAATACAAAATGACTGACGCACTATTGAAGACAGAAGCCTCCTGAACCAACACATGATTAAAGAGTATCCACTCTTTCATCACATCATGATTAGAAGCAGTATTGAGTACTTGCAAACCTTGGCACTGAGCATCTCCTGAAAATCCTTTGAGCCATGTTTAGAAGCAGATTCCAGTTTTGTTTATAAACAAAAGCATGTAACTTGGGGAAGGTGGGGTTAAATCTTGTAATGGAGAGGGATGGGTCAATAAAAAGTTCAGGTATGTCTCATATCACTGTATTTTTGAACACTGCATTTCTTAATCATTTAGAGAAGAATTACTACAGTAAAAAAGATTGGTTTAGAATGACCTGAGTAGTATTAACCCAAGTTTGAATGGTCTCACAAACTGCTGCGTTCACAAAGAACACTCATAGCTGTAAAGCGATAAAGAATTCAAAATACATGAGTGCTGCAGTCAAAATTGCGCAAGTTTTGCATCTTTAAGCTGGCGACAATGTAAACAGCATGTCCCCTGTAACTGAAAACTTCTTTATCCACTGGACTTTGTGAAACGTTAGTAATAATGAAGCAAATGCAGCTACATCTGTGCCCCCACAACAGTTAACGTTACAGATGAAGGATGTTTGATTAGCGTCAGATTTTTTGAAACCAAGTATTTTCAAACAACCGACAAGGCTCCGTCCATGCTGTTCGCAGCTCAATACACACAGGTTGTGCTTTCACCGCTCTCATGTGTTTGGTACCACTGCAAAACATTTCCCCTCTCAAATAATGTCCGTCGGCACGATGTTCCTCCCTTCTGTGCTCCTACCGTTTCGTACACATGCACACACAGTCACTGGTCATGCAGTGTATGAAAAGTTGATATCATTAAACAACAACAAAAAAACACCAGTACTCGGAATGAAAAGGTATACCACCGAGCCCTAATTCCTACATCTTCACAATTCCATTTAACACGCTTTAACGGAGTTGGCTCCAAAAAAATGTCTTAATATTGTACCAGCTTCTTTTCAAGCAGTGTGTTTTCAAGTTTGAACCAAGTAATTGAGAATGTAAAAGCTTTGAATGGTTACAAAAGTTTTTTCTTGGAGAAGGAAACAATTGGGTGCTAGAGTAATAAAACAACAGATAAACTGGTACTTATTTTTTCAGGGATTTTCTATAGCACGTTCATATTTTTAACTTGTATTATTAATTAGGGTGTTTCCACTCCTCTAGTTCAAGTAATGTGTTCCGGACTGAGAGGAAGAACTGATACATTGTTGCAATCGTCTCCAGATATAAGGAAAATACACACAATCTGAATTTCCAGTGCAAAAAGTTTCGCGCGACAACACACCTCAATCAAAAACCATGGGCACCAACATTCATCAGAACGAACGAGTGCCGCCAACGAAAAAGAATGACCAATGAATACTGGTTCTTTTGATGACATGAGACATGACATTGTATCAATACGTCCTCCTTAACAAGGGAAACACCTGACGAGGAGCACACCGCTGTTAGTTCAAATCAGAGTTCTCACCACCACCACAAATGATCAACTCTAGAGTTCGTGTGGAACCGTAAAAGTAAACTATTTTGATTGAATTGAACTAAATTCAGGTGGGAATGCACCCTTAGTTTTAATAACAATACATTTTAAGTTAGGCCTAATGTGAGCTTGAGTTTTGGACCCCGAGTCTGACTCATGTGCAGTTCATGGAGCCAATGATACTCATCCATTAAACAATTTAATGGTTAAAAAAAGGCAACAAAGGTGGAGGAGTTGGTCTCGGTATGAATCCAAACAAACTTGTCAGGTGGAAATACAAGGAGGACCCAGATGCGAGCGGCAGTAAACAGTTTATTCTTTTCCAGCAAAAGACCCAAACAACTCGAAGGACAAAAACTTAAACTACCCCGAAGGGGAAAACAAGCAACACAAAACCAAACGGGTATAATCCGGGCAGATGCGGGATCGGTGCCTCTCCACACGCCTCCAGAACTCAAACAGTCTGTAATAAAATAGAGAGAGATGTTGCTGGATGAGGAGTCCTAACAATGAAGATCTCCAGGGGAAAAAAAACGGCAGAATCCACACAAAACGTTACAGGACAAGACGGAGGTCAGTGCAATGGAACTTTTCATAGTAATCTGCTCATGAAACTAGAAGGAAACTGGGACTTATGAAGGAATAGTGATCAAGTGCGCGCACCTGCTAGCGCTAATGGTATTAATGAGCTGGTTGGAGACGCGGGGTGACAGATCAACTATAACAAGGAACGAGACGGTGGTAAGACAATTAACAAGACCTAACAAAACTAGAGCTGATCATTTTTGGTGGGCACAACTCTGACACGAACAAATAAAGCCACGTACTCGCTAGCACATGAAATTGTGGGTTGGCGTGTATCTGTTTTAGATTTATCAAATCTGCAGACAACTGTAACAATGTATAAGGTCTTCCCTTGGTCCGGACCAAATGAATGAACTAGAGGTTTAAAAAACACTGATGAAAGAGCATAATATCCATCAGCTAAAGAACAAACAAGACATCCACATCACTGGATCTGAACGAGTATAGAAAGTCCAGCACATGGAAATTATTGTTTTTCTTTCTTTCTTTATTTATTTTCTTCGAGCCTTGACAGCATCATGTTATTAAGAATGCACAATTTTTAAAAATACGTTAATCTATACCAGTAATTCATGTTCTAAAAATGTATATTTCAAGTCCATAAAAACATTTTTTTTTAAAAATATGCATTGTTTTTAATAAAAACTTTATGAATTTTTTTGGGTCATTGTAGACTTCTGTAAAGGACTGTTCAGTCAGGAATCTCTTGCTCATGTTTACATACTGAGGGCAGTCTGTTAGAATATGTTTCATAGTGATTCTACAGAGGCATTCCGGTGACGATCCACCTTTTCATTCCCGGCAATTCCAATATTTACAGGGATCCAGCAAAGGATATAATATCCTGTTTGTAGAAGCTGGTCAATCTTGATTTGAATATTCACTATTGCTGGGTGAGGGCTCTTCATGGAAGCCAAGGCTTCAAAACAGGACTTGGAATCAGACAAAAAAAAAAACAATAAATCTCCTTTCCATCATGCTTTTCATATGTTCCAGGACCAGTAGAATTGCATAGGCATCTGCTGTAAATATTGTACTATCTGTTAGTGTATTATTCTTTCCTGCCTACTACAGCTGCTGATTTGATTTGGTTGTAGTTCTTAGATCCATCCATGTATATGGGAGTATGGTCCGGATTGAGAGTTCTAAAATTAAAATAGTGCTGCAGGTAAGTATGCTGGTCCGTTTCATTCTTTTTCAACTCTCCCAATTCCAGATTATTGATTGCCCTTTTAATATCCCCAGGGGGGAATCTGAAGGAAGCTCACTTGCTCTAGGTTATGGATATTGATATTTATTTGACTTTAGTGGGTTTTAATCCCAATCAAGTCCGAATGATTTGATGCATGTTGTCCTTGACTTGTAAAGCTTTGTGAACTTTGGGTAAAAGACAGGTTGAAAGAATGGATTGTTCTTATTTGCTCCCAATCTTACAGCATCTTGTAATGCCAGTTCAGTTCTTCTGATGCTGAGAGGTGGTTCGTTTGCCTCTGGGTGGTTCGTATAGGCTTTCCCCTGAGGAGGTGCCTAAAGGCAAAGTCTGAGTCCTTGATGGTGGACGGCATCTAATGTTTTTATGTAGGAATCCCTTGCAGCTCTATAGACAATACAGGATCTGATTAAAAGTCTCAATACATCAAACTCTGCACTCCATTTTGGTCTAGCTAAAACTATTAGAATATTCATTTTTTTAGACATTTGCTCTTATGTATTTGATATGGGGGATGAAATTCACTTTGTTGTCCCAAATTAACCCAAGGAATCTGACTTCCTTCACTTCTTTGATTGGCTCTTGATTTAGTTGGAGGTCTGCGTGGGGAGAGTGAATAGGGCAGAGGTGGATGCAAACCATTTTAGTTTTGAAGAATTTAAAAGCATTTTCCACAGATCAATTGTAGATTTTATTTATGCACCCTTGGAGTTGTCCTTCAACAGTTCTCATGTCCTTCCCTTCACATGCAATGTAAACATCATTAACGTACAGGCTACATAGGATGGTATTGCTGATGGTTTTAGAGATGCTGTTTATCCTAATGACGAAAAAGAGTTACCAACAGTACGCCACCCTGGGGTACCCCTTTGTTCTTCTATATATCTTTTAGACATGGCATTCCCAATCCGGACTTGGAATGTTCTGTTTGTTAGGAAGTTTGAAATAAATATTGGCAGATTTCCCCTGAAACCTATCTCATGCAAGTCCTTTAGGATTCCATGCTTCCAGGTAGCATCATAAGCCTTCTCTAGATCGAAAAACACTGCCACCGTATGTCCTCTTTTTAGGAATCTTCCTCATGCATAGTGCTGCATCCTAACCAGATGGTCCAGGGTGCTTCAGGCCTTCTTAAGTCTGTATTGGAGGTTGCTTATAAGGTCCTCAGTCTCCAACTTCCAAACTAACCTGCTGTTCACCATTCATTCCATGGGTTTACTTAGACAACATAGACATAGACATTGTTAAGGCAATTGGTTGTAGTTGCTGGGATCTGAGTAGTCTTTAAGAATCGGTACAACAGTTGCCTCTCGCCAGCCTTGAGGGATATTTCCAGTTTACCAGATTTCATTGTTGCATTTAAGGAGGACCGAAAGGGAGTTTCCTGGCATATGCTTTAAGAACTCGTAATCCATATGACACTCTTTTAGAGCACAAGTTAGTTTAGTTTCAGTAAAAGGCATGTTGTAATTTTGTTTAGAGACTTAAACTTAATCTTGTGTCTTTCCTGATTTGACAGGATTTTTTTTTAAATTCTGTCAGAGTAGTTATCCGCAGATGAATTCTGCTCGAATGCCTTGGCTAGAAGGTTTGCTATACTGATTTACTGTTAGATGAGTAATTGTGACTCCCCTTCCATTATCTCCCATTCTCCTGATATGATACCAGATCATCTTTTTGGACGATGGTTTAGTTGTCAAAGTTGACGCATATCATCTCCAACTTCTCGTCTTTGCTCTATTAACACATCTCCGGACTGTTGCTCACAAGGTTTTCACTTTTAATAGGTTTTTGGAAATTATTTTAACTCAAAAACCTTTTTGATGGGCTCAACTTGCATATGTAGACAAACAACATCTCTGTTAAATCAGAACGACCTCAATCAAATTTTCTTGCAACATTCTGCACATTATAGCTGATATGAATGTACATAGTATAAATATTTTTACAGTACAAACACCAGGGAACGCAAGAATCGATGTCACCTAACAAATATAAAGGTAATGTTAATGTAAAGTACTTGTATTTGTATGCATACCTCACTGTCCATACCTCGTGTCCACACCTAGGACAATATTTAGTTGGTCACAGATTCATTTCCTACACAAGTGCCATAAATCATAAATCAGGTTTGGAGAGCTCTTATCTTCAGATGAACCATTTTGAAACATTGAGAGTACATCCAAATGTTCAAAAGTCAACTCTAAAACCAAACATCCTACAGAAAAGTGATCATTTAAATTTAGCTCGCAGCAAACGAGCAGCTCTTACAACTCCACAAACAGGAAGTCAAAGGTAAGCAGGATAGCCCCTGTCCTCACAGGCTAAACCAGATCAGAAAACAGGAAATGCAGGCAGGGGGCCAAGTATTAAATACAACTGACCTAAATCCATCCTCTGTGTATCTAACCATGCTAATAGCCTCACAGATACGGCGAGGCCTTGGAACAATGGCCTTGAACAGCACAAACCCAGGGTTTGTTTGTGAATGAAAGGCTACTGTTTGTATCTTTTCTCCAGTATGTGCTAATGTAATAAATGACTGAAAGCTTGTAGTTAATGAGCAACAGTTCCATGTATGAATGAAGAATGAAAGGATTTGTTTGTTTTAAAGACATATGCTGTAAAACCTTGTGAAATTTGTTCAAAGAGAGCTGACAGCGAAGTACTAACACAAGGTCTTTTTTGAAAAATAATTGAAGTTCATAACTAGGCAAAAAAAAGTCAACAGCAGCTTTATCTATCGCTCCTCCCCAGTATTTTTCTTTAAGATAATTCTCATATACATATTCTTCATGACGAGCCCATCAAACCGCTCCTAGCATACATGGCTGAGACTAGTAGCTTCCACCAGTAGCTTCCACCAGTAGCTTCCCAATGCTGGATGAGGAAATCAGCTTTGTTTTTTTTGTTTTTTGTTTTTTTTTTGACATCTATTGCATTATAAAATAGAAAATGGAATTTTCTGCCATTTACAGAATTTATGTAAACTGACTTGTAGAGAGTGAGGTCTGTCTGCAGATCAGAGGTCTTGATGCTGGGAGGTGGAGCATGCCGGGTATCCTGGGGATGTCTGGTGTCAATGGCTTCCTGTGGGCTCAGATGCAACGTGACTGGAATGACTGGAAGAATGCTGATGTACCTGAGGGAATCAGAGAGGTGGGTAAGAAGAAATAGACAGAGACTGTAAAACCGTTTCTGAACTGACCTCTTTGCGAGAGTGATGTTGTAATAGCTAAAGAGCGAAGGCCAGAGTCTGAATGAAAGGCGTCTCCAGAGCTCTTCATCATCAGGGCCCCAGGTGATCTGAGGGCTGGACACAGAGGCATCCCCTGGGTAAGCAGCCTGGTGGCCTTGTGACTGGTTTTCTGGAAGAGGGGTGGGTTCAGGGGCAGGAAGCACGCTCAGTGTGCTGGTTGGATCTCCACCAGGAAATACTGGAGCCACACCCAGGTGAGGAGGCAGCCCCGCCTCTCCCAGGGGGCTCTGCTCAGACACCTGAGCAGCGAGAAATGTTCTAAGTCCAGCAGGGTCTGTGTAGACCAAGATCCCAATCCAGATAACTGTGCCAACCTTTAAAAAAATGTTTAATTTAGATTAGTTCCTATATCTATCTACCTACACATCATATTTTTACATATACATACATAAATGTAATACAAATATTTTTTTATTCAATGGTTTATGCTAAACTACTGCTAAACGTAGCATTGTCTGATCTAAAGGACAGTAAAAAAACATACAAGGGATAGTTAGTACAACGATGTGGGCTGAAATATAGGACTGAAACGACGAAAGCAGCAGTTTTCTCGTTATTAACCCTCAACTCTGTGAATAACCAGAAAAATAGTTCCGTGTTCAAGACGGTTTAGTCTAGTGCTTCATTTGTGCCGGACCTTACCCGTCAACCAAAATCTTTAAATAAACTGTGTCTAATGTCTACTTTTAGCAATGTTTTGTAATTGTTTTATTTATAATTGAAATGAGAACAGAAACAAGCTAGCAAGTGTTAGCATTCTAGTAAATTGTCAAAACTGTTATTTATTTATTTTTTTTTTTCCAGTGGATAAGCCGGACCCCAGACAGGCAAAAATTGTACATTCGGCAGATCATCTTCTGGTCTCAGAGTTCAGTAAAGTTTACTGCTGATTCACAGATTGGTTTCTCTGCTCAAATAGCAAGACCAAAATGCTCTCAATAGACAAGTAACAATGGTTTTTAATTTGTGTTACACAGTGACCAGAAAATGGTTAATAACGTCAGTCCACTGCTCACCTGCAGATTGTAATATTTTAGATCAACAGCTTTAGACAAAAATGCCCCAAATTAACGTATTTTATTAATGTATTTTAATCCATTTGTAACTTAATTAATGTATTTTCATTTAATTAATGAAAACTGACTTATTATGCAAACTCAACTTTTCTGACATTCCTTGCATCTTTTAGTGTTGTTCCCTCATCAAAAAACATGCCTCAAACTTTATTCTGTATGTTTCAAGCATGTTTGTGTAATCCTGCATTGTTTTTTGTGATCTGAAAATGAGTCAATGTTCCTTGCAATGCCCAGAGATCCTATCTCTGCCCACTGACCAATCAGATTAATCCCTAGTGCATCTCATCTCTATCCAGATCTAGTGCATTGCCTGACCCAAAAGTGAGAGCAGCAGACCCGCGCTGAAGAACAATCAGACAAAGTGTGTTTTCCATTGATTAAAAAATAATGGGCTTTAACACTATTCAAATGCACTGCTCGGTGTTTATGTCTATGCCGAATTCTGACTGACAGGTGAGGGTATGTCAGCAGGCGTGGCAAAAGCATGATTATGGAGGGAAACAGAGGTAAACGGGGCATTTTGCCAAGGCCTAAAATATGAGGGGATTCAAAGACGTTTTTTTAAGATGAATATTGCATTGCAACTTGCAGTGCAGCACAAGTACAGATGGTATTAGTATTATTATAATCAAATATTATAATACATGCTTTAAAAATTGCATAATATGACACCTTTAAAATATGTCACCAATTTGTGACAAGGGAATTGATCAGAGGAAACTCAAGAAAGTCCAAGGAAAAAAGCAAACCCCACTAAGGAAGAGCCTAGCACTGCCCTGTTTACAGTATATTTTAATTAATACTTTATTCGAATTGAAATAAGGTAGAAATGTCCTGTTTTGCTTTTGAAAAGAAAACTGTCCCTTTACCATGATGATTCTCTGTGCCAGCCGAGTACGGGCCAAAAAGTACACAACCCTGAGCCTCTTGGGTAAGCGGAGGTTTCGGAATGCAGGTGGCTGCAGGGTGATTGTGTGAGGTGAAGGACGAGGTGGTGGAGGAGTCTCTCGTGGACGTAATGGGGCTGGTTTGGGAGGAGGCATCCCTGCTTCGGCTGGGAGCCGCCTGTTCAGATCTGCCAACTATTGAGGTAGAGACATATCAGGATGTTTACGCAGCTCACATGGAATTGGGATGTGACATTTTCCAGCAGTTATTTCTCACCTCCATGCGGCGGATATCAATAGACAGCACCGTGGTGAAGAAAAACATCTGCAGAAAGAAATCAGACACCAGACCGACCACAGCAAACAGGCAAAACTCCTACACACAGGAGAGATGGAGACATTTAGGGTGTTTGGATGTACAATGTACAGTAAATTAAATAAATATTGGAGGAAATCACAAAGTCATTTCAGTTTTATCAATAAAATAACCAACCAGCAATAATTTTGTCTCTTAGCAATGTTAGTTTGTCTTTAATACATCCCCGGTCCTCTACGAATTACTAATTCACTAATCACTAAATCAATAACCCAAACCTCGTCACTACAAGCAAGAATAAAGAACCATCTATGGACACCAGGAACAAAACTTTAAACTTGTACAAGGCTGCTAAGTGCTACAGAACATTGGGAAAAAGTTTGGTCAGAGAGACACAACCAATTGTGGTTCTATTACAAAATTGAAGAAACTCAAGATAACTTGAACTTGAGCTCAGAAACTTCTCGCCACATTGAGTATCATTCTGAAACAAATAATAATTTTTCTATTGTATGAAATACTTTTTTTCATGCACTAAAATTGGAATTAATTATTAAAAAAATCATAGCATATGATATTTATTGGTTTGTGTTGGTTCAGTTGAGGTGTAGCTACGATGAAAATTTCTCTACATTCTTTGTAAGCGAGAAACTTGGATCAGTGTGCCGTGAGATATTGTCTGGTGTGCCATAGGAAATTTTCCAATTTCACCAAATTGGTCTAGTCAACATGGTCTAATTAATTTCAAACGGAGGGAGTAGAAATATGTAAAATAGAATTACCATAAAATTCTTTAAAATCTTTGTGTTTATTTAATTTCTATTCGGGACACTTTAATGAGAAAGATTTAATACTTTTCAATATACGCTGCAGAGTAAAAAATTTTCAACAATTTTCTGGTCAAGTGCCGTTGTGATTTTTCAATGAAAAAGCCTTGAAAACACTGGTTTCCCCTGCAGCATCGAGAAGAAGGTGTGAATTTGTGTATTTAAAATTAGATTCACCTGAATTGCTGGAACAAATGTGAAGTATCCGATGAGAATGATGCACAGCTCGGTGGCCATGTTCTTCATGATGGACCAGCTCTCGTTGCTGAGACCTTAGGAGGAAAAAAACATTACTACATTTTGTACACATAAAATAATCAGAAATCAGAAAGAAATAAATGGGAAAAAAGTAATTGTGAAAATATTTAGCCAAGTAAAGATAAAATTAACTTTGTAATTATTCACCAGAGTGGGAAGTTTTCAATTTATTAAAAACATAAAATATAATCATTCACTGTGACCTAAATTAAAATATTGAATGTTGAAGTAAAGTCTAAACCAACTCCTGTGATTAACATGAAATGCCAATCTGTAATGTATGAATAAAATCTGTAGCATATGCAGAATTTCCATTTAAGAAACAAACACGATGCAGGAAGATAGCTCAAACCTAATTCTTAGTGGTATTCTTGTCATCTCTTCAATAAATCACAGCTCAATAGAACTGTGGTGTGACAATTTGGTCAAAGTGCTTATAACAACTAAATAGACATTTTGAAAAATTAAATATTTGGTTTTTGAAATCTCCCTCAACAGGTTGAAATGCATCCAAAACCAAAAAACACTTTATTTTTACTGGATTTTTACATGATGCAACCTGCGATGATCGGTAGTTTCAACCGTCTGCTCTCATTGAATACTGTTCATCGTCTGCATCTCCGAAACAGAATTATGTAAATATTACACACATACTGCGATAGACTGCCGACCTGTCCAGGGTGTACGCCGCCTCTCGCTTAATGTATGCTGAAGATAGGCACTGGCAGACCTCCGTGACCCCGAAAGGGAATAAGAGGGTTGGAAAATGAATGAATGCGTGACGATCACCTCTAAAACTTAGGAAAACCCATTTTTGCTGTCCACACGCTGTTCACTGTTCACAGGGGTTACATTTGGACGAATAGCACAACTGTGCAGAACAAAATGAGTAAATAAATGGGTATGTATGGGCAAGCCTCAATGTGATGAGTTACTACTACCAATCTGCAGCACTTCCCAGGAATGAACAGATAATGGCTGAAAGTGGCTGATGTCAGATTCCCACAGCAGAAAACACAGGTTTTGGTGCAAGTACAAACAGCGTTTTAGGTAAAACTAATTCTCATTATGTGTAACAGAAAAAGTAATTAGACTCGTATTTTCTGCGATACAGGAAGTTACATCACAACATGGATTGCTTGAATAAGGCAGCACATTAGAGAATTTTCTGTTTTGGCTCTGAAGGCCCTGAGAAACACAAAGCAGCTTCCCTTCACCTCCTCCAACCTTTTTGTTCTGAATGCAGCAGGTTTGTTAGCTTTAGCCTCTTCAGTATTCAATCCAAATAAAGCCATGTTTTCTGTTATTCTTTCTTAAAGCTGGCTTACAGTGTCTGATCCCAGAGAGAAAGACTAACTGAAGCCTTCCCCAACAATCCCAAGGCCATTGGTGATGTTTAACACAGTCTACAGTTGCTACCCACCGGTGATGGTGCAGAGGAGTGCATCGTTTCTAACCTTGAGCTATGCGCAGCTTGACTTCAAGGTCCACAGGTGTTGACACTACAGACTTTGTGAGGACAAGAACATTCTCCAAACCAATAACCACCACAAGGTACGGGAAGATTTCTCTGAAAATCAGCAGCAGATAATTTGTCAATGAAAGCTAGGGAGTGAAAACATAACTTCATATCTAGGATGAATACATACAATAACTACACACAAAGGAAATAGGGGAAATGAAATATCTTAGTTGAGAATTGTAAAGCGCATGTATAAAACTGTTTGACAATATTCAGAATAAAAGCACATGCAGAATGTTCAAATCAACATAAATCAACAGTAGCGTCTTCCATCAAGTCACTTAAACAAAAATAACTTATCTTTTCCTCTATCCACCCAGGAATACTTCTTTTTTAAATAACCATATAATCATATACTATGTTTTCTTTATTTCGAGTTAATGTATTTCAGTTATTATTGCATTCCCATGGGGCCTGGGTACAATGAATTTGAACTAAGCCAGGTTTGTTTGGACAGCTTGAGCACACAGCACTGTGATTTTAAGTAAATACACTTACTGGTTGCAGTTCAACTTGCTTAAAGATTAAACAAGAATTATTTTCTGAGAGATAAAGTCAATATCAGGCTTGTGACTGAGGAGTGTATGAATGAGGTGCAGTTCAGCGGAACTCTTACCCTCCGTTCAGTGTAGGCGTCAAGCCAAACAAGGTGCAGAGCCCCACTGACATGAGCAGAGAGCTGAGAACAGTCACCACAGCAGCCAGAGCCAATCCCCACTTGGACTTCACCATGTCGATCTTTCCTGAGAGAATTAGAGATAATAATATTGCCAGAGATGTCTAATTTAGTTGGGCAAAAACTCAAATAATTATAATATTTCTTAATAATGTTTATTAATAATTATATCCATATTTTTTCCTTAATGGGCTTCACACTGAGACACAATTTTGTAGCCTTGGCTGTTTGTTTTGGGTCATTACCATGCTAGAATTCCAATCAAGGAATAATTTTCAATGCTCTGGCAATTGCTCAAAACCAAAATTTTAAGGGACACTGCCCCAGTAATTGCCTGTTTGATGTGGTGCAAAATTCCTAAAGCATAATGTTTCCACTGCCATTTTGGAAGGGAGAGGTAATGTTTTGTATTAATAGGCAGCATTCCTAGTCCAAACAAGCCAGGTTGAATTGATGCTAAAAAGCTGAAACTGGGTCTCATTTAACCACCTTTGTAAGATCACATTAGCGCTTGTGTGATTAAAATGAAAGATCCGCTGCATGCAGCCCCTTTAGACAGGGCCTTAGATACTCCTGCATAGTTCTGGATTGGTTCCTGTACACTCATCAGCCCAGAAGCTGGCATGAGACATTACTGGACATTACAACACTATAACAATCCAAAACACAGGGCACAGTCCACTGGTCATTGGTTCCACCAGAAAAATAGTAAAGGTACTGGAGTGGATCACAGTCTCCTGACCTCAATATCACTGAACCACTCTGAGGAGAACTCAAAGGTGCCGTTCATGCAAGAATTTACAAGGCCTGAAAGAAGAATGTGCTGCTTTACCAACAGACAAGATAAAGAAAATCATCTACGTACACAAATAGAAAATATAACTCTGTCTGCTCGTCTGGTCATAACATTCACATGGAGATGCTTTCTAAATAGAATATAGCATGAACACAGAACCGAAACACTTACTGGTGGAGAAGTATATATAGGCGAAAAGGATGATGTAGGTGGTGACCAGTGGGATGAGCTCAGCTATGCCAATCTCTTCTTTGAAATGGACGTGCACCATGTGGTCTTCACGTAGAGTGCAGTTTGCTGAAGGATGAAGCTGTTTCAGACGGCCTCGAAGACTGGCCACAAACCTGACAAGACACAGTCAAAGGCTCAACATTTAAAGTGTAAGGACAGGTGTGTTTGCTTAAATTAATTAAAAAAAACCACTGATTCCTATAAGAAGTACAAGCAGCAGACATTTAAAAGCTGACCTTGCGTCATAGGAGCTCAGAGCAATTGTAATGGTGTAGGTCACTACTCTCTTCCTGCTGTAAAGGCTTACGCCTGTCTGCTTCCCTGGGACACCAAACAGTAAATCTGAAAAATGGACAGAACAGAACAAGTCCTGAGTAAATGGAACATGCAGGGTAACCCTGAGCCGCATTTCAACATCTACATGCCTCTCAAAGTAGCAGATGTATGAAGGCCTTTGGGTTCATGCTGATGGACAGTCCTCAGAAGGTCTGGATCTGCATCAAACAGGTCACGTCGATTCTGCCAGTAATTTCCAGGGGATACCAGCAGACAGCCGTGCTCCGGAAGAACCGCCTGCATGCGACGTAAGCCAGGTAACAGATCAAACACTTGCAAGCACAGCGCCTCCAAACTCCTGCAAGGAGACGTGAAGAGAACAAAGTGAGAAAACATTGGAGGAATGGAAGTGATCTGTGCTGGAAAGGTTTGACCTGTCAGTGTAAACATGGTCTCTGATCTCTTCCAGAAGGCTGAAAACACGGCCGAGAGGAGAGCGAAACATATCCACAGGAACCAGAGTGTTGTCCCATGGGGAAACTGCAGCCTTCACCAGAACCTGCTGGATGTAGGCCACTGGAGGACCCCGATACTGCAAGAAACGCAACAGTGTTTAGGGTCAACATTCAGGGTTTTTAAAAGAAACAAATTTCAATCAAACCCCCCCCCCCCAACCCCCGGCAACCATCATTGACTAACTGGGGTTTTTAAATGGGGCCAATGTAGATAGTGATCGCACTTGGACATTTTGATAAAATGTGCCTAGAGAGGTTCAACAGGGGCAGAAAGGAGGAATGTTCCTTGAATGGACCTGCAAGCTGACTCTAAGCTTCCACATGGAAGCATCTACATATTCACTAATATGTGTTTTCTTTTCATATTTTCGGATGTTTCTGTAGATCATTGTTCTTCGTTCCAACATCTTACCCATTCAGGCTTCTCTGACTGGTCCCCCTGAGACTCATGAGATGGGATGGAATAATCGCGTACTCCTGTGGTGAACTCGACAGGCCCCGTTCCTGGCAGAGGTAGTTTTAACAGAGGGTAGCTGCAAATTAAATTATAATTAGAAGTCAACAAATCTCAAGTTCCTCATAGACGTGGCATTTCCAAATGGAGCACTTCTCACCCAGAGCTCAGGGACTCAAAACTTCAACGCAAAAGTATTTTTCCCTTTCTCTGACAGTTTTATAGCTTGCACTCAGTCACGCACAGGTGCAGCAAGAACAGAGCAACCACGACCCAGAGGGAACACAGATCAATGTGATTACTGTCGTCCTCAGGCTACTTGAGCTTTCAGAAAGCCAGGATTCTACCCAGTCAAGAAAAAATAGATAGCACAATAATGTTCACTACGTGCAGACTGAGTTAATGGTGAACTCGCCAGATGGGTTCTCAGACCCCCTCCTAGCAGTCACAAAAGGAACATCTGTCACTCCACTTCCAAACACTTAACCCCCCCATCAGTGAAGAGGAGATGCTGTACTCATACAATACTGAAGGAGACGGGGCTGGTAATACACTGGGGGTTCAAGCATATAACTTTCAAACCTTGTGGACTATTCAAACCAGTTCAAACAGTTCTCTGCCTTCTACTTCAGTTTACTTTTCTTAACTCGAAATATTTCCTGCAAATCTCTCTGAAATTAACTCTTCAGTTTTTGATTATTTCAAAAGGCACAAACCTGACACAAAAAAGCTGTGTTTTTTATAACTAAACTTTTTTTTTAATATCCGATTCTGTGCTCTATATTAAATTATGAGTTTGGGCTGCTTTTGTTTTCATTTTCCTTTGAGAAAATTATATATGATGTGACCTACACATGGCTTCAGACCTGTTCAATGCAAACCAAGGCTTCAAATCAAATGCTAAAACAGATTTTCAGAGATTTATTTCTTAATGTGGATTTTAGTAATGTCACATTCTTTATTTTTTGACATGCATCTTTCCCCTTTATACGCTATTAGTTAGGGCTCATATGTCGATTAATTTGATTTTTTAACTCGATTACGATTAATAAACAAATGTTTGTACAATAAAAATGTTCATATATTATAAGTGAGATATTTTGAATTAAGGGTTTAGCACTGTTGGGTTTGGCACCTGTTCTGATATTTTGTCCTTTCTCAGAGCCTTTTATTTTGTAGCTTTCCCCTCTGTCCCAGCCCCTTCCTGTTTGCTCTTTCCTCCCTTGTACCTTTTATTCTGGCCACTCTGTGTCTTCCTTCTGTGTCTGCTAATTAGCACTCATGTGATCCACCTGCTCCTCTTGTCTTGTTCCTCATTACCTCGTTAGCCCGCTCCCTTCTTAAGGCTCCTGCTTCCCTGTGCAGGTTCATTATTTGAACCTCCTGGTGTAGTGCATGTAGCTGCGTGGTCTTGTTGTGGTAAGTTTGTGCTAATTCCTCATTTATTCCAATTTTTTTTTTAATATATGAAACTCTTGTTTAAGTTCCCAAGCAGCTAGCTGGTTGGCAATTTAATATTGCATTTATGTTCATGTTTTGTTTTTAAGTCAACTTTGTGCTTTGTTCTCTAATTTTTTTCTTTAATAAATAAGAGTTGTATCCTGTGTGTGCACTTGAGTTTCTTATCCTTAGGGGAAGGGATGCCCCTAACAATTACTTGATTTAAAAGTAATTAAAGGAAATGGAGCAGACTCCACATGGTAGGAAAGTAATAGAAAAATGTACCTGGTAAAATTTGATTGACCATATTGATTGGTATTATGATTACCTTTCGATTAATCGCCCAACTATGCGTTTAAAGTGTCTCTGGGCCATACAAGGTTCTTCACATCTACACAAAATCTTCTCATTTCAGACCATATCCTTTAGCTCATGGTTTTTAATATACTATACTATTTTAATATAATAAACTCATGGTTTTTAAACGAGTATATTAGCATGGCCAGTATGGAAAATACCTTAAATTAAGGTACCATTTGGTTACGAGCACTCATTGCTTGAGTTTTGCAAACACAGGCATTAGAAGGTATTTTTTGTTCTTTATAAGGTAATAAAATGAAAGAATGATAAATGGGTTTGCAAAGTTCACTAATATATTCACTGATATTTGTTAAGATGTTCACAGAGATGAGAAGGAAATAAAAAAAAATGTTTACAATACTTTATTAAATGCTACAGTATTTAAACTTATTTTTTTATTTAAAATATAACATTTTAACATCGTACAACAATTTTAAAACTAGATTTTAAAGTTTGCACGCAAACTTCGATGTTGGCTTGTGTTGGTGCCGTTAATACCTATTTCTTTAAATGTTGTCAGTTCCGCAACAATAACATAATCCAACCCCCCATGTCTCTATGATTCTCATAAGCTGAGATAGGTACATGCAATATTGGTTGCTATGGTAACCAGTCTGGTTGCTATGGAGGTGTCAGTGACCTAACATATTGTTCCCCATGTCAACACGAGTAAAATACACCAACCCCATGTCTCTATGACTTTCGTAAGCTGAGATAGAGATACGCCATATTGGTTGCTATGGTAACAGTGTGGTTGCTATGGAGGGGTCGCTGACCTAATATATTGTTCCCTATATGAATACGAGTAAATTACAGCAACCCCCATGTCTCTATGATTTTCCTGAGCTGAGATAGGTACATGCAAAATTGGTTGCTATGGTAACCAGTCTGGTTGCTATGGAGGGGTCAGTGACCTAACACATTGTTCCCCATGTCAATACATCAACCCCCATGTCTCTATGACTTTCCAAAGCTGAGATAGAGCTGCGCCATATTGGTTGCTATGGTAACCAGTTTGGTTGCTATGGAGGGGTCGCTGACCTAATATATTGCTCCCCATATCTATACGGGTAAAATACAGCAACCCCCATCTCTTTATGATTTTCCTAAGCTGAGATAGAGACATGCCATATTGGTTGCTATGGTAACCAGTCTGGTTGCTATGGAGGTGTCATTAACATAATATAATGTTTCAGCTGTCAGTATGGGTGAAGCTTACCAGCCCCAAGTCTCTAGCATTTTCCTAAGCTAAGATAGAGATGTGGCTATATAGTTGCTATGGTAAACAATTTGGTTGCTATGGAGGAGTTAGTGACATCATGTTGTAATCTACTTTCATTTAGAATAATATAAAGCAACCCCCATGTCTCTACTGTGTTCCGTTTAGAAGATATTTGACATTGAAAGTTATGTCAAAAAGTGGGTGTGGCTTAATTAATTTATGTTAATTCACAAGCAATGATGGGCTGGATAAGTAATTTGCTTCCTTAATGCTTGTATGACTTTCCAGTGTCAATCAATTACAGAAGCTCTTTACATTAGGATCTATGGGGTTCATGCTCCATTCATTTCAATGGGCCATTGAAAGTCAATGAGACACCTTTGACCTACTTATTTGAAATCAGCTTGCACCTGGAGTTATCAACTGCCAGATTTTCAAACGAGTCAGCTGCAGCTCAATTCTGTCAGATTTTCAAATGATGGCAAATCTGCTGGAGAAAATCCGATTTCCATGCCTCAAACAAATAAAGATTATAGAAGAACCGTAAGACATATCGAAATGATTCTTTCTTTGTAAGAAGCAGAAGACCCTAACGAAGAGAATGCTGTAATTTTTGTGAAGGTGTGATTAGAAATAAAAAATTATGGCGAGCTACAAATAGCCTTCATTTGATTCTGTGCAACTGCTCATTTCAGAGAAATCCATACCCTCAAACAAATAAGGATTACGAAAGAATGAACAGAGGTATTGAAATATTTCTTTTACTGTTAGAATCCCAAGATTTTAAGGAAGAGAATGGTGTAAATTTTGTGAAGCTGTGATAAAGTGTGAATGATTTATGGCGAGTTAAAAATAGCCTGCGACTGAGATTTTAAACAGAATCCACCAGAATTTTTGAATGGAGGTGAATGGAGCAATTAAGTGCACTCCTTGTGGTTTAGGCCACCTGGAGTAAAAACCGTGTGTTTTTTAAAAATGAAAACAGCACCAACTGAAAGAGGACAAAAATCTCTACCATTTAGATATAAAATGTGTGTGTAAAGGTTAATTTTTAGTTGAGAAAACAGTTCAAGTATCAACAAGAATGAGCTTGCTCAAAGTTAGAGTGGGCGATGACATCACCACTCTAGGGCTCCCATAGGGAATGACTTGGGCGATTTTTGGGCCGAAATTCGCGATTTTTACGGAAACCGCTGATCAAATCGGTCCGAAGAGATATAGCAACAAACTACATAACAGCTTTGAGGTGTGTTGAAAGTTTCGTGGCTGTAGCTCGAACGGGCTAGGAGGAGTAGTGTTGAGAATTTTTGTCAGAAGAAAAGAGAAGAAGAAGAAGAAGAACTAGATTTTAAAGTTTGCACGCAAACTTCGATGTTGGCTTGCGTTGGTACCGTTAATACCTTTTTTTTAAATGTTGTCAATTCCGCAACAATAACATAATCCAACTCTCATGTCTCTATGATTCTCATAAGCTGAGATAGGTACATGCAAAATTGGTTGCTATGGTAACCAGTCTGGTTGTTATGGAGGGGTCAGTGACCTAACATATTGTTCCCCATGTCAACACGAGTAAAATACACCAACCCCCATGTCTCTATGACTTTCGTAAGCTGAGATAGAGATACGCCATATTGGTTGCTATGGTAACAGTGTGGTTGCTATGGAGGGGTCGCTGACCTAATATATTGTTCCCCATATGCATACGAGTAAATTACAGCAACCCCCATGTCTCTATGATTTTCCTGAGCTGAGATAGGTACATGCAAAATTGGTTGCTATGGTAACCAGTCTGGTTGCTATGGAGGGGTCAGTGACCTAACACATTGTTCCCCATGTCAATACATCAACCCCATGTCTCTATGACTTTCCAAAGCTGAGATAGAGCTGCGCCATATTGGTTGCTATGGTAACCAGTTTGGTTGCTATGGAGGGGTCGCTGACCTAATATATTGCTCCCCATATCTATACGGGTAAAATACAGCAACCCCCATCTCTCTATGATTTTCCTAAGCTGAGATAGACATGCCATATTGGTTGCTATGGTAACCAGTCTGGTTGCTATGGAGGAGTCAGTGACATCATGTTGTAATCTACTTTCCATTTAGAATAATATAAAGCAACCCCCATGTCTCTACTGTGTTCCGTTCAGAAGATATTTGACATCGATAGTTTTGTAAAAAAGTGGGTGTGGCTTAATTATTTTATGTTAAATCACAAGGAATGATTGGCTGGATAAGTGATTTGCTTCTTTATTTCTAGTATGACTTTCAAGTGTCAATCAATTACAGAAGCTCTTTTACATTAGGATCTATGGGATTCATGCTCCATTCATTTCAATGGGCCATTGAAAGTCTATGAGACACCTTTGACCTACTTATTAGTAATCAAGTGCAGCTGCTGCAAAGGGCCAGCTGTTGAAACTGCCAGTTTTAACTGTCAGATATTCAAATGATGGCAAATCTGCTGGAGAAAATCCAATTTTCATGCCTCAAACAAATAAAGATTATAGAAGACCCGTAAGACATATCCAAATGATTCTTTCTTTGTCAGAAGCAGAAGACCCTAACGAAGAGAATGCTGTAAATTTTGTGAAGGTTTGATTAGAAATAAAAAAATTATGGCGAGCTAGAAAAAGCCTTCATTTGATTCTGTGCAACTGCTCATTTCTGAGAAATCCATACCTCCAAACAAATAAGGATTACGAAAGAAGGACAAGACACATTAAAATATTTCCTTTACTGTTAGAATCACAAGATTTTAAGGAAGAAAATGGTGTAAGTTTTGTGAAGCTGTGATAAAGTTTGAATGATTTATGGCGAGTTATAAATAGCCTGCGATTGAGATTTTGAACAGAATCCACCAGAATTTTTGAATGGAGGTGAATGGAGCAATTATGTGCACTCGTTGTGGTTTAGGCCACCTGGAGTAAAAACCGTGTGTTTTTTAAAAATGAAAACAGCACCAACTGAAAGAGGACAAAAATCTCTACCATTTAGGTATAAAATGTGTGTGTAAAGGTTAATTTTTAGTTGAGAAAACAGTGCAAGTAGCAACAAGACTGAGCTTGCTCAAAGTTAGAGTGAGCGATGACATCACCACTCTAGGGCTCCCATAGGGAATGACTTGGGCGATTTTTGGGCCGAAATTCGCGATTTTTACGGAAACCGCTGGTCAAATCGGTTCGAAAAGACATAGCAACTCGAGTGGGAACAGCTTGGACGACCGTGGAAAGTTTCGTGGCTGTAGCTCGAACGGGCTAGGAGGAGAAGCGTCGTAAAATTTTGATGTAGGAAAAGAGAAGAAGAAGAAGAAGAAGAAGAAGAAGAAGAAGAAGAAGAAGAATAATAATAAGTTTAAGTGCAATATCAATATGTTGGCTTTGCAAGCAAGCCAACATAATAAGT
>SRMA01026246.1:0-51433 GCA_007224835.1 Danionella cerebrum
TCTATTCTCAGATCTACACTCCTGCCTTTCCTCTTCTCTTTCTGTCGACGAATCCTTCTCCCTCCTCTCCTTCTTCGACAAACAGTAGTCCAATTTCCACCGGCACCCTGTAAGTCAACAGCACCGGAGGCGGTCGTTGTTAACCCGGGCCTCGACCGATCCGGTATGGAAATCGATTTGGTGACTCGCATATTTGGTTTTGGCATCTTTTACGCCGGATGCCCTTCCTGACGCAACCCTCTCTATTTATCCGGGCTTGGGACCGGCACAGAAGTCACTGGCTTGCAACCCCTGTGGCTAGATTATTCAATTAAACGTAGTATGACTGTAAAATTGGATTGCTATTGGAAAATAACCTTCATTTTTTACGGAATTTGCTGTACAATAACATCTGGTGTTTTGCTTCTAAATAATGGTAACTCTCCGGCAACTTTGCTGCCAGATATTTTACTGTTTTTTTTTAACAGTATTTTTTTTTACAGTGAATACTACTTGCTGACTATCCAACAAATTGCTTCTTTTTCTTTTTTTTTCACCCTCCTTCCTCCCCAGAACTTTTCAAGGGAAGGTATTACATGGATATGATCCATGTCCGGACAGCCTGCCTTGTACTTTAATACTCGTCACTTCATGCTCCTACTACAATGCAGGCCCTGGTGATGAACCCGTGAAAGTGTTTGAAATAGTATTTTTTCCCAACATTGTAACAGTGATTTTTATATATACTTAATGTAATAAATCTTATATACAGTTATTATAAAAGCTGAAGTTTTTTTATTTACTGAAAAGTAAAAAAAAATATTTTAGCTGGTGTCGATTTAATGTTACACATGGTCAGACCCAATGTGTTACTAAAGTATACAATACAGTGGTACCCCGAGATACGAATGTTTCGAGTTACAAAATGTTCGAGATACCAAACGTCTTGCGGGAAATTTTTTGATTCAAGATCTGAAGAAAAATTTGAGATAGAACATTTACAAGCTGTTCTGCTGTATTTTCCGCTTGACGTCATGACGTCACGCTGCGCTTCCGGGTTCTTGCAATCCTATCTCCCAGTGCAAAAAGGGTTTGATGTGCTTCAAAATACTTCAACATCACAGCGAAACATTATGTATGGATTACTAATAATGTGCTATAACAAATGTTAGAGTCAAGGTGTCGTAAAAGAACTAATATTTATAACATGGAAAGTACTTTTCTGTAGCACAAGTTAGAGAAAGCCAGTGACTCGTTCTCAGAAGCGTCTCTCCATCTGTCTGCGCTTGTGCTTGAAACCGTGTTTGTGTCAGTAATTCGTGAAATATCTCGAGAAAGTTAATTTTCATATGTAGTGCCGTAATGTTTTCTGCCATCCGTTTCACCTCCTCCGACACTTCTGTTTTATTATCATTTATTACATTAACAATGTGTCGATTTAAGGATTGAAGAAACATTACTTGATTTTTGTCTGGTTTCCTTTTATTCATCTACTTCTACTGTCATATCTGAGAGCCATTACACGGGATAAGAATTGTTCGAGATCCGAGCGTCACCCTTATTATTATGAAATAATAATATAGTTCTGTTCAGTTATGGTGTATTATAGACAGTGGTTTAAATAAATTCTGCGTTAGGCATTTCATGCCAGACGCCATGGGTGGCGCTGTAGCTTCCATAGGTACAGGAATCTGCAGGACTGCTCATGGTAAGTTGCTATTCCTTGAACTTGGCAAATTTTTTTTTGACTCAACGCCAATTGAAAAGAAATGTGTGCTAGAGCCACTTAAGTGTTCTAAAAAGTGTTTTGTGCATGTTCAAAGTAAATAGGTGCATCTATTTTCACTTTGATGCTCAGTTCACATGTGCTCATGTCACGTGTATTAAAAGGTATATGCATTAATTTAGTGGATCTCCGATGTCAGCATGATTCGCCATTTGTAACTGCTATGAACTCTGTATGTAGGTATTTGTTTCTTTATTGCGTAAATGGTTTTAATTTGCAGTCTTCTTCTTCTTCTTTTCCTTTCGGCTGTTCCCAGTTTAGGGGTCGCCACAGCGAATCATCCTTTTCCACCTAAATCTGTCCTCAGTATCCTCTACTCTTGCACCAACTACCTTCATGTCCTCTTTCAGCACATCCATATATCTTGTCTTTGGTCTTCCTCTTGACCTCTTGCCTGGCATCTCCATCTCCAACATCCTTCTACCAACATAACCACTATATTGTTTGTATATTAAACAGATGATTTAATGGCAGTATTTTATGCCTTAACATCACATGCTTAATTTCTTTTTATAATTGAGTTAAAAAAACATATGCAATCTCTAAAAGAGAAGAAAAGTAATGTTTGTTAGTAATATGACACTACACTAATCTTTATTTCAGTTAAAGTTTTATTTATGCTTTTTGTTACAAATGTTCAGAGCAGAGTTGAACAGCACTGCTCATGGTGGAACTCCGGTGTCAGCATGATTCGCCATTTGTAACTGCTATGAACTCTGTGTGCAGCAACAGAGTTGGGTCTATAGTTTTTTTTACCTGTTTAGTGTTGCGATCTGGCTTTTTGAGTAGAGGGGTTACCTGAACTTCTTTGAAGGAGTATGGGAAGGTTCCTGAAGTGAGAGATAAGTTGATGTGAGTGAGAGCCAGTGCAGGGGTAGGTGAGATGGACTGGAGAAGGTGAGAAGTTTCAGGATTTAGAGGACTGGTGGTTAGATGTGCTAGGAGAAGTTTTGAGATTTGAGCTTCTGAGAGAGAGTGAATGTTTGAGTAGAGATGTGGTGTGTTCTAAGTTGATCTGGGGGACTGAGAGTTTGAATTGTCTGCTGATGGTGAGAGTCTTCTGGGTGAAGTGCTCAGCAAAGTCATCAGTTGTGAGGGAGGAGTCAGCAGGGGGTTTGGGAGAGTGGAGAAGAGAGTTGGAGGTTCTGAAGAGATTCCGACTATCTGTAGGACATTCCACCATTTCCTCTCAGCAGCCTGAAGGGTGGACCTTTCCCTGAGAATGCATGATAACCAGGAATATTCTTAGGTTGAAGTCCTCAAATACAATTGGTAGGCATCTCCTTGAAAATCCCAAGCAGAGAAACAGCAGGAAAATACAAATATTTCTCCAAAATGACAGACCAAGAGGATAAAACAGTTTCTAAAATAAAAAACCAGTTCAAATAGCTTAGAAAAGGGATGATGGAGGTGACAATTCATCACAGGAGAATTTGAATAAAGTAAGATCAAAGGTTTTTTTTTTATCAAGTAAAAATGTTTTTTTTATGAGTAAAATAAAAACACTCAGCACAATCTAGAACACAACTCACTGCTTACACTCAATTATCAAATTTCCAATACACTCCTAGCAAAATTATAGAGATGTATGGCTATCATTACCACTATTTTGCCAACTGTCTGGCACACTTTCACATGTGAAAACTGTTTTAACCTCTTAAGCCCGAGAGTCCCCGGTACCGGGGACTTGCCCCCTTGTGCGTTACATTTTCACTCATAGCTTACTAACCCTGAGAATAACCCACACATATTAAATACTGTTGTGTTCAGCGGAAACTCCTCTAAAAACGTATCTAATTCAATTTCATATCCGTTAACCACAGCTCGAACGCCATGCAAATAAACAACAACATGTCCGGAGTATAATTCATGACCACGTTTTTGTTTATGTGCGATATGTATCCACAATATAAACGGAAACACCTAAACCATTACATTAAATGAAAGCCAACAACCAGCTGAATCCAGTGATATGCAACTCATTAACATTGCATGAAGTATTTCAGAGCAGGGAGCGAAAGTTCCACGAAAAAACGCCAGCGAAAACCAAGCAAGCATGTAAATCTTGTCTTACCTTTGCCGTTTTTTCAACAAAAAGTTATTTCCATAGCGATAAAAGTCCGTTTGTTGTTATGTCCGGTCGATAGCTTCGCGCAAACACCATTTTGGATGATTTCTGTAGCTTTGTGGCGTCATTACGTCACCAAATATGGAATGACTCCCCGTGCGTAAGAGGTGGTCTCTCCACGCTGCGCGTCGTGTGATTCGTCGGCGATCCCGTCAGTCTCAAAATGGTTGAGCTGATTGGTTTCCATAGAATCAGAGCTTTCCGTCGATATATAGAGCTCCCGGATTGGACAGATGGTCGGGGGGTAGGGACACGCAGAAGCTCGACGTCAAAGCGTTTGTGAGTGAAACGTTCCCAAAAGCGCAGCAAGATGGCGTAAATGAGCTTCTACCCCCCTTTTACAGCGTTTCTTTAGGAGTTTTTTTTTGCTGAAATCATGTCCCATAAGCAAGCAAAGAAGACTCTGAACGTAGCTGAAGCTTTGGACAAGATTTTTTCCATATTTCAATTATTGTGCCAAATTGTGCCAAACTGTGCCAACATGGATTACGCCTGAACTTTGTTCAATCAAAACCTTTACAGAATATTAGTTTCTTGTAGTATGAACACCAAACTTGCTACAGATGTTCTTGACATGTAGTGGTTACAATTGATTGTGTTTATTTGCTTCGTTATAAGTAAAATAAGGAGATATTGGAGGAAACATGTGTTTTTTTTTTAGGCGGAGTTCATTTTTTGGCCATTCCAACATCAATTACTCTTACCCAGTGTTCTTGACTGTCAAATTAACTCATCCACACCATTCCCCAAGAACCTATCTTCATTTTGATACCAAGATTTGCAGTTTAGACCTTGTAAAAGCTGAGAAATGCCTTAAAAAGTAAAAGTATAGGATTTTCGGAAAATAGGCCTCAGGGCTTAAGAGGTTAAATAATTAGTTCACTTTGCAATCAGCCTAAGCACTATAAATAAGCCACAGGTAAGCTATCTATGTGGAGTACAATGGAAGGAACAGTAAGAGTGAGAATCAGAGTAGGCCGAGGGAAAGGATGTGGAGGTGAAGAAGTTGGAGGAAGAGGACGTGGAGTTGAAGAAGTGATAGCCAGAGCATAGCCGATTATGTCATCATATGGGACAATGTTAGTTTCCATAGGGCTGCTTTGGGCCGCAAATGGTTTACAGCCACTCATCGTTCATGGCACTCATCCTCCCTCCATACTCTCCATACTTAAATCTCCTTCTCTGCCTGGCACTGGAAAGTGTATGACCGTCATCCTCATCAACAATTAGCCCTTTTACAGGCAATGGAGGAGGTATGTAGGGATATTGAACAGGCATCATGTCAGGCCTGGATACGGCATTCAAGGAGATTATTTTTCCTGGTGCCTTGGACTGGAGGATATTGCATGCATACCAGAAAGACGACATGATGTTGGCTGATTGTCTTTTTTCCCTTTTTTTTGTGAAATTACTATTTTGTGTTCTGACTTTATCTTGGTTTTGATGTGTGTGAATAAACACCAAATACTTGAAGTTTGGATCCTTTTATGTTTACATGACAAAAGTATGACCTCAAATTGACATCTGTTTACAAAGAAAGCAAAAGCCAGTTGTGTTTTGTCTTCATTCCACCAGTGTGCAGTTGGCACATTGTGTGCTTAGTAGATGATGGCTTGTGTGTACTGTTTGATACGAAAAAAACATTTTTACGAAGGTGTGAAGAGTTAATCTAGCTGTGTTCGCTTTTGCAAGAGGACTACAATGTTTTGATAATTGGGTGAAAGGTTTTCTTATTTGTATGTAGCGTCTTTAAAAAATAGCCAATAGTTGCAAAAAATGTGCTTAAGCAATCAGAAAAAACTGTAATTTAGGTCAATGAGTATTGGAGATTGCTGCTGGGCAGTCTCACACATAAGTTGTGAATATAGCAGCCGATCAATAAGTTCAACACATTGTGAGCTTGCAGATCAGCTATTTTCACCAATAAATAAATACGTAGGCTATACAATATTTTAACACCACTTGTAAAATCCTTGTGGTGAGCCTTCAGGTGCCGCTTAAGGTTGGTAGTATTGCTTCCGCCTACTTTTTAGCCACATTCGTCTTTTTTCACAACACACTCTGTTTTATTTTCTGCTGGGTTATATTTAAAATAACCCATATGTTGTCTCTACGTTTGCGACCTCCAACCCCTGTGTTGAAACTGCCGCCATTGTGGAAAAAAATGAATCCTGTCCTGTCCCACTCCTGTAGAACTTACTCCTGGTCCCATCCCACACCCATCCAACTCCTGCCAGCTTAAAAATACATTTAGTCTTTTGGAAAAGATTGCAGTTTAGATATTGGTCACACCATTTCCCTCTCAGTTGAATTAACCTAAAGCCAAGAAAACGGTATTTAGCATTTTTTACAGCCATGTTTCTTTTCAGAGGAAAAAAAGCTTTCAAAATCTGAAAAATATTTGTTATTTTTATGTTTTAAATGCTCAGAACAGTGAAAAAGGATATGAATTTTCATCCAGTTTTTCTTTATAAACAACTATAATTGCACAGCAACAAGATTTTTGAGATTACATAAATTAACCTTAACCTATTGTGCATCAACTCAAAAAGGTCCAGGTGTTTTTTTTTTCAGCTGTGGAATATTGTAGAGTAATTCCTGTCCAGCTGAAGACAGAGCCCAAAGTTGCCAAATCGCTATAAATATAAATATATTACATAAGCTTAGATTAAAGTTGTCCAAAAGAAACCCTTGTGTTTCTATACAAAAATTAGCAAAAGATAAAAATAAATTAAGCAATATGTTGTTGGAATGAGCAATGACCAGTTTTAAAGCAATATTATTTAATGTCGAAAATGACACTATATATCGAAAAACATTATTGTTGGGAATATTCCCTGTGTATAAAAACTGTCATTACATATGACTGTGATTGAGACGGTGACACGCCCCCTGCTGTTGCTGTTTGAGTTCACAATACTCACAGAGCTCCAGATGATTGTATAAACATCTTCTTTCACTATTTACAAGTGTTTTGGCACTGAAATCTAACACTTTACTGTGTCAAAAACGACTAATGAACCTACTACCACTACTAAGACAATGTTTATACTATTATATACAGTATAAATATTATATTTACTATGAATAAATATGTACTAAAAATAGATTATATTTATATTCGCTAAATTGATCACAGGAAATCAATCACTCATCCGTCTCCTGGTGAAAGTTCTGTTTCTCTTTGTTGTTTGTCACCGGTGACGGCTTCGGTGTTAAACGGTTCACTTCTGTTGCCGACCCAGAAAAAAAACGTTCTTTGGACTGTTGTTTTGACACGTTGAAAGATTTACAAAAATCGACGCATCTCGTTTGGATTGCTTAACCCAGAAAATTATAATCTATTAATAGTGTTCCCGCTCCTGCACGCTCCCTTTGATTTTTTGTCCCGTCCCATCCCAATCCAGGGATTAATAACAAAATTTTATCCCATCCCACGGGAATCACGAGACCCCTGGGAAATCTAGACAAATGTTATCCTCTAGAATAGAATGCAGCAACATGTGTATATTTTGAAAGATGGTGTCATTATCAATTATGCACTGCTGTATTTCGCTCAGTCTTGTTGCATTATTGGCAATCACCATGTTCACTATATGGGTCTCTTGCTCTGGAGTGAACATTCTTCCTATGTCCCCAACATCTGAATGTCTAGCAATTCTGTAAAGTAACAAATTCAGTATTCTAAAATTACATGTGGTACTGTTGTGTTTTTCATTAGAGTATGGCAGTGCTACAAATTACTTACCGATTCTCATTTAGAAATATCCTAATGATGCTTGCCACAGTGTAGCGGCTCAAATTAAGTTCAAGTTCGTTTAATTTATATAGCGCTTTTCACAACAGACATTGTCTCAAAGCAGCTTTACAGTAAACCAACAAGTTTAAACTTAACAAAGAGAAAAAATTAATTAATAAGTGGTGTATATGTCCCTGATGAGCAGGCCTGGGGCGACTGTGGCAAGAAAAAACTCCCTTTTTGGAAGAAACCTTGAGAGGAACCGGACTCAAAAGGGAAACCCATCCTCATTTGGGCAACAACAGCAGTGTGATTTACATAAACTATGGTATAAACAGATGATATAGTAGTATGAACAGATAATATAGTATAAACAGATGATATAATAATATAAACATAAACAGATAATATAGTATAAACAGATGATGACTGTGTTAGGTGTAGGTCCAGGGCGCCGGAACATCTCCAGGTGAATCTGGTTGTTAGGTTGAGGGCTGGTGGGCGGAGCCTCCAGAGCGTCGGAACATCTCCAGATGAGTCTGGTTGTTATGGTGAGGTGCTGGTGGGCGGGGCCTCCGGGAGTCTCGGGATGAGTATGGGAAAGAAGAGTGGAGCTGGTGGGCGGAGGTCCAGGGGGCGCCGGAACCTCTCCAGGTGGATCTGGTTGTTAGGGTGAGATGCTAGTGGGCGGAGCCTCCGCGAGTCTCAGGATGAGTATGGAAAAGAAGAAAAGAAGAGTGGAGCGGAATTAGCGTAGCTGCTGTTCATTATATTAATATAGTTTAATGTAAGATCGCAGTTTTTCACGGAGGTAAGTATAGGCCTTGCTGAAAAGATACATCTTTAATCTACACTTAAACTGGGCGAGTGAGTCTGAGCCACGGACGCTGTCAGGGAGGCTATTCCAGAGTTTAGGGGCTAAATGTGAGAACGTTCTGCTGCCTTTAGTGCTCTTTGCCATTCTAGGAACAACTAGAAGTCCAGAGTTTTGGGATCTTAAAGTGCGTGTGGGGTTGTACCGTGTTAGGAGGTTTGATAGACAACTAAGCGCTAATCCACTTAGGGCTTTGTAAGTCAATAGCATTATTTTGTAATCAATGCGAAATTTGATGGGTAGCCAATGTAAAGACGATAAAATGTCTAGGTTACTTGCGTAACCCCACGTTCCCTGAATATGGAACGGAGACGTTAGTCAGGATTAGACCGACTGAATGGGAGCGAATCACCTGTGGGAGCGACTGCCGAACATATCAACGGGCAATTAATTTGCAGGCGTAGGTGATTGACTAGCAATCAGCCGGGTATAAAGCCGGGCGTGCCTACGCCACCAGTATGGAATTTTCCGAGGAGCTGGACCTACTTACCTCCCAGCGACCTCAGATCCATGACTTCAAGGGCATGGCGAAGGGTAACGTCTCCGTTCCCTATTCAGGGAACGTGGGGTTACGCAAGTAACCTAGACGTTCCCTTTCAGTCGGTCCCGGAGACTCTTTAAAGGGCCATGCCCGAAGTCCGTCCAGACAGGCCGGCACTAAACACAAGAGAGAGGTTAGTATAAGGCCGTAGTACCTGAATGGGAACTCCTTCTGCCCCTGCCCGGAATACTCATTGACTGGGAAGTCATCCAACACAGAGAGCTTAGCTGTACTCAGTTGATGCTGACGACCAGAAGGAGGCACCCCTCGACCCGCAGGGAGGAGTGGCGGAGATCGCGTCGAGGCCCGAAGGGCTACCAGCGAGTCATCGTTCTGCAAGAGAAAATCGGCAGAGACGGAAGTCATCGTTACGCGCCAAGGCAAGGGGAGTAACGGAACGGGTTCATACTAGCCACCTGAAGGGGGAGCTGCAAGAGAGACATAGAAAGGGAGCACCAAAAAAGGGACTCCCAGATCTGGACCCTAGTTCTGCAGGGGCCAGGCCGAGGCAAAGCCTCCACTACAGAACCTAGCAGCGCTGACTGCTCCGCTCAGTCTGATGCTGGAAGGTGGAGGATGAGAGAGCCGCCCGAAAGGGGGGAGCTCTTAAGGAATGTACTTCTCGGATGATGAGGAGAGTACTGCAAGCGTACACCCCCACCGTCCCCTAAGGGTGACTGCCACCACACAGGACCGCAGAGGGAACGGTGCCTACGTCGAGGTTGTAGAACCTGACAAAAGTGTTGGGTGTAGACCAGCCCGCAGCTCTACATATGTCGGCGAGTGAGGCCCCTCTAGCCAACGCCCACGAGGCAGCGATGCCGCGAGTGGAGTGGGCCCTCAGATGGAGAGGGCAGGGAACCTCACACACCTCATAAGCAAGGCGAATGGCCTCCACTAGCCAGTGGGCAAGCCGTTGCTTGGAGACCGCGGAACCCTTACGCTGGCCTCCAAAACATACAAAGAGCTGCTGGGAGCACCGAAGCTCCCGGGTTCTGTCCAGATAGATCCGAAGGGCTCTCACAGGACATAAGGAATCCTGGGCTGGGTCTGCCTCCTCCCGGGGCAGAGCTTGCAGCGTCACCACCTGGTCCCGGAAGGGGACCGATGGGACCTTGGGAATGAATCCGGGCCTGGGTCTGATGGTAACCAGTGAATCACCAGGGCCGAATTCCAGGCAGGATTCGTCGGCGGACAGTGCCTGGAGATCTCCCACCCTCTTAATTGAGGCCAAGGCAAGCAGGAGTGCGGTCTTCAATGAGAGGACACGCAGTTCCGCTGAGTGCAAGGGCTCAAAAGGAGACTTCCGCAGCCCAGACAGGGCGACGGAGAGGTCCCAAGAGGGAACAGAGGGAGGTCTAGGTGGCCTAAGATGCCTAGTTCCCTTGAGGAATCTCACCGTCAGTTCGTGGCTGCTCACTGATTTCCCTTCGACCCGAAGGTGGAAGGCAGAAATAGCGGCGGCGTAGACCTTGAGGGACGATGGGGACAGCCCCCGATCGACCCTCTCCTGGAGAAAGGTCAACACGACTCTGATGGGGCACGTCCTAGGGTCTTCCTGATGGGAGGAACACCAATCGACGAACCGACCCCACTTGCCAGCGTAGCATGCTCGGGTAGAGGGTGCTGGCGCGTGGTCTAACGTTCTCACCACGGAGGGTGGTAGAGGCTCGGGGTCCACCGCGGACAGATATGCCATACATGGAGGGCCCAGAGGTCTGGCCGCGGGTGCCTGTATCCCGCCCCCTGAGTCAGGAGGTCTGGACTCAGGGGGATCGGCCAGGGAGGGGCTGTCACGAGCGCAGAAAGGTCCGGGAACCAGGCTCTGTTCGGCCAGAGGGGCGCGACCAGAAGCAGTTCTCGCTCGTCCTCCCTGACCTTGCACAGTAACTGTGCTAGAAGGCTCACTGGGGAAAACGCATATAAGCGTTTGTTCCGGGGCCAGCAGTGTGCCAGCGCATCTGTCCCGAGAGGAGCCAGGGACAGGGAGTAAAAAGCCGGCAATGGGTGTTCTGCGGGAGGCAACAGGTCTACCTGGGCCTCGCCGAAGATATCCCATATCTGCTGAACAGCCCGGGGATGGAGCCGCCATTCTCCCGCCGTGGGGTGAAACCTGGACAGCGAATCCGCGATCTGGTTGCACCCGCCGGGGATGTAACAGGCTTTGGGCGACAGAAGTCTGCTCTGACTCCAGAGGAGCAGTCGTTGGGCGAGGTAGTGCAGAGCACGGGAGCGCACACCGCCCTGGCGGTTGATGTACGCTACTACTGCAGTGCTGTCGGTCCTGACCAGCACGTGCCGCCCCCGGAGGAGCGGGCCGAAGCG
Organism: Danionella cerebrum; assembly: GCA_007224835.1. Lineage (NCBI taxonomy): Eukaryota > Metazoa > Chordata > Actinopteri > Cypriniformes > Danionidae > Danionella > Danionella cerebrum. The sequence goes on from SRMA01026246.1 coordinate 11,373, forward strand.
CCGTAGCGCTAGGGCGACTGCGACTAGCTCGAGACGGTTGAAATGCCAGCGAGAAAGCCGTCCGATCCAGGAACCGGACTCTCGGTGGGAACCGCACACAGCGCCTCAACCGGTCTTGGAGGCGTCGGTGGTGACCACCATGCGATCGGGGGGACTCGAAAGAGGCACCCCGGACCGTAGGAAGCACTCCGAGTTCCAGACCTTAAGGTAAGGGAGCGCGCCTGTCGTGGACAGGCGTAGAGCTCCCCGGCGCCATGCCCAACTCGGAACTCGCGAGAGAAGCCATAGCTGCAGTGGCCGCATACGCAGGAGCCCGAGTCGAATGACTGGGGCTGCGGCTGCCATATGCCCCAGGAGCCTCTGAAATAACTTCAGTCTGGCCACTGGTCGGGAGGACACCGCGGAAAGAGCGGTCAGCAAGGCCCTGGCGCGTTCTACCGATAGTTGCGCCAGCATGCTCTCGGAGTTCAGCTCCACCCCGAGAAAAGAGATGATTTCCCAGTTGACCTTCAGACCCAAGCGGTTTAAGTGCGAAAGCACCTTGCCCTTGTGTCGGATCAACTGGTCCCTGGACGAGGCTATGAGAAGCCAGTCGTCGAGGTAGTCCAGGATCCGAATGCCTGCCCGGCGGAGCGGGGCTAGCGCAGCCCTGGCGACCTTCTTGAAGGCACGAGGGGAGAGGGCAAGACCGAAGGGTAAGACCTTGTACTGGTATGCATGGCCCTCGAAACAGAACCTTAGAAAGGGTCTGTGTCTCGGTACCACTTCTACCTGAAAGTACGCGTCCTTCAGGCCGATTGTTGCGAACCAATCTCCAGGACGGATGCACGGTAGAATGCAGCGGACCGTCAGCATCTTGAACCGGTACTTGGCCAGGTGCCGGTTTAGACGCCTCAGATCCAAGATTGGTCGCAGCCCGCCTGATTTCTTGGGGACCAGGAAGTAGGGGCTGTAAACCCACGTTCCATATCGGCTGGGGGTACCGGCTCGATCGCGCCTTTGTTCAAAAGGGCGTCGATCTCCTCTCGCAGGAGTGAGGCGCCTGTTCGGGGAACAGGAGTGTGAAACACACCTCGAAACCTGGGGGCGGACACGAACTGAATCGTGTAGCCCTGCCGGATTGTCCGGACCACCCACTGTGAGACCCCGGGAAGCTTCCGCCAGGCTCCCAGGTAAGCTGACAGGGGTCGTGGTCGGGACGTGCCGATGGTCCCCATGGCGGGGCCGCCCGGAGGCGGACTTAAGGGCGGAATCACCAGGGGCTGACCCTGGGGGATGGTCAGATGAGGGCAGGGGTGGTGTGCCCCCGCGCTCTCTGCCATAGCCAGCGGAGCTCGCTCCCAAGTCGGGGTCTTCGTCGGAGACCGAGGAAGAGGAACCCCAGACCGCAGGGCATGCGAGTCCGCTATTCTCGAGAAGGAAGTGAGATCTATCTTTGACACAATAGGTGCCGCCGTCCCGAAGGACGGCAGCGAGGAGTGTGTGGTGGACTCCCCCCACCCTGGGGGAGCTGGGTCGTTGACAGGACCCAAAGAAGAGCTCATTCCTTCCCGAGTCGCCAACCTCAGGGGCGCTTCTTGCTAGAAGCCCTCGTCTGCCGTCGAGAACCCTCTGAGGTTGACTGCGACTTTCGTCGTGCAGGGGTCTTCCTCAGACCAGAGGTCGAAGGCCGAGACCGTGACGAGAGTCGCTCTCTTTGGCGTCGCACAGGCAGAGAGGGGTCCGGCGCGGAAGCGGCAGGAGCCCGCCGCTTCCGACGAGGGACCATGAGCTCACCCAGACCCTCCGCCTGTTTCCTGATCGTGGAGACCTTTGACGCAAAATCGTCCACGGCGATGCCAAAGAGGCCATCTTGGGAGACAGGTGCATCCAGAAACCGAGTTCGGTCATCGGGAAGCATAGAGGCCTGCTCCAACCAAAGATGGCGCTCCTGTACCACGAGAGTGGCCATCATGCGACCAATATTAAGCGCTGCTGACTTTGTAGCACGAAGCGCAAAATCAGTGGCTGAACGTAAGTCCTTTACGGACTGTTGGTCACCTCCCCCTTGGTGCATGTCACGGAGGACCTTGGCCTGAAAGACCTGTAAGGTCGCCATAGCATGCAACCATGCAGCAGCTTGACCCGCAGCCGAATAAGCTTTCGCCATCAGGGCAGACGAAAACTTTCCAGTTTTGGAGGGCACACTCGGGCGAGCCCGCCAAGCGGCAGCACTGCCGGGGCACAAGTGTACCGCGACAGCCTGCTCCACTCGCGGAATCGCGGAGTATCCCCTAGCTGCTGCATCATCCAAAGCGGAGAAGGGGGAGGAGCTGGAAGCCCTGGCAGACAGGGGAGCCCGCCAGAATTTTGTGAGCTCCTCGTGCACCTCCGGGAAGAAAGGAACCGCGGGAGCGCGAGGGATCGTGCCCTGGCGCTTACCCAGGAACCAATCGTCAAACCGCGACGGCGCTGAGCTAGAGAGCACAGGCACCTCTAGCCCAATTGCGGTCGCGGCTTTGGAGAGCACCGCGAAAGCATCGAGCTCCGGCTCGGCCGCGACCCCGGAGGGTGGAAGCTCTGAGCTGGAAGAACTCGAAGACCACGCCCCTTCCGATGCTGCGATGGACAGCAGATCGTCAGCAGGATCACACGAGTGGCCGGGTAACGCCGAAGCGCTATCTGAATCATTCGCGGACCAGACGGGGAGCACGCTCGGCGTTTGGGGATGGTGCGAGGAGTCACCTGACACCGCTCTACCCAAAACATCCGGTGAGCGTACAGCCAGCTCGCCCCGAGTCGTAGGAGCGCCTGAAGCCGAAGCTTCGGCGTCCTCTTCCTCGAAGAAAGACCGTCTGTATCTCAGCGTGCGGGCCGGCAGAGCGTTGCAATGCACACACTCTCGCCTCACAAACGCTGCACAGGCGTGTTGGAAGCCCAAACACTCTACACAGCGCTCATGACCGTCTTTCGACGAGATAAATCCACCGCAGTTAGGAGTACTGCACGTTTTACTCATCGTGTCGAGAAAAATGGACAGGATAATGAGAAAACGGCAAAAACACACTGGACAGGCTTGCTTGCTAAGATCTGAGGAGCCGGCGTGGTGGCGTGCTAATTCTGGGACTTAGCAGAGGTCAACACCAATGTGCCAAGGTAAGCAACCTACTAATCTTTGCAAGCTGGTAGCGTCAAAGTTAGGAGAGAGAGTCACACTCAGTCAGCTCCGAAGGAAAATTGCATACTGGTGGCGTAGGCACGCCCGGCTTTATACCCGGCTGATTGCTAGTCAATCACCTACGCCTGCAAATTAATTGCCCGTTGATATGTTCGGCAGTCGCTCCCACAGGTGATTCGCTCCCATTCAGTCGGTCTAATCCCGACTAACGTCTCCGGGACCGACTGAAAGGGAACTGGGGTTATATGGTCATGTTTTTTTGCTCTAGTTAGAACTCTATCTGCTGCATTCTGCACTAACTGTAACTTATTTATTAATGATACTGAACACGCCTTACGATAATTACAATTATTACAATAATCTAGTCTCGAGGTCATGAATGCCTGGACGAGCTTCTCTGCATCAGATAACGATAACATGTTTCTAAGTTTTGAAATATTTCTGAGTTGAAAGAAGGCTGTTTTTATGGTATGACTGATGTGATTTTTAAAAGATAAGTCGCTGTCTAAGGTAACTCCCAGGTCTCTTACTGTGGAATTAGCGGTTACAGTACATCCCTCTAAACTAAAATTTAAATGCTGGGTGTTCTGTGTGCTGTTCTTGTTCTTGGCGCCGATGAGCAAGATCTCTGTTTCATCGGAATTTAATAGAAGAAAGTTATGAGTCATCCAAACTTTTAAGTCTTTAACACACTCGGTTAACCTCGCCAAGTGTGATGCTTCTCCCGGTTTTGAGGAGATGTACATCTGGGTATCATCGGCATAGCAGTGGAAGCTAATTCCATGCTTTCTAATAATATTACCTATGGGAAGCATGTATAATGTGAAAAGTAGGGGTCCTAGGACAGAGCCTTGTGGAACCCCATGTTTTACTTGCATTAATGTAGATTGTTCTCCATTTAAATCAACAAACTGGTAACGATCGGACAGATATGATTTAAACCATTTTAATGCTGATCCCTAAATGCCTATGAGATTTTGTTAGTGATCTAGTAGGAGGTCATTATCAATAGTGTCGAATGCAGCACTAAGATCTAATAAAACTAAGATGGAGACGCAGCCTTGGTCTGAAGCTAAGAGAAGATCATTTGTGATCTTTACTAGTGCAGTTTCTGTGCTATGATGGGGCCTGAAACCTGACTGAAACTCTTCAAAGATATTGTTCTCTTTCAGGAAACTACATAACTGGGCAGACACAATCTTTTCTAAAATCTTGGACATGAAAGGAAGGTTTGAGATTGGTCTGTAGTTTGATAGTTTGTTTTGATCTAAATTTGGTTTCTTGATGAGAGGCTTGATAACTGCTAACTTGAAAGGTTTAGGGACATGACCGAGGGATAGCGAGGAGTTAATGATATTAAGAATAGGCTCTCCAGCTGCATGTAACACATCTTTTAGCAGTTTGGTGGGAATAGGATCTAACACACATGTTGTGGATTTGGTTTTATTTATAAGGCCGTACAGCTCTTCCTGTCCTATACTTGTAAAACACTATAATTGTAACTGAGTAATTTCAGGTGAGACTGGAACACAGGATGCTGTCAGAGGTTGGACGTCAGAAATTGTGTTTCTTATATTTTCAATTTCAGTGAAGATGAAGAGAATACTCTTTACAGATAACTGATTTGTTGTTAGTGTAGCCACTGTGTTAAAAAGGAACCTGGGATTGTTCTGATTGTTTTCGATAAGTTTGCTCAGGTGCTGAACCCTCGCAGCCTTTAGTCTTTAACTGAGCATACTGTCTCTGTATGCAAGTCTAAAAACCTCTAATTTAGTTTTTCTCCATTTCCTCTCTAGAATACGGGTTTGCTTGAGGGCACGAGTATGGCTGTTATACCATGGTGCAGGTGTTATTTCTCTAACCCTTTTTAACCTGATGGGGGCGACGGTGTCTAGTGTGCTAGTGAGGGAGGTGCCTATCATGTTAGTTAATTCGTCTAGATCGTTCGGATTTCGGGGTGTAGTTAGATAATTAGATAGATCGGGTAGGTTACTTATGAAACTGTCCTTAGTTGATGGAACAATAGTCCTACAGAGTAATCTGCTCTACTGGTAATGTGAAAATGACGAGATACTGGTCTGTAATATCAGACTGAGGTATAATGTTTATATCACTGACGTCTAATCCGTGGGATATTATTAAATCTAATGTGTGATTAAGACGATGAGTTGGTCTGGAAATGTTTTGTTGAACCCCAAATGAATTTAGTAGGTCTATAAATGACATTCCAAGGGCATCACCTGGTTCATCTACATGAATATTAAAATCTCCCACAAGCAGTAATTTGTCAAAACTGACCATGAGATCAGAGAGAAATTGAGCAAACTCCTGGAGGAACTGAACGTAAGGCCCTGGGAGTCTATAAACAGTGGCCAAAGTGAGAGACAGTACGTGTTCTTTAGTCGTGTCTAAGATAACCGTGTTCAAAACAAGCACTTCAAATGATTTAAATGCAAATCCTAATTTCAGATTAGCGTTAAGGACGGTGCTATTAATAGTGGCTACTCCGCCTCCACGACCAGTCAGACGGGGCTCATGTTTATATAAATAACCTGACGGAGTTGACTCATTGAGACCAATGTATTCATTTGGTTTTATCCAGGTCTCAGTGAGACAGAGTGCATCAAGATTATTATCTGTGATTATCTCGTTGACTATGTGCGCTTTGGGTGCAAGGAATCTAATGTTAAGAAGCCCAAACTTTAAGGTGTGTTTGCTCGCCTGCCTTGTTACAGTTTTAACTGTGATTATTCCTGGGTCTTCTAGTGTTTTTTTTTTCTTGATTTAACTATACGGGGGATAGACACGGTTTCTATGCTATTTGTAACTGTAACTATATGATTGTCTGTACGGCACCTTGCATCTACGAGAGTATTGTATTTGCTTACCAGTAGTCATGCAGCGTCCTCGACATGTTGTCTGATAAAGCTGCCGCTCCGACTCGGCTCGGGTGCAGGCCTTCTGGACGGAAGTGCCTAGGACACTCCCAGAAGACATTCCAGTTGTTAATAAACAATAATTTTTGTTCTCGACACCATGATTGTAGGCATTCATTCAAAGCAAACAATCTACTAAACTTCTCTGCTCCTCGCTTGTATGTGGGCAGCGGTCCAGAGACTGCAATCTTCGTTGTTGGTGATGTGCTGCGAACCGTCTCCACCAGAGTCCTGAAGTCCCTTTTGAGGATCTCTGACTTCCTCAGCACGGTGTCGTTCGTTCCAGCGTGGAGAACAACAGCTCCGACGTTCTTGTTCAGGAGCGGGGGAACCTGCGCAGCGATATCAAGCACACGAGCACTGGGAAAACAGCGAGTGTGTGCCTTACCTTTCGGTACTTTAGGGTGGACGTGCCGGATGGAATCCCCGAGAACGACAGTGTCGCGCTCCGTCTCGCAGAGGGGGCGAAGCTGTTCCGCGTCGAAATCTCGAAGGCTGGTGGTGATGTCCACGATCGCGGCTGACCTCTTGTCTTTCGCTGATGTTGCACCCAGGGTCTGCGGTGTCCAGGCATCGGAGTAAACGACACCACGGCAGGCCGGGTTCTCGGTGCACTGGGCCTGGGCAGAGAAACACGGGGCGTAGAGGTGGTGGGAGGATTAGCTTCTACACTCACCTGAGCCCGGTGAGCGTCTACCCGGGATGTTTTCAACGCCACCTTCCGCTCTCTTAGTTGGGCCTGCTTCACGAACAGGTCGCGTATTTGTCTTTCCACGGCCTCCAACTCCATCTCCACCCTCTGCATTTCACCTGGGCTCAGAGGTACACACAAGAACGACATAGCTGAAGTATTGGGTAGAGGAGATACTGATAAACAACAAAATAAACACGGTTACAGTTTTTTCTAATTGCTTAAACCTTAACTGTGGTTCTTCTAGCACAATTTTTAAAACTATTAATACTTATAGCAAAACCACTCACTGAGGTAGCAAAACTCAAAGCACAAAAACTGCTTTGGACTCATTTTCTAATTTTGTAACACACACTTTGCAAAACTGTAGCCACAATTCACTGCACAACACTCTTTTTGCAGAACTTTAAAAACAACTCACTGCTTACTCTCAATTGACAAATTTTCAACACACTCCTAGCAAAATTATTCACATGTATGGCTATCATTAACACTACTTTGCCAACTGTCTGGTACACTTTCACATGTGAAAACTGTTTTAAATAACTAGTTCACTTTGCAATCAGCAAATATAAATAAGCCATAGGTAAGCTGTCTATGTGGAGTACAATGGAAGGAGCAGTAAAAGTGAGAATCAGAGGAGACCGAGGGAGAAGACTTTGAGGTGAAGAAGTTGGAGGAAGAGGACGTGAAGTTGAAGAAGTGAGAGGGTTAGAGGAAGAGGACAAGTAGGACCAAGAAGAGGACGAGGAGGGGAAAGAGGAGGTGTGAGAAGACTAAGAAATAGAATAACTGATGACATCAAAGCAACAATAGTGGACCATGTCATCAACCATGGGATGACCCTGAGGGAAGCTGGCCAACAGGAACAGCCTAATTTGAGCCGCTACACTGTGCGAAAGCATCATTACGTAGGACATTTCGAAATGAGAATCGCTAAGTACTTTGTAGCACTGCCATACTCTAATGAGAAAAACAACCGGAGACGTGGCTGGAACATTATTGGACACCGTGCCACCATCAATGTCCCAGGACAATGTGGTGGTAACATAACCATGTTTGCAGCTATAAGCCAAAATGGTGTTCACCATCATGCAACCATAGACCCATACAACACTCCACACATTACTGCATTCCTGGACACCTTACATGACATGCTCACTGTTCAGAGACCAGAGCATACCCGATATGTCATCATATGGGACAATGTTAGAGTTTCCATAGGGCTGCTTTGGTCCGCAACTGGTTTACAGACCACCCATCCTTCATGGCACTCAACCTCCCTCCATACTCTCCAATCGAGGAGTTCTTCTCTGCCTGGCGCTGGAAAGTGTACAACAGTCATCCTCATCAACAGGTAGCCCTTTTACAGGCAATGGAGGAGGCATCTGGGGATACTGACCAGGCATCATGTCAGGCCTGGATACGGCATTCAAGGAGATATTTTCCCCGGTGCCTCGGACTGGAGGATATTGTATGTGATGTGGATGAACATGACACTATGACAAAAGTATGACCTCAAATTGACATCTGTACACAGAGAAAGCAAAAGCCAGATGTGTTTTGTATTCATACCATTAGTGTGCAGTTGGCGCATTGTGTGCTTAGTAGATGATGGCTTGTGTGTACTGTTTGATACGAAAACACCATTTTTACAAAGGTGTGTTAATCTAACCGTGTTCGCTTTTGCAAGAGAACTACAATGTTTTGATAATTGGGTGAAAGGTTTTCTTATTTGTGTGTAGAGTTTTGCAAAAAAAGCCAATAGATACAAAAATTGTGCTTAAGCAATCAGAAAAAACTGTAAGTGAAACGTGAAAAGTAACTTTAAAGATGAGTTGAATTTGTAACTGAGGAACCAAAACTAAAAAGCCTGAACTACAAAGTTTGAGCAAACGACTGGAAGCAGCGACGTCAAGCACGCGCCCAGCAACTGCTAGCGTTAGCACTAGCAGAAAACGATTGGAAGCAGCGACGTCGAGCCAACAAACAACACTCACTCGTTCAAAAGCACACTAAACACAATTTAAAGCAACCAAAACACAACAAAAAGCTGAACTTTAGAGCCAATAAAGGCAAATAAAGTCAACCGCTCTCAGCGCTCTATCACATCATGCTCAGTTCAACTCAACTCAACTTGCCTCGTCACGCACATGCGCAGATCCTCCTTCCTCAAATTAGGCTGTTCCTGTTGGCCAGCTTCCCTCAGGGTCATCCCATGGTTGATGACATGGTACACTTATGTAGCTCTGATGTCATCAGTTATTCTATTTCTTACTCTTCTTGCCCTTCCTCTTTCCCCTCGTCGTCGTCTTCTTGTACCTCCTTGTCCTCATCTGCTAACTCTCTCGCTTCTTCAACTCCACGTCCTCTTCCTCCAACTCCTTCACCTCCACGTCCTCTCCCTCGGCCTCCTCTGATTCTCACTCTTACTGCTCCTTCCATTGTACTCCACATAGACAGCTTACCTGTGGCTGATTGCAAAGTGAACTAATTATTTAAAACAGTTTCCACATGTGAAAGTGTGCCAGACAGTTGGCAAAATAGTGTTAATGATGGCCATACATGTGTATAATTTGGCTTGGCGTGTTTTGGTGTGCTTACAGTTTTGCAAACTAAGTGCAAAGCAGTGTTTGTGCTTTTGGTTTTGCTACCTCTGTGAGTGGTTTTGCTATAAGTATTAATAGTTTTAAGAATTGTGCTATAAGAATCACAGTTAAGGGTTAAGCCATCAGAAAAACTGTAATAGCATAGGTACTTACAGTAAGAGAGCTAGCACTATATGATGCTGGGTAAATGGCTCTACGCAGTACAGAATGATTTGCAAATTTCTGATGACTAACCCCTTGACTGCTTTACACATGATTAAATTAATATAGAGTTTATGGTCATCATTTAGAGTAGTTTACTATTATGGATAAAATTTAGTCAGTAGTCTTTAATTTTTCTGTATTTTGGTAAATTGAATAATTTTTGTTGAGAAACCTTATTTTTACACATATTTTGGGAAAATTCTTGGAAATAAAAAAAATTTAAATGCACTCTGGGCAATATTACTAAACTTTCATGTTGTTTGTGGCTCAAACAATATGCAAGGCTAAGGAATTTGAGCAATGCACAAGGGTTACATTTTACAAGACTTTACAATTTCAATGAAATTGAGTGAGTACCTGACAATATATTGTACAAGGCAAGTGCCACATATTTATAAAACAAGTAAAAAATTGAGAAGGGCGTGGTTGCAAGGCCAGGATGCAAGGCAGTACCAGCGTGAGGAGGCAGTGTTGAGCCCTCTCCACATGCTGCCAACCACAGGCTTCAGAGCTGGAACGACAGGTGAACAGAGAGGAACCGGAGCACGAGAAAGAGCCAGGTAAAGCAGACCAAACTCAACTTGACCCAACCCGACAGGAAAGTGGACAGGCACAGGCTGGAACAGAGATCTTGATCAGCAGGAACAACGACTGCAACTCACTAGCATGAGTAATCATCCGACAGAGGAGAGAGGTCGAGAGCGTGTCTAAATAGGCTGGTGATTAAGGTGCATCAGATACAGGTGCGCGCTAATGCGCAGCTGAGCTGAATGAGCAGCAGCGCACACAAAAATGAAAAGTAGAGCAGAGACAGAAACGGCAAAAAAAACCTAATCTTAACCCTAGAACCCTAATAATGTTAAATAAAAATGTTATGCTTTTCTGTAATCATTAGTAAATCTGGCTCAAGGATCTTGTTCCCTGGCATTTTCTGATCTATTATATTTTATAACAGTACATAGATTGTACAGAGAGCCATCCTGAACTGTATTTTGCTTTGTGGTGATGGCACATTAGTATGTTTTGAAGCAGAGTCTGTGAATGCAGATAGTCTGTACACAGCAATGTTCACAGGGAAATCTTTGTCAATGCTAATTGGCCCTGCAACCTCTGGCAGTGATGTAGAACAACTTTGCACACACAAGACTTGTTTTTTGGAATTTGTTGAATTTAACCTGTGATTGAGTCTGAGACCAAGAAAAAGGGATCTTTAGGTTCTTTTTATAAGTGAGCAGAACATACCCCTCTGATATGTCATTGTTTATTTGACATCCTCACAGCAATACTGACATCCTAAAAATGTACATTTGCTTCAGACACCTCTAGCCAGTATGACCCTCTAGGCGTAATCCTGCCATATACCAATAAAGCCAAGGTGCTTGTGCAACAGTTATGGACAGGGATTGGGATGATCCACATCTTCCTTTTGAACTTGGACAAGCCTGGAGAATTTGGGAAGAAGAACTAAGATACCTACCACAAGTGTCTGTTCCTAAATGTTACTTTCCCAGCAGCCTTAATAATCCTGAAGTGGGAAGGGAGCTTCATATCTTCAGTGATGCATCAGAGAAAGCGTATGGAACAGTCGCTTACCTGGTGTCTGAAGACTTTCAAGGACAACGTCACCTTTCCTTTCTGTTGGCCCGATCCAGAGTGGCTTCACACAAACAACAGTCCATCCCCCGACTTGAACTTTGTGGAGAATTGATGGGTGCACAGTTAACCAACAAGATTAGGGAGGAACTTACCCTTAAGTTGGATCAGATCACCTACTGGGTGGACTTTGATCTGAGTCTTTTAGATACAAGGTCTTCTTGGGCACCAGAGCTGAGAGCAACAACTTTCTGTGGCTTAACCTCTAACCCTAACCCTCTGCTAAATCTGATACCTCAGAAGTAATACCTTGCAAATCCTGAAAAGAACTGGTATAGGAGATTGTGCTGGAGCTGGATGGGACAGCTTCCTTGGATACGTCCCATCTTGCTGAGAAGTACAAAGAAGCAGAAATAATGGCCTAGAAAAGGATTCAATTGGATTGCTTTTAAGAGGAATATGTGTTGCTGCAATCCAATAAGCCAGTTCGAGCCAGCAGTCGTTTACGTCATCTTTCCCCTGAGTTTAATGCATAAAATCCATTTATTCGCGTTGGAGGTAGACTGAGACGAGCTGAAAATCTTGATCCTGGTTTCAACCATCCTATCGTGCTCGACCCTAATCATCCTAATACTTAACAGCTTATCAAAGACTGCGATGAGAATTTACTCCATCCAGGACCTGAGAGGGTGTTCACAGAGTTACGCAGGAGAGTTTGGATCCTGAAAGGTTTAGAGGCCATCAGAAAATATCAGAGGAAGTGGAGGTCCAAGCCAGCAACCCAACAGATGGTGGATCTCCCCCATCCGTGCCTCAGACTATTCAGGCCGCCATTTTATTTGACGAGAATGGATTGTTTTGGTCCCTCCGTTGTCAAACTGGGGCGAAGGACTGAAAAGTGACCCAAACTCTGGCGTGCGTCGAGCTATGACGCCTGAGCCTAAGGAACTTTCCCACAAAACTTTGAAGTGCCAGTTTTGATTCGTTGCGAATCTTAACTTGATCTTGCTCGGAAACCATCATTGTTCTGAACCGACTCTTTCGCGAACTTTCAGTGACTCTCCCGTAAGTTCGATTCCGTTTTCTAATGGCCACTTAACAATTGAACTTTATTATCAATCACCCGCAATCATCCTGCCCGGACAACGCATGCAGCACATCACCTGACCAAAGGAACTCCAAAGGCAGTGCTTAATTTGTAAATTTGAAGTTACTGGAACACAACAGGACTGGGGTGACGGACAGGGGGGCTGGCCCAAAACAGTTGCTGGAACACAAACAGAACGCAATGGTTCAGTGTCTAACATGCCTACTTTTAAGCAGCAGGACTTACATACATCATTTACAACATAATTTAAGACATATACACACAAAAAACCTTTAGATTACTTTCAACACAATTTATCTTAATCTTCAATATCATGTTAAATGGCCGTTTAACATGATAGACTTGAGTCTTCGTTTCTTTTAAAAAACGAAAGCAAACTTGATTGTCTTTTAGACATGTTAGCACGAAGGAGTCAGGACACTTTTTGTTTTGGCCAAATGCCGCCTAAAAATAAGTTACGTACAGGACGTAAATTACCCAGCAGCAGCCTTTTCAGACTTGCTAGTAGTGCATTTTATTTATTATTATTATTATTTTTTTACATTATACAATGCACAATAAAGAAAACACACTAACACAATAATTATTAATTATTTTATTTTATTTTATAATATTTTTATCTAATCGTTAATTTCCACATAATACGGGCCGGCCTGCCGACTGCAGGGGACAGCACAAGTGATGGGAAGTTCGGATCATTTTACGGATTCGGTTCTTTGAGTCTCGTTCAGTAAAATGAACGGATCTTTTTTCGAGTCATTTCGTTCATTTTACTAAAATATCAATAAATGTTGTGTGTACTTCCACATCTACTAGCGTTTTATACACAAACGCGAATCACACTACAAATAAGACAAAACTATAATGCTAAATTTAAAATGAATATAAATATATTACTAAAGCCTACCTGGGTCTTTTAGTCTGGTTTACCCAAACTCTGATCTGTCTTCTTTAGATTTAAATCTCTTTTGTTCGACACAAAATTACTTCACTCTGATGTTAACGTGTGCAGTCCGTGCACTCAGTCCGGACTGGCTTCTTTAGCACTTTTGTCACGTGACCGCTATAGTGCCGGGATCCGAAAAGATTCGTTCTTTTTGCGAGTCCGGGTCCTTTCGGTCTTTTCTCTTTCCGGCTCATGCTGCATTGGTTAACATTACGGAGCGGCCATGAGCCGGAAACAGAAAAGATTAGTTCATCTTTCGAGTCATTCGGGTCTTTTCGGTCTTCTGTCATTGATGATGAACGGGTTACGCTCGGAAAACCACAAGAATGATGCGCATGCGCCAATGAACGAATCCCTCTCCAACACGACTCGTTCATACGGAGTCACATTAAAGATTCGTTCAAAAAGAACGAATTGTTCTTGAACGACACATCACTAGACAGCACCAGCCTACGACGAAGGCAGCCTGGCACAGCATAGGCGAGTGCTCTGTATATTCTTGAGTCGGGGGAATGCATTGTAGTACAGTAGAGTGAAAAAGGTGGGCGGAATTGGGCAGATAAAGACAAATGGGGTCAGATAATTACCGGATCCCAGAATAAAATTTTCCGGATCCTTGGAAGCCAGAAATTGAGAGAAAACGGATTGCGTTCCGGCAAACGGCGGAACAAATTAAGCACTGTCCAAAGGACACGTTAGAAAGTGCATTAACAACATGCTGACTGGTGCAAATTGATTCATTGCTGAATCCCATTTCTTGTCCTTACAGACAATCATTTGATGAGGCTCACATTTAATGGTTATCTGTTTTAAGCTGTTTGATATTAGATTTCAGAATACAGTTGCCAATTTCTTTTATCTGCGAGAATGTGTGTGTGTGTGTGTGGGTTTATAGTCATAGCTTTCTATAGTAGTTAGTTATTTTGTGTTTCTTAGAGTAGTCAATAAACTTGTTAAACGCATTATTTTGTCTGTGGTTTATGCATGCTCAATTACTCCCAGAGATATCGATTTTTTTGCCACTAGCTCTAGTTTGAGTATTAGTGTCTTTGGGACACGGATCAAGGATCAGTATTAATTGCTGAATTACTGGTGGACAGTAATCGACGAGGCTTGATGTTGCGATCTTGAACCGTTCTCACTTGATTCTGAGTCTTTCGACTCAACTGCCAATCGATTATTTGGTTCAATTCCCCAAAGCAGACCATCGCAACTTTAAGGTAATCAATTGAACATCCAGCAGAATTGACCTGTTTTATTAAACTTGCCATTACTCTGTCAGCTCTTGTGGGTCACTTATTTTATCCTGTTGAATGTATAATTTTGTTTGTAATAGGCAGTGTTTATGCTCAACATGCAGATCTAGGGATCCTCTACATGGAACTTCTATTGGACTACTTTAAAGGCAGTAAACTAACAGGAAAGAGCCATTATTGTATTTTTTCATCCTTTTAGTCATTCTTTGTTATAAAAAAAGCTTGGGTCACAATTAGTGGCTTTAACAACATTAAAATGCCATTTGCTTCAGATAAATAAATGCATACTTTCCAGAAAAGACCAATTTTCATGTAGATTTTAAGAATGCTGACATTTTAAGAGAAGTAGTAAATAATATGCACAAACACAGATGTTTTACTGTAGAGTAAAGCTTCAGATAAATTTTTTGCTGTAATTAAAATAAACTCTGTAGATCGTGGCTCATTAACAGTTACCCACAGTTGAAGCCCTTAAGGGTTTTTACACTATGTTTTTAGTTTGAAAGACTATTTTTTCTTCAAAAGAGAGGAGATCAGAATGTAATCTTAGCTGTTTTGCTTTCTGAGAAGTGTTTCTTTCACATTATTAAATGTGCTCTAGGGAGCATGGATTAAATGGAATATTATTGGAACACAAGTTACTGTAACCCTCAAAGCAGCTTCAATAATTCTGCATTTGCCTCAAAAAATGTAAACGAGAACTTAACAAATATTTAGAAAATTAAAAACAGGGTCCAAGCAGAAGGTTAAAGTCTTATGAACATTCAGTATTAGCTTAAATACTTTAAATAAAATGTTTAAATAAAGTGTTAGCTTAACTGTACTCATTCAAGAGCACTTACTAACTTAACTAAGTAACTAATGAATAAAAAAAAACACTGAACCTCAGAACTTATTTTCTAGACTCGAATGTCTTTTATGTCCATGTTTTATGATTAATTCGACCTTGTAACAAACTGCTGTTTACTCTCAAACTGTAAGTTGCTTTGGATAAAAGTGTCTGCTAAATACGTAAATGTAAAATTGCATTGATGGAATGAATATGCAACAGAGTAACTAAAACACAAATAAAAAGAAACCAGGAAGTGCTCACACCATGTAATTGTAAAACTGGCAGAATGTCCATAAACGGGGAAAAAAGGGACAAAACAATACTATACCCAAAAGGAAGCTGGAAGCAAAACCAGGCAAATACCACTGGACTCAAAAATTGTGAATAACTATGGACTGACCATACATTATTAATTGTACTCAGATCTTCATTGGATTTTCAACTTGGACTTACGTTTGACTCATCATACCCAGCTCTGTTCATGACCTAACAGAATGATGTCATTGAATGGTTGCAGGGTAGATTTTGGCCATACTCCTGAGCAATGCTGGTCTTGTTATCTACCAGGAAATGTACCGGGACTTTATGCAAGCTTACAAAATAGCGCTTGTACAAGCTAAAATAAATTTTTTATCAATTAATTCACAATCCAATAACTCGGTCATTAGCCTGTGTGGTTGCGACTCTATTTTCTCCCTGGACCTCATTTAACACTTTGCCACGGTGAAAGGACTCACTGAATTCTAGTCTTTCCTCTTTAGCTTTCCCCAACTTTTCTCCTATGCAGACTTTTGCCGTCTTTTTCTCTGCCTTCAACTAGTGACATCCGTTCCTTAATTCTCAGATATAAACTTTTCATTTACCCTTCCACATGTCAACTTGATTCCCTACCAACTAGCCTAGTACATCATTGTCGGGATTTCTTGCCCATCTCTAACCTTCCATTCATATCAAAAATACTAGAAAAGTTTGTAGCTGCGCAGATGCATAACTTTCTTGCAGTGAACAACTTGTCTGAGTTGATTTCAATTAGTCTTTCGTTCAAATTATTGTGTTAACACATTTAAAAATGAACAATAATCTGCTGCTTGCTACAGACTGCAGTTGTCTCCCTACTCATCACGCTCGACCTTACTGCTACTTTTGACACTGTCGTTAAGGACATCCTTCTACCTTGGCTGAAGGCTATTGGCATCACAGGAACTGTGCTGACATGGCTCATATCACACTCAAAATGTCCAAATAAAATAATTCTGCTCTAAATCCTCACCAGTTTTATCAGGTGTTCCTGATACTGTTTTTATTGTACATAATTATGGGTCACACTTTTAGAAGGTCACTTTTTTAAGGTTTTTAATTCTCGATTGAAAACTGTCCTGTTTAGGGAAGCATACATTCAAAAAATACTTAATCTAGATTAATCTAATTAAACTGTAATCTTGGAATTACCGTTTTGTTTGGACCGAATTGTTTAACGGGCAAATTGATTTGCAGGCGTGAGTGATTGATTAGCAATCAGCCGGGTATAAGACCGGGCGTAACGCACGCTTCAGTATGGGATTTTCCTGAGGAGCCGACCTACTTACCTCCGGCGCCTCAGTCTCCCGACTTCAAAGGCATGGCAGAAAGGAAACGTCTCCGTTCCCTATTCAGGGAACGTGGGGTTACGCAAGTAACCTAGACATTCCCTTTCAGTCAGTACCGGAGACGTTTAATCGATGACCGACTGAATGGGAGCCTCTACAAAGCGCCATGCCCGAAGTCCATCCAAACAGGCCAGCACTAAACTTGGAGAAGGTTAGTGAATTAAGCTGTAATACCTGAATGGGAGCTCCTTCTGCCCCTGCCCGGAATTCTCATTGACGGGGAAGTCGTCCAACACTGAGAGCGTTAGCTGTACTCGGTTGTTGCGAAGACGACCAGAAGGAGGGCACCCAGGACGTTCTGCAGACATGAGAGTGGCAGAGACGTAAGTCATCGTTACTCACCGAGGCAGGGGGGTAACGGGACGGGTTCCTACTAGCCGCCTGGAGGGGGAGCTGTAGAAAAAACCCACAGAAAGGGAGCACCAAGAAAGGGGGACTCCCAGATCTGGACCCTAGTTCTGCTGGAGCCAGGCCGAAGCAAAGCTCCAGAACAGAACCTAGCAGAGCTGACAGCTCCGCCCAGTCAGATGCCGAAGGGGGGAGGAATGAAGAGCCACCCCGAGGACTGCGGAGGGAACAGAGCTCGTGAAGGTTGAAAAACCTGCTGAATGTGTCTGGTGTAGACCAACCCGCAGCTCGACATATGTCGGCGAGTGAGACCCCCCTAGCCAACATCCACGAAGCAGCGATGCCGCGAGTGGAGTGGGCCCTCAGATGGAGAGGGCAGGGGACATATCACACGCCTCATAAGCAAGGCGAATGGCCTCCACGATCAGTGTGCCAGCCGTTGCTTGAAGACAGCGGAACCCTTACGCTGGCCTCTGAAACAAATGAAGAGCTGCTTGGAGCTGTGTAGCTCCCGGGTTCTGTCCAGGTAGACCCGAAGGGTGGAAGGCAGAAATAGCGGCGGCGTAGACCTTGAGGGACGATGGGGACAGCCCCCGATCGAACCTCTCCTGGAAGGTCAACACGACTCAGATGGGGCATGTCCCGGGGTCTTCCTGGCGGGAAGAGCACCATTCGATGAACCGACCCCACTTGCCAGCGTAGCACACTCAGTGGAGGGGGCTAACGCATGGTATAGGTAGTCACCGCGAGGGGTGGTAGAGGCTCGGGGTCCACCGCGGACAGATATGCCATACAAGTAGGGCCCAGAGGTCTGGCCGCGGGTGCCTGTATCCCCCCCTTGAGTCAGATCTGGACTCAGGTGGATCGGCCAAGGGGGGGCTGTCACGATGGCAGAGAGGTCTGGAGACCATACTCTGTTCGGCCAGAAGAGGGCGAAAAGAGTAGCCCGCGCTCGTCCCCCCCTGACCTTGCACTGGTTGTGCTAGGAGGCTTCACTGGGGAAAACGCACATAAGCGTTTGTTCCTGGGCCAGCAGTGAGCCGGCGCATCTGTCCCGAGAGGAGCCAGGGACAGGAATAGGAGCCGGCAATGGGTATTCTCACGGGAGGCAGCAGGTACCTGGGCCTCGCCGAAGATGTCCCAAATCTGCTAAACAGCCCGAGGATGGAGTCGCCAATCTCCTGTTGAGGGGTGGAATCTGGCCGGCGGAACCGCGATCCTGTTACACTCCGCGTTGGAAGTCGCTCTAACTCCAGAGGAGCAGCTGTTGGGCGAGGTAGTGCAGGAAGCGCCCTGGTGGTTGATGTACGCTACGACCGCAGTGCTGTCAGTCCTGACCAGCATGTGCCGATCCCGGAGGATCACTGCTACTAGCTCGAGACGGTTGATGTACCAGCGAGAAACCAGTCCGTTCTAGGAACCGGACTCTCGGTGGGAACCGCACACGGCGCCCCAACCGGTCTTGGAGGCGTCGGTGGTGACCACTACGCGACTGGTGATGCACACTAGGGGCACTCCAGCTTGCAGGAATCATACCGACTTCCAGACCTTCAGGTGAGGGAGCGCGTCTGTCACGGACAGACTAAGAGCTCCCCGATGCCATGCCCAAGTTGGAACTCGCGAGAGAAGCCATAGCTGAAGTGGTCGCATATGCAGGAGCCCGAGTGGAATCACTGAGGCTGCGGCTGCCATATGCCCCAGGAGCCTCTGAAGTAACTTCAGTCTGACCACTTGTCGAGAGGACACCGCGAATAAGGCGGCCAGCAAGGCCCGGGCGCGATCTACCGACAGGTGCGCCCGCATGCTCTCGGAGTTCAGCTCCATCCCGAGAAAGGAGATGACTCTCACAGGAGTGAGGCAACTCTTTTCCCAGTTGACCCTCAGACCCAATCGGTTTAAGTGCTGAAGCACCTTGCCTCGGTGTCAGATCAACTGGTCCCTGGACGAGGCTATGAAAAGCCAATCGTCGAGGTAGTCCAGGATCCGAATGCCTGCCCGGCGGAGCGGGGCAAGAGCGGCCCGGGCAACCTTCGTGAAGGTGCGCGGGGAGAGGGCAAGACCGAAGGGTAGGACCTTGTACTGGTTTGCATGGCCTTCAAAACAGAACCTTAGAAAGGGTCTGTGTCTCGGAACCACTTCTACCTGAAAGTACGCGTCCTTCAGGTCGATTGTCGCGAACCAATCTCCAGGACGGATGCACGGTAGAATGCAGCGGACTGTCAACATCCGAAACCGAAGCTTGGCCAGGCTTCGGTTCAGACGCCTCAGGTCCAAGATTGGTCGCAGCCCGCCTGATTTCTTGGGGACCAGGAAGTATGGGCTGTAAAACCCGTGTTCCATATCGGCTGGAGGGACCGGCTCGACAGCTCCTTTTGTCAAAAGGGCGTCGATCTCCTCTCGCAGGAATGAGGCGCCTGTCCGGGGGGGACAGGGGTGTGCACTACGCCTCGAAACCTGGGGGCTTTCACGAACTGAATCGTGTAGCCCTGCCGGATTGTCCGGACCACCCACTGTGAGACCCCGGGAAGCTTCCGCCAGGCTCCGCCAGGCCAGCAGGTAAGCTGACAGGGGTACTGGTCGGGACGTGCCGATGGTCGCCAAGGCGGGGCCGCCGTGAGGCGGACTTGAAGGCGGAATCACCAGGGACGAACCCTGGGAAATGGTCAGATGAGGGAAGGGGAACTGTGCCCCCGCGCTCTCTGCCATGGCCAGTGGTACACGCGCCCAAGTCTGGGTCTTCGTCGGAGACCGAGGAAGATAACCCCAGACCGCAGGGCATGCGGTTCCATTATTCTCGGGAAGTACATGAGATCTGTCTTTGACACAATAGGTGCCACCGTCCCGAAGGACGGCAGCGAGGAGGGGGGGACCTGGGTTGGTGACTTGACCCGAAAGACCTCCCGAGTCGCCAACCTCAGGGGCGCTTCTTACTAGAAGCTCTCGTCTGCCTTCGAGAACCCTCCGAGGTTGACTGCGTCTTCCGTCGTGCAGGGGTCTTCCTCGGACCAGAGGTCGAAGGCACAGACCGTGACGGAGGACGCTCTCTTTGGCGGCGAACAGGCGGAGAGGGGTCCGGCGCAGAAGCAACGGAACGCCGTCGCTTCCGGCGCGGGACCTTGAGCTCACCCAGACCCTCTGCCTGTTTCCTGATCGTGGAGACCTTTGGCGCGAAATCATCCATGGTGAGACAGGTGCATCCAGAAACCTGTTACGGTCTTCGGGAAGCATAGTCGCCTGCTCGAACCAGAGATGGCGTTCCTGGACCACGAGTGTGGACATCGTGCGACCAATGTTCAGCGCAGCTGATTTAGTAGCACGAAGCACTAAATCAGTGGCCGAGCGCAAGTCTCTGAGAGACTGCTGGTCACCACCCCCTTGGTGCATGTCACGGAGGACCTTGGCCTGAAAGACCTGTAAGGTCGCCATAGCATGCAATGATGCAGCAGCTTGACCCGCAGCTGAGTAACCTTTGCCATCAGGTCTGACGAAAACTTGCCAGCTTTGGAGGGAACAGTCGGACGAGACCACCAAGCGGCAGCACTGCCGGGGCACAAGAGCACCGCGGGCACACCTGCTCCACCCGGGGAATCGCAGAATACCCCCTAGCTGCTGCATCATCCAAGGCGGTGAAGGGGAGGAGCTGGAAGCCCTGGCAGACAGGGGAGCCCACCAGAATTTAGTGAGCTCCTCGTGCACCTCCGGGAAGAAAGGAACTTCAGGAGCGCGGGGGGCCGTGCCCCGGCGCTTGCCTAAGAACCCATCATCCAACCGCGACGGCCCTGAGCTGGAAGGTGCTTGCACCTCCAGCCCAACAGCGGCCGCGGCCTTGGAGAGCACCGCGAATGCCTCGGGCTCCGGCTCTGCCGCGACCCCGGAGGGTGGCAGCGGTGAGCTGGAGGACCCCGAAGGCCGCGCCCCTTCCGATGCTGCGAGGGAGAGCAGATCGTCAGCAAGGTCACACGAGGGCCCAGGCAACGCCGAAGCGCTATCCGATTCCCCCGCGGACCAGACGGGGAGCACACTCTGGCTTTGGGGATGGTGCGAGGGATCACCTGACACCGGTCGCCCAAAGCCGCAGGTGAGGTTTTTTTGGGACAGACCCCTCGGAGTCGAAGGCTCACCGAGAGCCGAAGCTCCGGTGTCCTCCTCCTCGAAGAAGGACCGCCTATACCTCAGTGTGCGCGCCGGGAGAGCGTTGCAATGCACACACTCTCGCAGCACAAGAGCAGCGCTGGCGTGTTGGAAGCCCAAACACTCCACACATTTCTCGTGACCGTCCTTCGACGAGATAAACCCAACGCAGCCAGGATTACAGCACGTTTTGCTCATTGTGTCGAGAAAAATGGACAGGATGTGAACAAACGGCTAACACAAACACTGGACAGGCTAATGCCGGAGGAGACAGAGGCGCAGCGACAGCGGCATGCTATACTGGGGCTAGCAGAGGACTACGCTGTATTTGCTAGGTAAGCAACCTCAATCTCAACTGGCGGTTTTAGCGTCAAAGTTAGAGAGGAGAGTTACACTCAGTCCGCTCCGAAGGAAAATCGCATACTGAAGCATGCGTTACGCCCGGTCTTATACCCGGCTGATTGCTAATCAATCACTCATGCCTGCAAATCAATTTGCCCGTTAAACAATTCGGTCCAATCTCCCATGGAGATCAGCTCCCATTCAGTCGGTCATCGACTAAACGTCTCCGGTACCGACTGAAAGGGAACTCATTATTTATAGCTTATTTAAGTGACAATTCGGTTGCATTGTGTTAAGATATGATCCTTATGCACTCTTACCTGGTTAAGAACACTACCCAATTGCAGAGCATGTTACTTACGTTTGTTATCTCGTATGTACATGTGTGAGATGTACCGTTGAGAGATGATTTGAGTTTGAGTTCATAAAGAAGAGTTTCAGTCATTGAGAGCGTTTTGTTTTCCTCACTCGAGCGAGAGAGAGAGAGAGAGAACGAGACGCTGTGCACGCTGTGCATCTGACTTTCACCTGCTGTTATAATATAAATCCTTTTGATTTTTGTCAGCTTATGAAAACCCACATAACTCCATTAATGAAGGATCAAACTGTCCAAGTTTGTAAAACTGTCCAAGTGAATGTTTAGTTGAAAAAAATCCTCACAGACTGAAGACGATGCAGATCGATCATCATCTTATCGTCAGGCTCAAAAAACATCGCAGATAAACATCTTGAAACGTATTTTAGCGTGAGAAATCGGGTTTGTAGTGTGAGAGATCACTCAAATGCGTTGAATGTTTGAGAAACGGCAGCTGAGCTCCTTAGTTTCGCTCGTGAGTATGGATGCGGAAGCCAAAGGCATTGTGGGAAATGTAGTTTTTCCCCAGTTTCCGTTACGACCGCGCAATGGCAGAGTTGGGCGATGACGTTAGCGCGCAGCGCTGGGTGTACAAATATGGCCGCTGCTTCGGCCTAGCTCCGGAGCTCCGGAGCTCTTACGCCTCTCATACAGCCGCGACTGGACTTCGCGGCGCTCTGCATTCGGTCTATAAGACGCACCAACTTTTCCCCCTCAGTTTTGGGGAAGAAAAAGTGCGTCTTATGAGCCGAAAAATACGGTAATCTATTTTTAAATGGCTCATATAAATTCATCCAAATATTTTCAAATGTGTGTTTTCAAAAGTCTACCTCTAGCCAGGTTGCAATATTAGCTGTAATCTTGACTAAAAAATTAGAGAATTTAGCCTGACCCGAACCCATCTATCATTTACTGTGAACTCGACCAGACCTAACCCAAGATTTTTCAGTGTGGTTGCCTCTGTGTTTAATGTGTTTAGTGCATTCAATGCTTTTATGCTGGTACTTGTCAACATTAAAAGTTATAAATATTATCTGGGCTGAATACAAGACTGAATGAAGCTCACAATGGAGAAAACACAGGTGTATTGTCAATTAACCCGCAACTCTGTGATTAAACAGAAAAATACTTCCGTGTTTAATATGGTTTATGCCCTTTTGAATGATGTAACAACCACGCCCTTTTCTGCACAATGATCACTTCGGAGTTAAAGTTTTGTTATATTTTAAACCACTACGCATATCAACCGTAGACTTAACGGCACTGTGGGACTGTCAATGCTGCATTGGCTGCAGTGCTGATCTTTTGGCCACAAGAAACGCCTCTTCAGGATGCGCTGTTTTTCGGGCTGTTGACAGGTTGTTTTGCACTACCCACACTCTCGTCTCTGTGTTCAAAATGCTGAGGAACTGCTCCATGACCAGCAAGTCGCACATCTCCTCCTTCATGCTTCGTGTCGGCGACAACCACTTGTCCATTAACTCTTTTAAACGGATCTGAAGCTCACTGCAGCTTTCTCTATCCTGGATGCTGCATTCCCGGAACTGTAGCCGATAGGTCTCTGTGTTGATGTCAAATTTCCACATGATTGCTTGCTTTACCAACTCATAATCTTCCACGACAGTTAATTCCACGATCCAGATGCTCCTTGCGTTGCTGCTGCTTAGCCATCAGCAAGCAAAGCCTGGTGTAGAGCTCTTGGGTCCCTGCATCTGTAGGCGACCTTGATGTGTCTTGTTGCTTGGGCTGCAATGCATTCTCAGGCTGTTGAGCTTTCTTTGGTGCCATCTTAGCAATATAGTGTCTCTCTCTCTTTCTGATCACCAGAAACATCCTACACATCACCATCAAATGCTGTCTGGCTACACTCTCTCCTACA
Source organism: Danionella cerebrum (assembly GCA_007224835.1). Taxonomy (NCBI): domain Eukaryota; kingdom Metazoa; phylum Chordata; class Actinopteri; order Cypriniformes; family Danionidae; genus Danionella; species Danionella cerebrum. Next base: position 35,406 of record SRMA01026246.1, read on the forward strand.
ACTACTTTACAGTCTCTGATCTCTCTCAGATTGGCTTGTCTACTTAGAATGTAGTCTAGCTGCGTACTCAGGTAGTTACACCCCCTTCTGGAAATAAGTGTTAAAGGAAAGTAACCTAGACGTTTTATGCGGGTGTAAGTGTTTGAAGAGCACAGAAAGGCCAGCATTGAAGTTCACCTCCTCACATTATTATTAATATTATTTTGATGTGTCCAGTCTGCCTACAAAATAGCATTGATTAAAAAATCACCAGAATAGTGAGCACCCGTAGATCCAATTCTCCACACAGCTTCCTTCACACTCCACCTTGTCAGAACAAACGGATCAACCACTGGTGTCAACCAAACTAACCTCAGAGTCATTTCAGACATCAGCCTCTCTGTATCTATCTTTGATATCATAGAACCAAGGTTCCTTCTCCAAGGCTCTGTTTTACTGTTTAGGAATCTATTCAGCCATCCCCTGGGTATTATGGCCATGTCTCACCAGCAACAGTTCTGGACGGTGGGAATGTTGAATATTTCCCTATAAAATATCAAGACTTCATTTCCACTGTTAATTCAAGATGTTTGGTTGGCATTAATGATCCATTGTAAGCTATGCTGAAAGGGTTCCCACCTGATCTGGACTATATAAATAAAAAAAACAGTGTTCAGCTAACCAAAGGAAAAGACTATTTCTGTTATTTTCTGTTTATGTCATTCCGTTCAAAAGTTAATAGAATTTACTGAAAGCTTATAAACTATTTGCATAGTATTTGGAGGATCAATGACAAGGTCTCTTCATGAGGCAAATTCAGTCCAGTGTGATTGCATGATACTTCTCTAATCGTTAGGTTCATACCCTTTCCCATAAATATTAATACATTTTCTGTAAAATCTAAGATCTCTTATAAATTGCTAATAGCAAGCAGATGACACAAGCTGCCCAATCTGAGCTCACAGGTCTCTCAAAGAGAATCCAAGGCTGTAAAACCTATTCCAATGCAAAGGGACTTGGCAGATCTCACTCCAGGGAGCTCTCTCTCTCTCCTCCATCTGTGGCCATCACTGCAGCCTCAGACCTGCAGTTACAGCAAAGCTTTCTTTCATGTCATTCCTGCTCACTACTGTGATGGGCTGAGGACTGAGACCCTTAATGAGCCTCTGTCCCGCTGCCATCAAACTGCACAACTCTCTGAATGCACACTCCAGGAAGACAATAAAGCACAAATGACACTAACAGATGGTCTCTCTTATTATGCCCTGAAATGCAAACGTGGAGCATCTTTACAGGCTGGGTCCATCATTTTGGCTTTCCCCAGTTAGCATCAACTATCAGCAAGCAACTGGCAAAGAAAAAGTAAATGTGACAAACATGTGCCACAGATATCTTCATCCGCATATATCAGTTTTGTTTGTGTGTGAAATTAGTACAGTGATGGATATCCCTCACCCCCACTTAATAAGCTTAAGGTTTTATTTGTTAGTTAATCTATTATTCTTATTTTTTGTTTATTTTTATAAATAAGCTACCAGCTTCTTTCATATCTCCCTCAGGCTCACTGGATATTTCTCTATTGAGGAAATGTAATTGTAGAATTTCTGAAAGGACCCTACATTTACCAAATCTGCCTTTATTCTTTATCGTTTTTGATGTTATTTTAACATTATTATTTAAATTAGTCATTTTAATAATAACATAGGGTGTTAAAGGGACACGATACACAGGACGTAAACAACATGATATTTTCAGGGATTTAGATGTGTTAAACATTATTTAGGACAAATGTATTGTCTGTTTAATTGTGGGTAAAACGGTTTAAACTATCTTTTGTTTGCAATTCCTGACTTCCTGTGTCTTTGTGGGTGGCATGGTGACGCAGTGGGTAGCACTGTGGCCTTCCAGTTAGAAGGTTGTCAGTTCGAGGCTCACTGATGACCTTCCTGGAAAGAGTTTGCATGTTCTCCCCCGTGCTTGCATTGGTTTCCTCTGGGTTTCCTCCAGGTTTCTCCAACAAATTCCAAAGACATGCAGTTTGGTTAATTGAATAATCTAAATTCCCCCTTAGGTGTGAATGGATGTGTCTTGCCCTGCACTGGCAACCTGTCCAGGGCAACCTGTCCAGGGTGTACCCCTGCCCCTCGCCCAATGTGCACTGGAGATAAGCACTGGCAGACCCCTGTGACCCCAGAGGGAAAAAGTGGGTTGGAAAAATGAATGATGTGTCTTTTTTCCGAATTCTTTTTTCTGGATTTTTATTTATTTTGTAAATTAGAACCACAAAAATGAAAGAAATCTATCAGGGTGCAGAAAAAAAAGAATGAGAATGAGATGAGACAAACTCAAGGTCATTTTTAGTAAGGTGATTTTTAAGTTGTGGGTTAGAGATGTAGAGAACATCATGTTGAGGTTAGAGATCTAATCTAGGTCTTTATTGAAAATAGGTAATTAAATATTAAGTTGAAAAGCTGTCACTACATCCATGATATGAAGGTTTAAAATATGAATTAAATAATAAATATAAGAGTTAAACCTGAATTTATGCTGTTAATTGCTTTGTTGTTTATTGTTAGGGAAAATCCCTGTTAGTGGGACCCATGAGCCATATACTCCCAGCCTTTTTTCGTGGAAGTCATGGTTTAAGGGAGAAGCTCACGATATGTACACCCACGTAGAAAGTGAATGAGACCCTTTTTTGGAGGGGGGGATTGCACTGGATTTTGACCATTGGAGATAACAGCGCACCATACAGGGTTGTCCACGAACCATGGCGCTCCCACGTACATTGACTTTGAATGGGGTTTTGGGGTCAGTGCTTCCTCATGGGCCGCTGAATCAAATTCACCACTGGGTGAGCGGGGCTGTCTATGAACCATGATTCCTCCCTCTTACGACTCTGAATGGGGTTTTGGGGTCAGTGCATCCTGATTAGTTGCTGAGTCAGACTGACCACTCGGGGTGGGCGGGGCTGTCCACGAACCATGATTCCTCCCACGTACGATGACTTTGAATAGGGTTTTCGGTCAATGGTCAGTGAGGGGTCAGTGAGTGGTCAGGTGACTCTTGGGGGGAGCGGGGCTTGTCCACGAACCATGATTCCTCCCATGTACAATCACTTTGAGTGGGGTTTTTGGTCAATCATTCAAGAAGATTCAATATTCATGAAAATTCAATATTTTCAACCAAATTTAGTGTTATGAAACCCGTTCCTGTGTTCAATGACTAATCACGGCAGTTTAAAGCGTATTTACAGTCCAACTGTTTGCAGAGAGATGAAATTTCCTTCAGTGTCCATCACGATGTACATCACAGTAATTGGTAAAATGGTGTTCATTTTAAATTAATGTTTCCCTAAAGAACAGTAAACATGCATTGCTTTGGGAGTAAAAGCTTATTACAACAGCATCAAGCTGTTCTGTTTAAGCTGTTAATCAAAAATGGCTTGAGGTAGACATATAGTATTCAAAATTATCACAACATCTGAACTTCCCTAATAACATCCCAATTTTAGATTTTACCCAATTTTGTTTTTACCACTGTCCCCCAGCAGTCCAGCTCACAGACTGCTAATCTCCAGTGGGACTTCAATGGTCAAGGATTTGTATTGCTGTCATAGTATAATGGAAAAATGTATAATGGAAAAACAACTGACTTTAACAGCTATTTATTGAAAGTCTTTATTCACCTTCCAGTGCACTAATAAAACCTGACTTCTAGCTTACAATGAAACTGAATTAATCAAATAATTTTTTGGTTACTTTTATTATCAATAAGCTTTAAAATCACTTGTGCTTAGAAATTTGCACAAGACTTGTGCTTGTTTCTTTTTAGTTGCCTACCACATTCACTCTGATTCTCAGGATCTATTGCAGGTTCATTGCTCTAGTTTGGGATAATTCTGTGGTATTAACTGGCTAGAGTTATTACCCTTTATATGAGATGTCTGTGTTGAGAGCAGTTTATGAGATTCTGCTCCCGCTGGAGAGGAAGATGGAGTTGAGGCAGACTGTCATCCAAAGCACTATAATAGCATCAGTTGGGAAATACACAATGCCATGGATTATTGATAGAGCTGTATCTGTTCTTCTGCTGACAAATCGGAGTGCTCCACAGAAGGGGCATGAAATCTTGAAAAATATCTCAGCTAATCTGCTCATTCCACGCATTCTCTTCCCAGTTTCTCACCCTCCCTTTTTCTTCATATCATACTTTTTTATTATGATAAATGATGTAGGATTTAATGACAAAACTGATGGCGTGTTTAACAGAAAAAAAAGAGATAGAAGAAATGAAAGGGAAGCAATCAAGATGTCTTGCCTGCCTTTCTTTTTACAAGAGCGACAAATTCTGGCTGGATTTTATAATAGTTTTTTTTTTTATTATTTGGATATAGCACTGAAATATTTCAGAAGATATCAGACATGATTTGATTATCTTCTACATAGTTTAATTTAAAGGGAAAAATAACTTAATTGAAGCTAATGACGGGTAAGAGTCAGACACAATTGCCTTTATTACCCCAATTAACCCTTTATGACCTGCCATAGAACCAAGTCCGTCAGAGAATATTTTACATTTTTACCTGCTGTGTTTTTCTCCACATATTTTTTTCTTAATACAGAAAATAGCTTTAGTCATAGCTTTATCATTCAAAATTGTAAAAAAGTTGCACAAAATGCTTTTTAACCACAGTAAATTTATTCTGAGTGAATTCATTGTTTAGTTTTTGAACACAAAAATTTACAAAGTACAACAAAAAACTAAAAACGTGCACATTTTGCATAAAACATACCAATAAACAATTTACAACTGTGCAATCAAATTGCAAATTGAAAAAATTTATACAACTTGTAAAATTTAAAACCCTAACCAACGCACTCTGGATCACTTGGAGGAATACATCGACGATTGTTTTGTACAATTCGCGATGGGAAGACCAAAGAAAAAAGCAAGCCCGGCAGCTTCTGCTACAAATACGACGCCATCGAACAAGAGACTCTCAAGCTGATGGAGGATTGAGGGAAATTTTGAAATCAATCGAGCTGCGTCTGGCAAGCTTTGGCTCTAGTTGAAGTTCTGCACCGGTTCTGCTGATTGGAATATGCGGAGCTCTCGGCTATCAGCAATTATCAAAAAGTTCAGTGCTCAAAGCCCCACTAAGCTGACCAACTGGAATGGAATGTTGACTGGACTTAAAACTGTCGGGACTCATGTAACGGTCTGTGACCGCAAACTGGATTTCATCATGGAAAGGCTGGCAGAATTGAAACGTAAGTTGGATAATCTGGAGACCGGGGAAAGACACAAAAAAAATCTGTAAATTTACAGCTTTGACCTAAATTAACTTCTGTACCATCTGGCTTCCCTTATCTCCCTTGGCCTTGGAGGCCACGAAGAGGAGTCTAAACATTCCTCCCGGAGTGCCTGATTAAGAGAGACTCTCAGAACCCTCCCCGCATCCACTTATCTCCGCCAGCTTTTTCCCCACCGCTGTAATCTGACGGGTCATTAGTACAGCGCCATCTGGCTGCAGGAAAATGCCGCCTGCGAACTGCAGCGGCTACACCACTTCCCCGACCCCTACCTCATCCTGCGGAGTTCTTTTCCTGTATTTGTCAATGTGCTTGATTGCAGATGGCTTTTTTTAACCTGCTCCACAGTGCTCTTTTTTTTGAAGGACACTGCGGAAAGGCTCTTTTTTAAGCTAATTTATCTAATGTATATCCATTTTCTCTGTTTCTCTCTAAATATGCTGCCTCTCATCACTGGCCTGTCCCCACCCTGTCTAGGTCTGTGGCCAGAGGGGTCCCATTTCGCTACATGTAACAGTGTATGTGACAAATAAAGGCTATATCATATCATATCACTATATTTAGGAATGGAGGACTAGTCTCTTCTTCCAGATCTGATGGGTGGGTCTTCCGTCCGGGGAGGGTGTGCCCGCAGAAAGGATGTCAAATATACATACACACATTTCTGTGGGGTCATAATGATTTTGTACATTTTATAATACAAGTCTGCTACATGGGAAGATATATACAAAACATATTAAAGATCATAAACTGTGAGCTGGACTAACCACATGCATTGACGCGGCTCCGCAACCAGACCGACGTGACCTGGTGGGCCATTCCACCCCCCGTGGGTCGACACGACCAGGGTCCTGAACCCCAGAGCCGGAGAATCCCACCCCACCCCACTGGGAACTGCCAGCACCCCCAGAGAGAAATGTCCTGCACCCAGGGAGCGAGGCAGCGGGGGGCACCCACCGCGGCGGGAGGACGGCCCACCCGGCAGTAGCCAGACAGGCGCCACCAGGCGCAGCGTAGCCACCGCCCATCCACAACCCAATCCTGCACACACCCCGACCAGCAGCCACAGACCCCTCCCCCCTCTCCATCTTACTCAGTCATGTATCCATTCATCATTCCATCAATACACCCATTCATACGTGAAGGGTAGCCAGTCACTGTCTGGAGGACCCACGGCCACCCGGGGATCCCCCGCGCTCACGCTGACGGTGGGCCCATACCCACCCTGGACAGAAGACAGAGACAGCCGCCCACCCACTCACCATCATCTGCTCCCAGTTGGGGTGTAGTGTATGTGTTTGTGTCTATGTTGAAGAGGTAAGCTGCATTAAAAATGGGGAGTGATGTCCTGGAGCATTTCCGTTGGTTGACGGACGATGTCCAGGCACCACCCCCCAGTCCCTATGTGTCTAATATGTACGTAAAATAAGAGGGCAGTCTTCTATGCCCTAGAATTGTGGAGGGGCCACAGATCTGCAGCCCCACCCATCAAATCTGGACGAAGAGACTAGCCCTCCATTCCTAAATGTAGTGTGACCTTGCAAGTGATGTATGGGGCACTGGGGGAGAGACCGGTCCCTGAAGCGGGTCAGTGCCAGATGTTAGATGTTATTGATCCTCTGACCGCTCCAGGAGGCAGGCCCCTCTCCAGTGCCCTGGAGATCTTCAGTGTCTAATTGAATTAAAACCGGGGGTCCCCTGTCTTGGGGTAGGCCGGGGGGCCCGATCCATAATAAGCCGACTCCCCCCCATCACCCACAGAAACTGAGACCCCCAGGGTCCTATGAGAGGGGGTGAAGGAAATATACCGGCAGCCAATGCGGGGACCACGTCAACGAGCCAAGGGGCTGCACCGCCCCCCGCCCCGGAAGAGTCACCAAGGGGAGATGCTGGTAACCAGGCGGCAACTGCCCCCCTTCGGTTCTCATCCATACTCATTCCAAACACGCTCACACATACAATCACCCGCACTCATCCACCTACCTATACACACACACATACACCCACGCTCATACACATTCACCCACTCACACCCTTCTGCACATGCACACCCACATACATCCAGGAACTGCTGATCGAGTGTGTACAGAGCCAGCAATACCCGGGGAGGAGTCCACGCATCACCCAGCGCGGACAGTCCCCACCTCCCCCAACCGGTCCCTGAGCCCCCAAAACCCCCCCCCCCCACCACACGGGCCCCGGCGGACAAGCTCCACACCCGGGGGCCACGGAGGCAACGGCACCCGCAAGCACAGGCCTCAGAGGCCCTCCTACACCGCCTGAGAGGCCAGTCCGGCCACACTGACACCCCCGAACCACAGAGCTCCCCGCCCCCGCAGAAGCAGCTTGCACACGGCAGGGCAAGAGCAGTAGCACCCCCAGGAGATAGGACCACAAACCACATGCTGACCGTTAGGAGAGGGCGGTCCCGCCGTGCTCGTTCTTTTTTGAGTTCATCCTTGTCACTCCTAAACTGAACCTCAACATCCTCATCTCTGTCTCTTCCTCACTGATAAAGTCTCTAACCCATACATCATAGCTGGTCTCCCTACTGTTCTTTACATCCTTTCCTTTGATACTTGCTGACACTCTTCTGTCACACAACACCCCTGACACTTTTCTCCACCCACCCCAACCTGCCTGCACTCGTCTCTTCACCTCTTTTCCACCCTCCCTGTCACACTGGACTGTTGACCCCAAATACCTAAACTCCTGCACCTTGTTGACCTCAGCCCCCTGTAACCTCACTGTTCTACTTTCCTCCCTCTTGTTCAAACACTGTCTTACTACAGATACCTCTTCTGGAAATAAGTGTTAACTACAGCTATTTCCATCCTCTTGGCAAAGTCCACCACCATCTGTCCTTCTAGGTTCCTTTCCTTAACACCGAACCTGCCCATCACCTCCTCATCACCTCTGTTGTTCTTGCCAACATGCCCATTAAACTCTGCTCCCACCATTACTCTCTCCCCTCTGGGAATACTCTCTATTACCTCATCCAACTCACTCCAGAATTCCTCCTTCTCTTCCAATTTACAGCCTACTTGTGGAGTATAACCACTCACTATATTCAACACTTCTTCAGTTTCTAACTTCAAGCTGATCACCCTGTCTGACACTCTTGTCACCTCTAAAACATTCCTCACAAACTCCTCCTTCAGGATCACTCCTACCCCATTTCTCTTCTTATCCACGCCATAATAAATGTTTGTATTCCCCTCCAATACAATGCGCTTTGCTACTCTTCCACCTAATCTCCTGCACACATAGAATATCTACCTTCCTTCTCTCCATCATGTCCGCCAGCTTTCTACCTTTACTTGTCATTGTACCAACTTTAAGTGTCCCCATTCTCTTCTCTTTCTGCCTACGAATTCTTCTCCCTCCTCTCCTTATTCGCCCAACAGTAGTCCAATTTCCATCGGCCCCCTGTGGGTCAACAGCAATGAAAATGTAATTGATGACTCGCATGTTTGGTTTTGGGTATTTTTTTTACAGGATGCCTTTCCTAACGCAACCCTCTCTATTTATCCAGGCTTGGGACCAGCACAGAAGTCACTATCTTGAAACCCTACAGGCAACGTGAAGGCAATGTAAAAAAGAATGACAGCCAGAATCACTATTCTCCTGAGTGAGATAAGAGGTAAAGTGATTATCTGGCAATATCTGTGATATTATTTGATTGTGCAAACCTAGCTTTATAAATATGGCTTTCAACCTAATAGTTAATTTGAAGGATATTGATGGTTTATTGCAGGTTTGTCAAGTCAAACAAAATGTCAATAAACAATCAGATTTTGAATTTAAATAGTTTCTTTGTCTTGAGTTTACATTATACATATATGTGTGTGTAAGCGTGCATGTGTGCCACACAGCGGCCCGGTGGAGCAGTGGGTAGCATTGTTGCTTTCCAGTTAGAAGGTTGTCAGTTTGAGGCTTGCCGGTGACCTTCCTGGAAAATGTTTGCATGTTTTCCCCGTGCTTGTGTGGATTTCCTCCGGGTACTCCCAATCCCAAAAACATGTGGTTAGGTTAATTGAATAATCTTAATTCCCCTTAGGTGTGAGTAAATGTTGCCTTACGATGGACTGGCGACCTGTCCAGGGTGTACCCCCGCCTCTCACTCAATGTGTGCTGGAGTCAGGGATCGGCAGACACCTATAACACCAAAATGGAATATGCGGGTTGGAAAATGAATGAATGAATTAAGGCACAGAGTGCAACAGCCATGCCTATTATGAATCACTATCATGGTCATGTGACTTGTAATGTAATTATTTTGTACCTGTATCATGGTCACTTGACTAAATATAGAGTTAATCATGGATTAGCATAGGTTGCTATTCAATTTGAAAAATGGAAGAAAACATCTAGTGGGAAAAAATCTAAATGTAGAAGACAAGTTACCATTAGAAAAATACAGCAAAACGTTCATATATTTATTTGGGTGATTAGCACATATTAAGCTTTGCAGAAATCCTTTCTAACAGTTCCACAGCATCTCTCAAACTGTCTTCCATAAACTGAGATTAGGTTGCAGTAGAAACACTACACACATCTCCTCAGGAGCTCTGCCTAATTGGTGAGAGTGGGCCAAAATATGCTCATATTGCAACAACTCAGCCTCATTTCCATACAAAAAACATAAAGGTGACCTAGATTTAAAATGTATTTATATGCAGGATCTGTTCCCCCTTCTTTCATTTTACTTTGAAAAGGTATCAAAACCTAGTGCTGGGGACATATTAAAGATATATTTCAAAGCTTTCTCCAAAGAGAATCATCCAACAAAACTCCATTTATTTCTGTGCTGTGTAAGGTGAAACACTTTACCTAAAAAGTAACAAAAAAAATCACACTCCACTTTCAGTTAAGCACAGGTATGGCGGGACTCCAGTGGAGAGAACACAAAGCCATCTACTCTACATAATTGTTGTTTATAAATTTACAGCCATTTTTACTATAATGGTGATAGTTAAAGGATGCAAACCGTTTTCTGCAGATCCTAAAATCATATTATGAAGCAAGGGTGCCCAGTCAGAAACTGTGTGGCTTCATGAAAAATCGAAGCAGTTTATTGGTTATAGGATGTGTCCTGTTTTTCTCAGTGTTAAGGATGTGCCGCATAATCAAATTGTGCTGCATTACAATAGCAAGATACACTGTCCTTACTGGAAGGCTATGAAGGCTGGAAAGCGGGAACAATTGGTGAGCACATTAACCAGTGCGCTGTTGTGCTAGGGAGACATGTTCAAGGCTGTTAATGTGTCGTTCATTTCATATATGGGATGTAGTGTATTAACTTGCCCCACTAACTTTTAGAGCACATGGGAATATTGCTGGTATTTAGAGGGTAAAGCAGAACGTAATTACTAACCGTAAATCATTGCCATGGGCACGATTAAAAACTTTGCAGACGGCAGCCTTTGATTGCAAATTGAGTAAGTTAGTGAGTAGGCGGGGTGTTGTTAATTAAAGAATATGTGTGCTAAATAAGTATTAACAAAGGAGTTTGAATAGGGGAGTGCAATTTACCAGGGAAACCTTTATGAGATTGGGAGAGATCTGAAATGAAGATGAAACAGGGGAGCAAGGAGGTTAAGTTGTTGCTTGCAGCGTATCATGGGGGTCATATGTCAGATCACTCTGTAATGTTAGAAAAAGGACAATCTAGTTGCACTAAATGATTTAAACATTTTCTCAAACCATACAGCAAAAACATGAGATCAATCTCCTAAAATGTTATTAATCAAAGGTGGAAAATGATTTGTTATTTTTATACCTAATTATTACAAATATTTTCTGACAAAAGAATCCTTGGACAATTAAGTGGAAAACAGAACAAATATATACAGAATGTGATTATATTCAGCTACTTCTTGTTCTGCTGATCCGTTGCAGGAGGCGCACCTTAAGCAGGAATGCCCAGATGCCCCTCTACCCAGATATCTCCACCAGCTCATCTGGGGGAACACTGAGACTTTGCCAAGCTAGCCGGAAAACAGTCTCTGCCAAAAATTCCAGCAACCCTGCAAAAAAAAAACAAGGATAAGATCTGGAACCTCACCCTTTCTGCAATTTTCTAGAGCCTATGGCCATAGGTAATGGCAGAAATGTACATTGTCTGGTAAATCAAGAGCTTCTTTAAGAAACTCAGCTCCTTCTTCATCACAATGGATTGGTTAATTGAGCACATTACTACTTGAGTGGAAATCCATCTGTTAGTCTCTCATTACATAGCACCCTTACTATTGAACTAGACCACAACATGCATAACCACTTAACCAACTTGAGAGGAACATTTCACCTTTCTCCATCTAAGAATCATGGGCTCAGATTCAGATGTGCTGGTTCTCAAGCCAGCCATTTAGGTCTCCGTTCCCTACTTCAGGTAACGATGGGTTACAAAGGTAACCTAGACATTCCCTTTCAGTCCTTTCTGTAGAGAAACCGACTGATTGGTAACCCTTTTAAAAAGCCCATGCCCGATATCCTTCCGTACAGACTCTAAAAAAGGACAGCTGCTAAAACCCTAAAATCCTGTATGGGTGCTCCTTCTACCCTTATGTCTGGAAAATTCCGATAATGCAGGGATGTCGTGGAACACAGGAAAGCATTCTGCTATCTTCGGTTGAGGGAGTGTGCGACCAGAAGGAGCACACCCATGTACGCGTGGGGAGGGGTGTATGGAGTCATTATCCAGTGCCCAAAGGGACAAGAATGGAAGAGCCATCATTCACCGCCTAAGAAGAAGTAGAGAACGGAATGGGGATCAACATCCACCTGAGCTAGGGAGTTGCCTGAAATACATCAAAGGGGGTGTCTAAGAGAAAAGACCCCCACATCTGGACCCTTAGTTCAGTAGGGGTCAGGGCCGAAGGCAAAAACCTGCAGAGCTGACTTCTTCATTCAGTCAGGTCCAATAGGGGGGAGGACGTTGGAGTACCCTCTCCTAGGAGGAATAGCGCTGCTACCCTATTCCCCTCCACAGCGAGGTTATAATACCTGATGAAGGTGTTGGGTGTTGACCTCCCCGCGGCCTTACATATGTCGGTGAGTAAAAGCCCATGAGCCTGTACCCACGAGGCAACAATGCAGCGTGTGGAGTGGTCCCTCAACTGAAGAGGTCAGGTATTCCACTCACCTCATAAGCTAGCTGGATAGCATCCATGATCCAATGATCCAGAGCTCAGAGGCCGCATTACCCTTACACTGACCTCCAAAATATATGAAGAGCTGCTGGGAGTTACGGAACTTAACTGCTGCATCTAGCAGTGTGTTGAAGGGGGAGGAGCCAGATCCCCTAGTAGATAGTGGCGCCTGCCAGAATTTCTTCAGCTCCTTATGCACCCTGGGCAAGAAAGGAACTGAGGGGCTGCTGGGAACAGAGTCCAGATGTTTCTGCAACAGTCAATCATCCAGCTGTGCATTTCATTTCAGAACGATTTTGGGCATTTCATTACAGGCACCTCCAAAATGATTGCAGCTTTTGAGAGCGCATGTAGCAGACATCAGGTGGTGTAAAGCAGGCTTCTCAATAAAGCACCACACAAACCAGGTTCTCCAATGATTTATTACCCTTAAAAACATAGAAACAGGGTGCCATTTTGGCGATGACAGGCGAGTTTACCACAGGTCTCCCCTGGTCAACCCCAAGCACTTGGCAGGTGTGAACAAGCACTAAGGTGTATGACGACTATATTCAATTCAATCTACTCTTTGGCTCAAGACAGAGGCAGTCACATCTTTCTCCTCTCCCTTATCTCCGTTGCTGTTGGCACACTATATGTTCTATCTTTGAGTATTCATAGCGCTTCACTTTTCCACATATTTCCACAAAGTTACAAACTTTTTCCAAAATGGATTAAATTCCTTTATTTCCTCAAAATTCTACACACAGTACCCCATAATGACAATGTGGAAAAAGATTTTTTGAAATTGTTGCAAATTTATTAAAAAAACAAAATGTGAAAAATTGCATGTACATAAGTATTCACAGCCTTTGTTCAATACTTTGTTGATGCACCTTTGGCAGCAACTACAGCCTCAAGTCTTTTTACATATGATGCCACAAGCTTGGCACACTTGTCTTTGGGAATTTTTGCCCATTCCTCTTTGCAGTACCTCTCAAGCTCTATCAGGTTGGATGGGAAGCGACAATGTATTTTTCAGGTCATTTTCAGGTCTCTTCAGAGATGTTCAATAAGATTTAGGTCTGGGCTCTAGTTGTGCCTCTCAAGGACATTCACAGAGCTGTTATGAAGCCACTCCATTGATATTTTGGTGGTGTGCTTTGGGTCATTGTTCTGCTGGAAGATGAACCGTTGCCCCAGTCTACGGTCAAGAGCACTCTGAAGCAGGTTTTCATTCAGGATGTCTCTGCACATTGCTATATTAATCTTTCCCTCTATCCTGACTAGTCTTCCAGTTCCTGCTGCTGAAAAACATCCCCACAGCATAATGCTGCCACCACCATGCTTTACTGTAGGGATGGTATTAGCCTGGTGATGAGTTTTATCCAAATGTAACGCCTGGCATTCACTCCAAAGAGTTACATTTTAGTCTCATCAGACCAGAGAATTTTGTTTCTTGTGGTCTGAGAGTCCTGCAGATGCCTTTTGGCAAATTCCAGGCAGGCTGCTATGTGTCCTTTATGAAGGAGTGGCTTCCTTCTGACCACTCTACCATACAGGCCTGATTGGTGGATTGCTGCACAGATGGTCTTCTGTAAGGTTCACCTCTCTCCACAGAAGAACGCTGGAGCTCAGACAGAGTGACCCTCTGGTTATTGATCACCTCCCTAACTAAGGCCCTTCTTCCCTGATCATTCAGGTTAAATGGCCGGCCGGTCAGCTCTAGGAAGAGTCCTGGTGGTTCAAACATCTTCCACTTATAGATGTTGGCGGCCCCTGTGCTCAATGGAACTTTCAGATCAGCAGAAATTTTTCTGAAACCTTCCCCAGCCTTGTGCCTCGAGACAATCCTGTCTCTGAGGTCTACAGACAATTCCTTTGTCTTCATGCTTGGTTTATGCTTTGAAATGCACTGTCAAACCTGCGACCTTGTCGAATCATGTCCAATCAACTGAATTTACCACAGGTGAACTCCAATGAAGCTGCTGAAACTTCTAAAGAATGTTCAGTGGAAACAGAATGTACCTGAACTTAATTTAGAATACTTATGCACATGTGATTTTTCAGGTTTTGTATTTTTAAAAAAATTGCAACAATTTCAAAAAATATTTTATTCACATTATAATTATTGGGTATTGTGTGTAGAATTTTGAGAAAATAAATCAATTTAATTCATTTAAAAATGTAATCCATGGAATAAGGCTGAAAGCTGCTCTTTTAACAGATGTTTGATAAAATGGAGACCGGTGATGGACAGTAAAAAATGTAAGAATTTTTTCAGCATCTGTCCTTTATGTACCTAAACTCGAGAGCATCCCTTGTACCACAACAAATTCCCTGTGTGTTTGTGCAAATGTACACTTGGCAATAAACATATTTCTGATTATGAATATGATAAGAACAATGTGACCAATGCAAACAAAACAAAAATACAGAGCATTTTTAATAACAAAAAACAAGAAGAATAAAGGCTAGACCAGAGGTGCTCATTACGTCGATCGATCGCAGAGGTGTTACCGGTCGATCGTGGCATGAAATTGAAACAATAACAGCCGATCATCCATTCTGTCACAGTTCAGTGAAGTTAGCTGCAGATTCACGGATTCGGTTTTCTCTGCTCAATAGCTCAAGACCAGAATAGCTGTGACCACCCTCCGGGGTCACAGCCGAGCCGGAGCTTGATGCTTTCGTGGTGCTCTCCAAAGCCGCGACTGCAATTGGGCTTGAGGTGCCTGTGCCCTTTAGCTCAGCGCCGTCACTGCTGGATGAGCGCTGGTAAGCGCCGGGGCACAGTTCCTTGCGCTCCTACGGTTCCTTTCTTCCCGGAGGTGCACGAGGAGCTCACAAAATTTTGGCGGGCTCCCCTGTCTGCCAGGGCTTCCAGCTCCTCCCCCTTCACCGTCTTGGATGATGCAGCACCTAGGGGATACTCCTCGATTCTCCACTTGTGCCCCGGCAGTGCTGCCGCTTTGCAGGCTCATCCAAGAGTGTGCCCTCCAAAGCTGGAAAGTTTTCGTTTGCCCTGATGGCGAAAGCTTATTCGGCTGCGAGTCAAGCTGCTGCATCGCTGCATGCCATGAAGACCTTACAGGCCTTTCAGGCCAAGGTCCTCCGTGACATGCACCATGGTGGTGGCGACCAACAGTCCTTGAAGGACTTACCTTCAGCCACTGATTTTGCGCTTCGTGCTACAAAATCAGCAGCGCTAAACATCGGTCGCACAATGGCCACTATTGTGGTACAGGAACGCCATCTCCCAAGATGGTCTCTTTGGCAAAGCCATGGATGATTTTGCGTCAAAGGTCTCCACGATCAGGAAACAGGCGGAGGGTTTGGGCAAGCTCATGGTTCCACGCCGGAAGCGGCGGGCTCCTGCCGCTTCCGTGCCGGATCCCTCTCCGCCTGTGCGCCGCCAAAGAGAGCATCCTTTGTCACAGTCTACACCTTCAACCTCTGGTCCGAGGAAGACTCCTGCATGACGAAAGACGCAGTCAACCTCGGAGGGTTCTCGACGGCAGACGAGAGCTTCTAGTAAGAAGCGCCTCAGAGGTTGGCGACTCGGGAGGTCATGATCGTCTTTCTGGGTCAATTCACCGACCCA
>SRMA01026246.1:54787-217999 GCA_007224835.1 Danionella cerebrum
AGATAGATAGATAGATAGATAGATAGATAGATAGATAGATAGATAGATAGCCTTTATTTGTCACATACACTGTTACATGTAGCGAAATGGGACCCCTCTGGCCACAGACATAGACAGGGTGGGGACAGGACAGTGTTGAGAGGTAGCATATTTAGAGAGACAGGGAGTCCAATTGATATTTAGGGACAGAGCAGCCATGCACACGTTCCTCCACTTCGCCCAAAAATCCATCATGTAGCCAGCAGCATAAGTTCCAGCAGGACAGGTGGGTTCCCCCGAACCCATGCTCCTTGTCGAGAAAATGGTGTCAATTGCATTCAGAGACCAGTTGATCAGATCCTTTTATTTGGAGAGCAGGATAGTGAGAGTCTCTGCAGACGGACAAAGGACAAGGAGCCCAGCTGGGATGATAAGAGATAAGGGAGAAAGAGAACAGAGCGTCTATCACCACCGACTGCTGAGAGAAAACACACAGCTTATTGGAAATCATGATTATTTTAGTGAACAACTAATGAACAATGAATGTAAAGCAACCCAAAACCATGTTGCTTCATGTAAACAAACAAGCACAGTTTTATGAGATGAATCAATTATGGACCCTTTAAATGTAACCTCTTTACATCAAGTAATAGGAATGCTCATAGGCATGTCTGAATGTGTGTGTGAATGAAGTTTTGGTGGATATCATATTTTAAGAAGCTGACAAAAGAGTTTATTAAGCTTCTGAAAACAGAATAAAGCTAGAACTTTGAGGCTGGGTAGGAAGGAACCTGGATGGGGACACAGCTGTAATCTTTAGTTTGATTGGACGGGATCTTCCTCATTCAGAAACTGCCGTTGGATTGGACAGGACGTCCCCAAAGAGGGACGTTCAGAAAAACATGCTATTGGTCAGAACCACCTTTTAAAACTCATGTCCCAGAATTCAAACAGCACTGAGCCCAGCAAAACAACTTGAAGAGCAACAGGAGCAGAAAAGTTGCTCCAGGCTCTCATGCTCCATGGTGGAGATGCAAGCCCCAATTTAAGCCTTTCTTTAGATTCTGAAGGAGTTTTACACAGTTTTGTAAAGTTCTGAAGACCCTCTCGGGATGAGACACTGCAACAAAAGCTGTGACCACAACTTTCACTCGTTTTCGTTCTTTACTGAAAGAACTCTCCCCTGGAACTGTTAGTTTGTTTTGTTTTCTATGGATTCCTGGTCCCTGTTTGTGAACTGCCTTGTGGTTGGCACAGTGGAGCAGTGGGTAGCACTGTGGCCTTCCAGTTAGTAGGTTGCAGGTTTGAGGTTCATGGAAGGAGTTTGCAAGTTCTCCCCGTGCTTGCATGGGTTTTCTCCGGGTACTCTGGGTTACCCCCACAATCTCAAAAACATGCGGCAGTTTAATTAATTTAATCATCTAAATTCCGTTGGGCAGGAAATATATGAATGAATCCACTGACTTGCACCTGGGTCCTCTTTGTGCCATGCTCCTTACACCTTCTAACTGATAAGCCATAGTGCTGCCCTAAAATAAAGTTTATCATTATTATTATTATACCTTCCCAGATATTTGTATGGCTAGTATGGGCTGTTTTGCATACAGTTCCAATGAAAAATTGCACAAAAGATTCATAATTTGATGTAGGTCTTGACTGTTGTGAAACAAATAATAACCTGAATACTAACAAAACCACTTCAATAAGCTATTTCATGACGATGAATTTCATTCGCACCAAAGGATGAAATTGTCAACAGAGGACATTGGAAAGCAGATTTTCAATATCAATTAAACATCACTAAATTAAAAACAACTTGTTCATTATTCCTCCCGTGAATAGAACACAGTCACTGATTAATTCCGTATGCACAACAAACAGACCTCAACAATGCCAATTTTCAAATGCTTTATTTGAATTGTTCATTGATTGTTTGATTGTTCATTGAAAACTTATTTATTATGATAGAATGACAGCATTGGGGGTGCCATATAGTTTGGCAATGATAATGCATGGGGCCCAGAATTTCCGTCTGGCCCTCAGAAACCCACAAACATTTTAACATCCTTATTAGGTTTAACAATCAGAATCCTATTATGTTTATTACTTAGCCAACAATTAATCAATTGAATGCATATGTGAGTTTTAGTAAACAGTACTATATTAATAATTACAGCTAATCCCCTAACAAGTAAACTGAGGGGCACCAAAATGGCTCACTTAGCATTTCACTTGCATGATTTACCAAGCAGCTATACATTCTTCTGAGTTCAGGACATGCTTTATGTATTTGCATTTACCTTTTATGAGTTATACTGCTTTCAGCTTAATTAAACAACACTTTCATTCAACACTGCACTGAAAGTCTGGGTCTGGCACATATTTCTAATCTCTCATTTTCATTGCAAGAAATACTGAAGCAATTTAGTGATGGAGAATAAATAATAAACATGAAAACTGTCGAAAAAGCAAGAAAAAAACAAGGCTGAAACCAATAAAACAAGAAGATGCGGAATACACCAGCTGAACCCCACAGCCTGTAACTTGGCTAATTACAAAGTAAGAGGATGAATTCATGAACATGTGGATAAACCCAGACTTATAATCAACACATATGGCTAATTAAATATGAATCGAAAAATTAGCCAATTAATCAAATATATCATGCACTTTAATTAATCTGAGTGTAACAAATTAGTATTAAATAGTGAAGATGTGCAATGAAAATGCATAAAACTGTAGGTTTATGGCAATGGAACATTGTAAAGGAAGCTGTTTTCAATTTTCTGAGGCTCTCAGAAAATGTTTATAGCCATTGTCTGGGATATGAAAGCTACTGTTTTTTTAATAGCTTGCCTGCTGCATTCTCATCAATCAAACTCAGCAGCCATCTCATTCCCGCTCCAACCCTACACTAACCAAGTTACTTCCTCCTGAAACTAACTTGGAGATTTTAAATGTGATAAAAAGTAATCAGATTTCTTTCCTCCTATTCCTATGGGTATGAATCGATAGCATTAATTACTGTATCTTATTATACCACAAATATTGGTATACTTGAAAGGTCCAACCTCATCAGATTTTACTGAATGCATTTCGAACAGCCAGTTTTACAAAGAAATACCCACATTGATGATATCTCTTGCTATTTTGTCCATGAACAGAAACATTTTCTCATAAATGGACTGAATTTGTTCAACAGCACATCTGTGTGGTATCTCATTTCGGCATCACCCAAATGATTCTGTAATGTGTTTAGCCTTACCTAAATTTTTTTGCTCCAAGGAATGTTGAGATTCTACAAAAGATTATCCTCGCAATCAAGGCTATATTGTTTCCATGTCAAGAGGGAGGGTTTCCTTGTAAATTCAGACACTACTACATTTATTTATAGGAGTTACCTGGATGGTTGAATTGCTTTCGCTGAACTGCTGCCTGCAGCCAGGGATACAACAAGTCTGTATGTCATGAACTCTCAGAAATTCAAAAATAGCTAAATGTAACTTTATTGTACTACCACAAAATGTGGCCATTATAGCAAGCTTTTAATCATGGACCTAAAATAATTTTGACAATGTGCTACTGCTTCCATTTGCTTGCTGAAATGATGCTGAGAAGAAGCAGAAGCATTGTGAATTGACTGGGGCTCACATCTCCAAATAATGGAGTCAATAATTTTTTTGTCAATCAATTTTGGACTTCATGACAACTGTGAGTGGGTCCTGAACTTGATTTCAGATTTTTAGGTCCAATTGAAAAATGTTTTTGTTAGGAGGAAAATGATATGGTACATGTCCAGTTGCCAACTTTTTTGAGGCCCAAGCTTGCTATTTGTCTGGTAGTGCCATATGGGCCAAACATGGCTCAAGTCTGACAGATGTATCATTTTAATTAGCCTAAGACATTTGGCAGTTACCATATATAATGCTCTATGGGTTCTCAGCTTGAGGCATACAAAGCTGATTGTCTAGCCAGAGTTGCCAGTTCATCACAAGGCAACACACACCTTTACTCCTAAGGCAAAAAATTCTCAAAAAACTCTAGTTCTAAAATGTGGCATTTCATCTTTAAACTTGAAGTAAATAAAAATACATATAGTATACAAATAATAAATTAATAAAAGTCATTAAATTTATAATATTAAACATGCAAACCCCAGATCATCTTATGACAACGTATAGTGGCTTGGTGACAGAGGAACAGCGTTCTCTGTTTGGGTGCTAAGATTAGCTTTGGGAGAGAGAGGTGTCTCTGCATGTGCTATCTGCTGATGGAGGCCAAAGAAATTAAATTAATGCAAAGGGAAATCAAGTAAGAGAGTTCTTGAAATCTAATTACCAATCCGGTGCAAATGACTAAGTTGGGAGTCATAGTTGTAATTGATAGAGAGCAAAGACCAATACGGCGAATGAGACAACATGATCTAGCATGCATTCCTGCTAACATCATTTGTGAGTAGGCTGTCCTGATTAAATATTAAAGACTTGGGCATCTAGGGACAAAGAATTGGGAGGGTGTTGGCAGAGCTGAATTTATATGGCCTCTGGGTTTGTTTGTTAAATATCTATGGCATTTGTCAGACTGAAAAATAATAATTGCTGGGTCAAATGTGTTAAACCGTTAAAAACCCCACTTTTCGCACTGACTCTTTGTTGATTTATTTAAAGACTTGTTCTTTTGATGAAAGAACTAAAAAGCTACACACAAGAGTGGCCTATTTCATTGCTTGTAATAAAAGGGAAAACACATTATTTCACTTTTTAGCAATGTGCTAATTAAAACATTTTTGATCTCTACACATTTAAAAAAAACTATAATTAAATGATGTTGTTCATAAGTAGTAGCTTGCTCATCTCAGTTTACTGTATATGCAGTTTGCAGATCATGTAAAACCATTGTGATGATTTTTATACAGATGTGCTAGTCAATTGAATCATTTGTCTTTGTAATTTTTTTTTCTCATCTATTGTTGATTTACTGCTTGATTTCTTATGGTTACATATTATGGACTTTTGAATAGAAGAAAACATAAACCTACAGTGCATTACAAACAAATGTACATTTTGGTTGAGGCAAAGCCATAGAACCACAATAAAACATAAAAAGGTCAAATGAGATTCTTTGAAGTGGAAGACAACTGTTAGCGAAATGTTACATTACCCTCTTAATATTAAAGACTTCTGCGATGGACTGGCAACCTGTCCAGGCTGTACCCCTGCCTCTCGCCCAATGTGCCCCATGACCCTGAAAAGAGAATAAGCCGGTTGAAAAATTAATGAATGAATATTAAAGATTCAAAAGACGGATTGTATTGAACAGAAAGGAAAACATTTTAATGATGCATTAGGATAAACAGAAAAGGTCCTTTGGTCTTCTCAAGCTACATCACCTCCCTGGGTCCCATCATCCTCAGACATGACATTATTATGCCGACGACACTAAACTCCACTTTCCATTCCATCCTAATGACTTTACTGTTACAACTCATAACAGACTCTGAATGACATTTCAACACGGATGAAAGCCCATCACTTACAACTCAACATGGCGAAGACATGCTAGTTATCCCTGCCAAACAGACTGTCCAGCATTTCTTCATCATTCAACTAGAATCCTCAACAATCTCTCCATTCACTTCTGTCTGAAAACCTTGGAGTGAACTTCGATGAGCAACTAATAGTCAAGGAGCACATCTGCTCAAGCATGCAGATTTGCTCTGTTAAACATCAAAAAGATCAGACTACTCCTAAGAGAACATTCAACTCAACTTCTCAACAGTAATATACCTTTAAATGATACAGAACTCAGCAGTTCGACTGATCTACATAGAACCTAGGCGAGCTCACGTCACTCCTCTCCTCATCTCTCTCCACTGGATTCCCATCAATCAAACATTGATGCTTGCATACAGAACAGTCACAGGTTCTGCTTCATCATACCTTAACAAACTTCTGCAGTCCTACAGATGTATTCATTCAGGAAATGAACAGCGTCTGGTGGTCCCATCTCAGAGCGGCAAAAAATCTCTCATCAGAACTTTCTCCTTCACAGGTGGTACCTGGCTGGTGGTATTCTTTTGCAAGCTCAATGCAGAAAGCAGTCTCTTACAACCTTTAAAAACAAATACAAACTCTTCTTTCAAGAGCACTTAACAACTATATATATGAAAGAAAACTCTGAAGCACTGAATTTATTCTGAATCAAATAGAATCTATTCTGTGGATGTCTTATGATTAATACAACCATGTAACAAACTGTTTACTTGGTTTTATATTATTTAATATTATACTCTACTTTAATATCAAAATGGCAACTAAGACTCTATAATGTATTTTTCTCTTAAGTTCTCAAATATGAATAGATCTGTAAGATTTTAGTTTCTCAGTTTATTGACTTCCAAAATACAAGTGACCATATACTTCTGCCATGCAGTTGCAGTGTGCAACTAAGAATTTTCCTCCATGTTCAGCTGTAACCCATCTCTTTAGAGGCAATCCAGAACAATTTTGTGAGTGGCTGATTTAATATGTTGAAGAAAAATGTCTGTAATGCAAATAGAAGGACACACCCAGCTTTAAATTTTCATTTTGGATCTATTTAGGGGCAGTTTTATATAAAATTTGTAACATTCAATCATAATTTTTTAAAATTATCATTGACAGATTTCCTTGTAGTCTTAAGGCAACTGTTTCTATTGAAAGGTTTTGTACTACTTTGGTACATAGTCCTACAGCAACAGCATTAAAACTACCGTATTTTTCGGCTCATAAGACGCACCCAATTTTAAATGAGGAAGATCTAGAAAAAAAAGATTCTGAACCAAATACTGTTGTAAAATATTTTATATCAACTGTGTAAAAGTTAACAGCCAAACATGTAACATGAACAGACAGTAAACAGTAAAAGTAACAAAAAAAAGGCTGTAATGTTTTTCTTTGCCCCCACTCATCACTCTAAAGTCCACCATTCGTTATCACCATCACTGTTCCAGTGCAACATTGCCCCCACATTAGTAATACCGTAATAGCCAGTAACATTGTCACTACATTACTAATAATAGCTAGTAAGATTGCCCCCACATTAGTAATAATACAGTGGTTCTCAAACTTTTTTAGTCGAGCCCCCCTTTAAACCTTTAAAAGAATCTGGGCACCCTCAGATGTAAAATAATAATTATTTAATAATTAATGTAAAATAAATGTAACCACTCCTTAATGTAAGTGGAACGTCCACTGCTAGGGCTATGTACCACATTGTATATGTATGTATGTTGCCCTTTAAGAGCTGCACCCCAAAGTGTGTGCGAGGAGAGGGAGAGACGAGTGTGTGCGCTGCTCTTCCCGTGGGACCGCTACCCTGTTGTATATTGTTTACTTTTGTTTTGTGACGCTGAAGGAGGCTAAAAATAAAGGTTTGAGTTTGGGATGATGTGCTCGTCTTGAAGCTCCTTCTTTTTCCACTGGCTATCCGGCACAAGCGTCACATCAGGCTCAAGAAACATCGCAGATAAACTATTAGCTGTGCCCATTTCACATCTTGAAATGTATTTTAGCGTGAGAAATCGGGTTTGTAGCGTGAGAGATCACTCAAATGCGAGAGTCTTACGTTCAATGTGTGAGAAACGGCAGCTGAGCTCTGTAGTTTCGCTCATGAGTATGGATGCGGAAGCCAAAGGCATTGTGGGAAATGTATTTTTTTCCCCGTTTTCGTTACGACCGCGCTATGGCAGAGATGGGCGATGACGTCAGCACGCAGCGCCGGCTGTACAAATATGACCACGGCTTCGGCCTAGCTCCGGAGCTCTTACGCCTCTCATATGGCCGTGACCGGACTTCGCGGCGTTCTGCATTCGCTCTATAAGACGCACCAACTATTCCCCCTCAGTTTTGGGGAAGAAAAAGTGCGTCTTATGAGCCGAAAAATACAGTATATCCAGCATGATTTTCTGATGTCTATAGGCAGCACATGATGTTAAGATTTATACAGTGCACATTTACAGAGCTGCTTGCATTAGAGGTGGAGTTTCTAAACAACAGAGACAGTGAATGCGATAGAGAGAGAATGAGAGAGAGCTAGAGCAATGAAATTATTGAATGAAGTTGTTCTTTTTGAGGGTGTAATTTTCACACTGGTGTCCGGCTGTGCACAGTGCATTGGTCCCACTGAATGAACTCTCTGTGTGATATGTGCGAGGGGCTCATACAGTGTAGGCACCTATTCTGCACAGCTAGTGTGTGAGCACAGTAGCAGGCCTTTGAAGTCTGTTTACTGCACAGGAGCCATGCTGAGCACACTAGAATGCCAATCTGTGACACCACTGACACCTGGCATGTAAACATCTATAATAATTCCATCTTCAAATGTCATGTGGTGCTGCCCTTTCTTACCTTTGTAGACTGCAACAGTCTGATTTTTTTTATTATGTTCCCCAGAGAGTTGACTTTAGCTTGCTCCCTCTTACTTTTTTTGGTACTGTACATACCTATGATAAAAACTTTTTTTGCCAATGGCAATGTCAATTCACAATGACTAAATAATATCTTGGGAATCATCTGGAGCTCATTCCTTGGGAATCATTCCGCTAAAAAGAGGATGGTACTCTTCTTTAAGCCATTTAATCTAACTGCGCTTTTCTTTTACAGTCATCGGTTCCTGCATCAATAAATTTAAGTGTTTATTGTTTCAACTCTAGTCACTGAAGCAACCAGAGGAATAACTTTCTAATTAAATGCTTTCTTCATAGAATTCATCAGTTCATCCACCCATTACCAGTCCTGGACACTTCCTGCAGCCCTTTCAGGGGAATACAGAGGTGTTTTTATGCCAGACAGATATATAGTTACTCCAACGTGTCCTGGGTCTTCCTTGGGGGCTTCTCCTGGCAGGATGTGCCTTAACACCAGAGATCACAGAGCAGTGGAAATAGGAACACAATAAGTGCCTTTTTTTCAGGTAAATATTTTTTCAGGTAAATATAAGGCTTTTTTGTCACAGCTTCTAATCTCATTTTAGTCTGTGGACTTATTTTCTTAAGCTTGTTGTACTAGTATTTGCAAAAAAAAAAAAAAAATTGGAGATTATGTTTTCATATTTTTGGACAATTTGGCACTTGGCCAGAAAGCCAAAATTACCAGTATCTGGTTTAATAGCCATGAAATAGCTGTATTTGGCTGGCAAATCTTGTGCGTGTGTTCACTGTGAGCAGAATTCCAAACACAGCATTTAAATTCATTCTTTATTTACGATCGAGGGGTGAGGAACAATGTTCTGCTAATATATTGTTTTACCAAGTAGCTGACCACCTCCGTGTCTGAGCCTCTGGTATAATATTGTCATGTTGTGGGGGAGCATATTTTGGTTTACACATAAAGTGATAATGATGCTGATAGAATTGCAGTGGGTGAAACTTTTAAGAGTGTCTGGCTACAGACTTTCACTGGCACACTTCGACTGCCACTGGCACATTTCGACTGCCTCTGTCCTACTATTGGACACTCCGACTGGCACTCTCCTACCAATTGGCTCTCTATTGGATAGCACACAACACGTGATTTCATCCATTCCTGAAGCACAGTGTGGACACCAAACTTTAAAACTGTACTGTCAATGTACAGATTAAAATAAATGTTTTCTCTTAATCTATCATGTGGTTGACTTCTATAATATGAACATGTCCCTTGTAATTAAAACTGTGGTCCTAAACATTAAAATATAAAACTATTCAGAATAAGCAGCACGGTGGCGCAGTGGGTAGCACTGTGGCCTTACAGTTAGAAGGTTGTTGGTTTGAGACTCGCCGGTGACCTTCCTGGAAGGAGGTTGCATGCTTGTGTGGTTTTCCTCCGGGTAATTCGGTTTCCCCCACAATCCCCAAAACATGTGGTTAGGTGAGAGTGTGTGAGTGAATGTTGCCCTTTGATGGACTGGTGACCTGTCCAGGGTAAACTGCCGCCTTTGGATATAGGCGCCGGATATAGGCATTGGCAGACCCCTGTGACCCCAAAAGGGAAAATACAGGTTGGAAAATTAATGAATGAATGTTCAGAGTAAATTGTACTTAAACCTTTAAAAATTGTCAATACATGTGATATTGTGGATTATTATTACATATTCATTTCTGAATCTTTTACAATCAAAAATTACAATCGTTATTACTCTCTCTCTAATTACTCTCTACTGTGGTGATAAAAGCTGTTCGGGGCAACCCTGGTAGGCCCCACCCATGAGCACTGCCACCCCCACAGCCCCCCAATGGTAGTCCCCAGCCCCGTGCCACCACAGACCCTTTGGGAAGAGGAGGGAGGCCATGAGACCATAAGGGGACAGGGAGGGAGGCTGCACCAGGTGAAGCAAAACCACCCTCCAGCCATTCCCCGGGCCCCTGCATACCCTGACCAGCATAACAAAATAAACTAGAATAAAAACTTAGGGTCCTAGACCTGGGTTAGGACAGAGGGCTCGATACGACACCCCACCCCCTTTGATGGCACACAGATACTTCTTCACTCTTCTTTATTTTTTGATTAATTATAAAAGTATTATATTGAGCAGCAGAAACTCAAATCAAATAAAATGACTCAGACTCAAAGACAAAAAAGCTGATCGGGACACCTCTACTGTCAAGTTTCCATCCTGTTGTCTTGGTGGCATGTTATCTTTACTTTACCTGTGGACATTTTGCATTACTAGCCATGTTTCCATCCAACGATGCAAGCTAAATTTATGAACAAAACTGGAATATTGCTTAAAATTTTTGCAAATAAAACCCTGTTTTCATCCAACGAGTCCAAGAAAACAAAATCTGCGCCCCAGTTGCATTGCATTGGGATTCAATCCATCCATCCATTTTCTTTCTTGCTTATTCACATTGGGCAAGAGGTGAGGGAACACCCTGAACAGGTCACCAGTCCATCGCAGGGCAAACCCACATTCACACCGTTACATGACGGAATTTAGATTAATCAATTAGCCTGACACATGTTTTTGGGATTAGAAACTGGAGTAGTATATGGAGGCAACACATACAAGCACAGGGGGAACATGCCAACTCGAACCCACAACCTTCTAACTGGAAGGCAACAGTGCTACCCACTACTCCACTGTGCCGCCCTACATTGAGATTTATTCAGTAAACATTTTTCCATCAAACTTTCCTATTGGATAAAAAAGTTTATTCTACTCAGTTGTATACAGAATTAATGTGCATTTTGCCCTCTCCATCCAGGGTATTTTTATGTGATATTCCAAAAATTGCAAATAGGTGGCAGCTACTGTCTCTGTCTATTTAAAGTCCCCTAACATTCTGCTTGCTAACAAAATTCTACTAATACACAGATCATTTGTATTGCTCCATTCTTGTCTTGTTGAGGCAAGTCTGTCCTCGTTACTGGTCTCTGGTCTGTCGACAAGTGGCAAGAGGTCCCTTTCACAGCACCATCCATTGTGGTCCTCAAGATTTCCCAGTGCAGCTTCATGAGGAGTCTTACTCTTACACAATATACTTTCAGAAATGAGCAAGTTTTAGATTAACTAATGTCTTAGCTCATAATTATTAATTCATGCTGGTGAATCATGCATTGTTAAAGTGTTACCATTTATCCTTGATTAATTCAGTAAAAATGTATGACTATTAATAATATTTTATGTTTACTTCAGTGGACTAATTTTTACAATTTACTACAGTTGAGCCAGATACACGGCTGAAATGAGTCGAAAAAATGAGTCTGAAATGAGAACCAAAAAATAAATAAATAAAAATAACACTGCTCAAGCTTAAAAAAAAGTTATGTTGAAATGAAAACTCTTTTTCAATACATTTTACTTCATAATTGCAACCGCATGTGTTGTATTCATTGTTGCAAAACTTGTTCTGTATATAGTTCAATTGTTATCATGGTCAAAACCACTGATCTGAAGCTTAATGCTGATGCTGTCATGTAAATAGTTTTCTAATCAGCAAAAAATATAAAAATTTCTGATCAACCCATATCAATTGCATACTTAAAATAACATACCGGTTAAAGCCCCGCCCATTTCAAGACAACATAAACCACTTCCGGGTTAAATCCCACCCACTTCCGGGTTAGGCCCCGCCCACTCCGGGTACAGCTACAGATAATTCATATGGTTAACAGATAATGCTGTACTCGCTCATCCCTACAACTTACATCAGTATATTTAACACTGTACCTGTCTTTATCTATGTCTGTCTTTCTGTGCAGTGGGTAGCACTGAGACCTTCCAGTTAGAGGATTGCTGGTTCGAGGCTCGCTGGTGACCTTCCCGGAAGGTGTTTGCCGTTGGATTCCTCTTTGTATTTAGATTTCCCCCACAATCCCAAAATAAACAAGTGTAAGATTTATATAAAATAACATTTGAATGTGTTAATAACGCCTGTGTCTGTGTCTGTCCGCAGAGACTTTCACTATCTGGCTCTCCAAATAAAAGGAACTATGGATCTGATCAACTGGTCTCTGAATACAATTGACACCATTTTCTCGACAAGGAGCGTGGGTTCGGGGGAACCTGTCCTGCTGGGACTTACGCTGCTGGCTACACAATGGACTCCTGAGCGAAGTGGAGGATCGTGTGGCTGGCTCCTCGGTCCCTGGAGAATGTAGAGGACATTTACATAATTGGAACTGTGATAACTGGGATTCGGCAGAATATGTGGAGCTCTCAGCTATTGGCGATTATCAAAAGCGGTCAGTGCTCAAAGTCCCACTAAGCTGACCGACTGGAATGGAATGTTGACTGGACTTAAAATTGTCAGGACTCATGTAACGGTCTGTGACCGCAAACTTGATTTCATCGTTGAAAGGCTGGCAGAAATGAAACAGAAGTTGGATAAACTGGAGACCGGTGATGAACATTAAAAATCTGTAGAAATTTGCAGTTTTTGACCTAAATTAACTTCTCTACCATCTGGCTTCCCTTATCTCCTCTGGCCTTGGAGGCCATGAAGAGGAGTCTAAACAATTTTTCCCCCCGAGTGCCTGATAAGGAGCGTCTCTCAGCACCTTCCCCCGCATCCACTTATCTCCACCTACTTTTTCTCCACTGCTGTAATCTGACGGGCCATGAGTACAGCACCATCTGGCTGCAGGAAAATGTTGGCTGCGGACTGCAGCAGTTACACCACTTCCCCGGACCCCTACCTCCTCCTGCGATGTTCTCTTCCAGTATTTGTCTATGTGCTTGATTGCAATGGCTTTTTTTACCTACTCCAAACTGCCCTTTGAAGCATTGTTTTCTGTTACTGAATATTCAAGCTTTGGTGTCTGAATTCTCTGAGTATTGAATCCTCTGCGCTTACTTCCACACCTAAAAGTACCTCAATATATTTAACACTTATACACTCAAAATATTCTTGCTGTTTAAATGTAGTTTGTCTGCCATGAATACAATTAGCAATTTGTGAATACAAAACACAACTTATTATCCTGGGGGACATGGAGAATGTCAAAGAAGTGGAAAGACCTTTTAAGTAATAATGTGATTAATTTTACTCACCTAATACAGTGTTCTATGCAATGTAGTTCTTTAGAGTTTGCACACTCCTGTAAAAATAATTATTAGCCTGGCAAAGATGATTCCAGAAAGTATAAAACTCTCACTGGTCCCTATTTTACATGCTGTCTTCAGAATTTCAACCCATATCTCTCCAAAACAAAGAACACTTTTCTTTTGATTTGTGGCCCAACTGCCTGGTTCATTAGCATATTATTTAGCTAACATTGCTCTTGTTTTGACAGATTGCTTTCATAAGTCACCAATGAAAAGCTTCCACCGACATTTTGGGTTTTATAGTCACCAAGCTTCCATCTGTTCCAGCTGGACCCAGTTTTTATGTTCTGCGATCACTCACCTCCTAAGAGCTATAAAGATCTTTTTTTTCTTAGCTGGCAGGACTTTAAAAACACTTTTAAATGGTGTCTCACTTATTTGGTCTCCAAAGCAACTAGCACTACACATCAATGTCAACAGATGTTATAATGCTACTGTTTCAAGTTTGGATCTACTTTAATTTTTTGACTGCTATTAGTACTTTTCACTAGGATACATGTTCCAGGAATCATTAAATGATAAGTATTTGGGTAAAGAATCTCACATACCAGAACAATAGTATAAGACGCGTGCCCTAAAGTCAAAATTTTCCTTTTATCTATAACTTAAGTATGAATTGAGGATTTGTTGGCTCATATACAGTGGATTTGTCACACGCCCAAGTCCAGTCACAAATCAGAGGCTATAATTTTCTAAATGAAAATTAATGGATGGTCATAGGTCTCCAATTTGTTTGCGTGTCCCACACAAAAGATGAGCAATATTGACTGTGTAATTCAATTGTTTTGTTTCAGAGGAAAGTTAAAGTCATGAATCAGAAAGATGATAGAATCATAACAGCATAATGGATAAAAAACCCTCTTTCTTTATTAGAAGCTTTGTCACATCATCTTTTGATTATAAAATATGAGTTCACAGGAGACAGGCTGTGTTTCTGAATCAGAAGTCAATTTTGAAACAACTCTACCCAACACATGATTGTGTTACATTGAAGACACTGAATATAGTACAAAGTGTGTAACTAATTACAAGCCCAAATTGAACAGACGTCAAGACAAACAGTGTGAGAGAGGAGGTTCCACACAATTTTTATTGTCATAAATGTCCGTGGAGGCCATTTGAGAACAGTGAACTCATTGTCATGGTCAAGAAACCAGTCTAAGATAATTTGCGCTTTATGATGAGTTTATGAAGAGTTATTCTGCAGGAAGTAGCCTGCAGATGGTAAGGATGCTGTGGTCATAAAGGGATGAACATGGTTAGAAACAATACTCAAGGAGGCAGGTTCTCCTGAACTGGTTAATCAACAGTATTGGTCAATTTATCATAATTGTATTTAAAATAAAAATATTACGTTCATTTTGTGAAGATTATGACTACAGCAATTATTTCTTTAGCTCTGCTCTGATTTTTTATGAGCTACGTCTGAACTTTTAATTTAAGGAACAATGGGGTGATTAAAACTCAACTTTTGAGTGATTTGAATATCAAATCTTAAGACACGTAATGACGTGTCTCTAAATACCCTTCTTTATCCAGGACACTGAGGCAATAGCCTCAGGTGACGCCGATTACTGGAAAAGTTCTTTTGTTCTGAAATGTATCAAGGCTAAAGTAATTCCAGTGTACATCAATCACTCTTCTCATAGTGGCTGCACTAATCTAGCCATTTTATGTTGATAACCCCTCATTACTTTCATTGAGAATGGAGGCACATATAGCTGTGTTGATGGCCTGACAAAGAGTGAATCAAACTTAAATGCATTAAATTCAAAGTTCAAGGCCATTTTTGTTTCACTCTAATGGAAAACGGGACAATAAGGCAAAGTTTGGTATGCATTAAATTAAAAGTATAGAACAGACTAGCGTTGTAGTGCTCAAGACCAATCTTGGTCTTGAGACTAACTTTCTATGTGACTTGTTATGGTCTCTTTTCACTGTGGTCTCAGTATCTTCTCGGCTGTCTCTGGTCTCAGTCTTGGCTTTAAATCCAAGAAAAAAAAGACAAACCGTAAGCGCTTTCATCAAATAAAAAATTATTATAGGCTATTTTTTCACACCTCTCTTAAAACATATGAGCAGCATATTATGTCAAAACAAGCAACAGCATGATGTTGAGAAAGTGAGGGGTGAGAAATCCTTTCACTTGATTGAACTGTTCATTCTCAAACAATGTGGTGAAATCTTCCAAATCTGACCAAATGCCATATGAAGTGAATATGTTACAATGGAAAAATCCATAATGCTTGCAGTAGGCACGTAAGTTAATTTGTAAAGAGGAAGGTTTTAACTAACACAGCCATAATACTAAGTCAGAAGTCATAAAATGGTCATAGGTGAACATTGCTGATAATAAGTACTTAATTGAGGGATTGTTGCAAAACAAAATAACTGAAACGATTAATCAACAATCTATCTGAATTAATGATAAATTAAAGAAAATACTTTTAGCCAGTCTAGACTCTTTCTCTGCCAGATTCATGGTCTTCAAATATGCCAAAGCACAGGAAGATCCTAGGAAATGGTGATGGAGTGCCTTGTGTGAAATGTTTCATTGTGTTCCCGCCATTTATGACGTTCTTTTCTTTGTACCTCCCCTGTCATTAGGGAGATGATCTGGGGGAAAATTTGCTGGGTCCCCTCCAAAGGATTATTGATCTCTCTGTGATGAAAGTAAAACCCCAGCACCACAAATTCTTTAAAACTCTTTTAAACACACTGATTTGATTTCAGTCACTGTGTCAAGATTATAATTTTATGTATCAGTTATAACAAAAAAGTTTTTTTTTATCCTTTTTTTCAAACTTTTATAAACAATACTAGTGAATTTATTTGTAAACCTACATTACTGATGTTACTGTTAACATATCTTGGATCTCAATGCTAATGTTATATCTTCATTGACAATGTTTTATTTGTTACTTGGTGCAATGTTTTGTTGAGAAATAATAGAATAATTAATAAATGGAAAGTCAAATCAATTTCTCTTGGACATGTGGATTCATAATAATACTCAAAATGAAAGCGTGTCAGTGTCTTTAAGTCTCATCTGAAGAAGATTCTGTTGAAATTCTTCTTCTTCAACTCTACTCCGAGCACCCTGTGGAGGAAACTCAATTCAGCCACCTGCATCTGGGATCTCATTGTTTAGGCCATGACCCATGGGGTCGGAACATAGATGAACTGGTAAACCAAGAGCTTCGCCTTGCAGCTCAGATTCTTCTTCAGCACGACAGATTGGTACATCAACCGCATTACTGCAGAGGCTGCACCAATTCTTCTGTCCATCTCTCATTCCATAGTCCCCTTTCTCATGAACAAGGCATAGCAATAGCTGAGCTCCTCCATTTGAGGCAAGTTTACTTCACCAACTCGGAGGGAGGATTCCACCTTTTTCCGACTAAGAACTATTCGCCTCATATTAGTAGGTGTTGGTTCTCAAGCCAGCCTATTCACTGCAACCTACCAGTGCACACTGTTGAAATTTATCAAAACATTTAAAAATCCTGAAGATCTTCTGAGTGAACAGTCAATAGTGCGACATAGTATCTGTAAATGCAACATTATTTTGGAAATTGGATTAATTCTGGGGAATGGACCTTTATCATGCAGGTAATGGCTGACACACCTCAACCATTGTCAGGCATCAGAAGTGGATGACCAGGCAAATGCCAAAAGGTCTGCATTCAGACATCAGATCCTTAAACCACTCAAATGGAGCCTGTTTGTGACATTCTGAGCAAATACATGCACAGTAGTGACTAGCTGGGGTCATTTTTTTGGTCTGTAGCAGTGCTCTTCCAAGTATTCCTCGCAACATCAGATAACAGGTTGTTGTCATACTACAGCCTCCTCCATGTATTCTGGTATCTACTCCATTTCTTTGACATTGTGCTAAGAGAATCATCAAACTTTCTTGCTAGACTGTGCAATGATGTGCCATCCAGATTCAGCTGGACTACCTGCGAACGGGTGACAGGAAAATGATCTGTAGCCACCACCAATTATTCCAGGAAGTGTAGTGGACTTACGCTACTTGTTATTAGCCTGAATTCTTAAATTGTATTTTAACTGTCCAATACTGTGTGCCTTTAGGCCATTTGTTTACTATGATGTATTTATTGATCTATATTAAGAAGCTCTGAGATCTTATTTTGAGTTAAAATATTGGCAAAACTGCAAATATAGTAACGTATTGTTTTTTGTGCATCTCCCCCATACATGAATCCTCAATGAATAGATGCACAAATGAACAATGCATTATCACAGCTAATGCTAGAAACGGCCCTATTTTAAGTCAAAATAATTATGCACAACAAGTTTTGTCCCTAAGTAAATAATGGCTGTGAATGAGACAAGTGATCTCATGAAATTAAACTTTAATTTATGCCAAATAACATTTTAAACCCATCTGCATGGTCTTTATATAACAGAGCTGGTTGTAAATGCCTTCATACATTTTTAAACTCACTCAAGTTGGGATGGGTGTCAGGACACTACAGACTCCCAGTGTCATTCTGCCTCTAAGATTTAGCTTCACATTATACAATGAATTAATTTTAGATTTATCTAAGCAGGAACAAAAAAACAAAACAAAAAAAACAAACAGATGATTTAAGGAAGGCTTTTTTTCTTGCATTGTTCTACCTGGAACTCTGCCCAAGACACAAATAACAATCATCTGCAAAAAAATCTTACCTGATTTTCCAATTAAGTTCTCTGTAAGAATTACAACTACACAGTGTATATAGTGCATGTCTTTCTCTTTCATCATCTTCTTCTCTCTTTCTCTATCTCTAAAACTCATTGGAACATCAACATTTTTTGCACAAAGCTCAGCTGCCTTCTTGCCTTTTTGAAAAACCCATTTGTGAAGTCTGGTCTGAGGCAGTGCCTATCATACCACGTCACAGAAGGTTAGATATGATACCTGGTGGTGTTCGATTGCGATCCATGGTTTAGGTTTCCTGTATTAGGTACTTCATACTACACTCATTTATTTATTTAATTTGTCTGTGTCTGTCCGTTCAGATCAGATCATAATGTGATGCATAAGGTTCTGTCCACTTTCCGTCCTTGATATATCATTTGCATTATAAATGGCTTCATTGTCATCCTGTACAAATCATTAACTGTTCTGTTACGGCCGACTGTGATTATATCCCCTGGAGAGAGCAAAGTCCAGCTCAAACGCAGCACCCACCCTCAGATGCGGCGACCTTTAATAGGGCAGGTTAAAAAAAAGGTTATTTTTACTGGTGACATGTCCAGGGTGTTACCCTGCTTCTTGCCTGATGTGCGGCTTAGCAGCACATGGTTAGCAGCAATGGTCGTACTGTATGGGTTCTCCTTGTGCCCTTATTATATGGAGAAGTTGTGTAACACTGGAGGACATGGTTTTCCTTGGTTAATGAGCGAGCAACCAGAAGGAAAGTCGGTCCGGGAGTTGTATGATGCACCTCAGAAAGGGGGCACCTCAGAGGGACCCCCACATATGGACCCTAGCTCTGTTGGGGTCAGGCTCTCAGCTAAAACGTGAAGAGAGCCTGGCAATGATGACTGCTCTGCTCAGTCAGATGCCAAAGGGTGGAGGAAGAAACAAACCAGAGTGCGACACGTTCCCTGGAGAAAGGCGCTGCAAGCTACACCCACACCATTTCCTCATTAGTGGCTGCCACCACTCAGCACTGCAGAGGAAATGGGGCCGACATTAGAATAGGTAATACCTAATGAATGAATTGGGTGCGGACCAGCCCACAGCTTTACATATGTCACTAAGTGAGAGCCATAGGCATCTCACATACCTTGAAGCTAGCCCTCCAATCAATTGTCCTTCGACCAAGGGTGAAAGGATATCAAAACAATATGCTTTTGATTTTTAAAGTTTGATATTTTCTTGTGTTATATGTGTGTTGAAAGACAGCAGCTGTTAAGAAACACCAAAATTAAATGGTTAATAGATATTAAATATGTTGCTGCATATTTTTAGATTGAAAAGCAGCAGGAGGAGAAGATGGAGGAGAACTAGAGCTAAATAATATATCTGGCCATTATATATCTGGCCATATATTAGCTCATTACAGATTAATCAATTTTAAAACAATAGAAAATCAATTAAAAACATATAACAACCCATACATTTCAATGGTTTTAAGAATTCCTGGATTCTTTAATTTGAGATATGAATCAGGCATATTATCAAGTATTGCAGTGAAGGGTTTGGCTAACTCAATCTGTTACATACCACTTATAAAAATGATATGAAGATGTTTAAATTTAAAAATGTATGTCATATATTATGAAATTATGAAACAATGACAACATCACAGGGGTAAATATGAATACCAGTGCACATTGCTGTCAAAGAAAGCTCTGTTTTCTGCTTTTCAATCCACCCTTACAAAGGCATGCAGCACCAGTTTACCAAGTTGAAGAGAATTGCCCCCTCAGGAGGCAGTGTCTGTTTCAATGGCATCAAATTCTCCTGTAATGAGTTCAAATGATGATGCTGGCCCCACTTCGTTGAAAGGTCATGCTATAATCTTCCTTCACAGAAACAAATGAAATTAATGAAAGCACTCTGTCTCACTCTGTGGTCCAGGAACTGAGGAGTCTAAAGCACAACCCAATCCATGCAAACATCTCAAGACGGATGGTATCAACAAATAACAGGACTTTATTAGCTGATGATATAGCAGAAACATTCAAACAAATGTTTGCAGAATAAAAATGACATTATAATCACATTAGTTTGAAGGAGGAAATGCAGTGAATTTTGTTTCTCCGTAGCGAAACATAATTTATCAATAGCTTAAGAAACAATATGTTCATAGCATTTATATCAAATCAGTATGAAAGATATGAAAGAACATGGAAAGGATTTAGACGAGGTCTTAATACTATTTTGGACTATACAAGACATGTGTTCGAAAAAGAAACAGATTCAAAGATATATATATATGTGTGTGTGTGTGTGTGTGTGTGTGTGCGTGTGTGTGTGTGTGTGCGTGCGTGCGTGCGTGCGCGTGCGCGCGTGTGTGTGTGTGTGTGTGTGTGTGTGTGTGTGTGTGCATGGCAGTCGACAAGTGAGCAAGCAAGCTCATCAATTTTTGGGCACGACCAGCAAGAAACAATAAAAAACATGTATTGAGTGGTGCAAATTTCATTCCCGCTTAAGCCCTTTCAGAGTCATGGGGGTCTGCTAGTTCCAATGTCCAGCGCACATCAGGCAAGAAGCAGGGGAACACCCTGGACATGTCACCAGTAAAAATAATCAATACACAACTTACATACAGTAATGCCTAGGTTACTTGCATAACCCCACATTCCCTGAAAGAGAAAACGGAGACATATGACAGTAGGAAAACCGACTGATTGGAAATGAATTCCATGAGAGACTTCAGCCGAACTCTATAATGGGCAAATTAATTTGCGGGCATAGGTGATTAGCTATCAGCTGGGTATAAAAACCAGGCATGACCTACTCTCATTCTAGAAATTTCAGAGGAACCGAACCCACTTACCTCTTGGCCTCGACTTCCAGAACATGGCAAAGGATATGTTCCCTATTTCAGGGAACGTAGGGTTCCGCAAGTAACCTAAACATTCCCTTATAGTCGGTTCCTGAGAAGTATGTCCTTTCAGACAGGCCGACGCTAAACTAAAAAGGTTTGCAGCTAAGGTCGTAATTACTTGAATGGGACCTCCTTCTGCCCCTGCCTGGAACTATCGTTGACAGGGAAGTCGCACAACACTGAAAGCGTAGCGGTCCTCGGTTGAGGGAGTGAGCGACCAGAGGGAGGGCACCCCTCAACCCGTAAGTAGGGGTGCACAGAGACGTATCGAGAGGCCTACCAGCGAAACATCGTCCTGAGAAGCAGTGCTTGGCAAGGATGGGAGGAGCCATCATTTCCCACCAAAAGAAGGGGGGTAAAGGAACTGTTCCCTAAGGGTGACTGCCACCACTCACTGCCAGCTTCCGCCAGGCTCCCAGGTAAGCTGACAGGGGTATGAGTCGGGACATGCCCGACCTCGCCAACCTCAGGGGCGCTTCTTGTTAGAAGCTCTTGTCTGCTTTCGAGGACCCGCTGATGTTGACTGTGTCTTCCGCCGTGCAAGGGTCTTCCTCGAACCAGAGGTTTAAGGAGTAGACTGTGGCGGAGGACGCTCTAATTGCCCAGACCCTCCACCTGTTTCTTGATCGTGCAGACCTTTGATGAAAAATCATCCATGGCAACACCAAAGAGACCACTGCATCCAGAAACCGGGTTGGGTCTTCAAGAAGCATAGAGGCCTGCTCTAACCACGAATAGTGGACATTGTGCGACCAATGTTCAAGGCAGTTGATTTTGTAGCTGAACGCAAGTCTCACCACCACCTTGGTACGTCACAGAGGACCTTGGCCTGAAAGACCTGTAAGGTCGCCATTACATGCAGTGAATCAGCAACTTGACCCGCGGCTGAATAAGCCTTCGCCAAAAGGGGTGACCAAAACTAGCTGTCATATCAACCAGGGTCGGGAAGGGGGAGGAGCTCGATCCCTTGGCAGACAGGGGAGCCTGTCAGAATTTCGTGAGCTCCTCTTGCACTTCTGGGAAGAAAACTACTGGCGATATGCATGGAACGGAGTCCCAGTGCCTGCCCAGAAACCAGTAATCCAGCCGCAAAGGAACCAAATCAGAGGGCACAGGTACGGGATCCAAAAAAGGATCTTCTGTACCTCAGCATGCAGTGCAAACACTTACACCTCATGGAAACATAACACTCCATGCATTTCTTGTGACCGTTCTTCGACGAGATAAACCCACCGCACCCAGGAGTATTGCAAGTTTTCCTCATTGTGTCTTGAAAAACGGACAGGTCAATGGACAAAAATGAGGAGAAAACTGGATAGGCTTTGTTAGAAGGATCAGAGGTGCAGGAAGGAAGGAAAATCATAGAATTAGCGTAGGTCACATGTGTTTTTTATACCCAGGTGATTGCAAATCACCTACGCCCGCAAATTAATTTGCCCGTCATAGAGTTTGGCTGAAGTCTCTCATGGAACTTGTCCCCAATCAGTCAACAAAAAAACTTACAGTGATCTTAAAATTTCTTCATAAAACATAAATATAAAATATAAAACCACTTCAATAAAATATTAATAATACAAGACCGTTTCATTCATTCATTTCTGGATCCTATCTACTGATCCAGCTGGTGGCGCTAATACACCATCAGCAAAGCAAAGAAGAAGAAGAGGCTAGAGTAGACCGTTTACCAAGGGCTTAAGCAGCCTTCCGAGGATCCTACCAAGCCGAAGCCTCCAGAGGCTGGGTAGGAAGGACCCTCCAAAGGCTTTTATAAACTGGATTGAGACAAAGCTATTGTCAATCACCTCCACTTTAACAATTATCAGAAAAGAAAATTCATGACTGGACTTGTTCAAGTGTCATTTCATAACAGTACCATTCTGGATTTCACTGAGCTCATTTTTTCACAACTGTGGAATGCCATATAACTAGGGGTGTAACGGTACGCTAAAATCGTATTCGGTTCGGTACAGTGTCTTGGAGAGCTCGGTTCGGTTCATTCGGTTCGGTACAAAACAATAAGAACTTACATAATCTTTATTTTGAAAAGCTGTCAATACACAGTAGAATTCTTGCAAAAAATAAATAAAAGTGACACTTTTGAGTGATATTTTAAATAAATTGCACTCTTTATTAAGAAAAACACATTTTTTTAAATAAAAAAATGAAATACTGCAACTAGTTAGGATAGATTAACCTATCCACATTTTCTGAAGAGAGCATAGATCTGATTGCAGTGACTACCTCCAGCAGTAGAAAATGTTAGATGTGTTGCCTGCCCAATCTCCGTGGAACAGTGTCGGCATACAACTTTAAATTTATCCACTCGTCTATCCCCGTTACGTATTTTAACAGAGAAGCCAAAGTGTTCCAAAACAGGAGAGCGTAGTGAGGTGGGAAGGTCTTCAAGCGCTGGCTTCTCTTTCTTCTCTTTTTCGCTGTCCATTTCTCACAGCTACCCGGCGTGCAGCTGTGCTTCACTCAATAGCGTCCGTGCGGAAACTCGCATAGGAACATTGTTCCGCTGTGCTTAATATCGCGCTAATAATACATTTATATAATTTAATAAAAATACTGAATACCGAAACGGTACGCAAGTGTACCGAACCGAACAGGCTGTACCGAAACGGTTCAATACATACCGTGAACCGTTACACCCCTACATAAAACTGACCACATCTGAATGTAATTATTTACATTATTGAGCAAATATTTTTCACAATACTTTTATGTGTCCAAACTACATCATTAAAATGCTTCTCCTAAATTTAAGTTATAGAGTATCAGAAATTATTTTCTTGATGTGGATCAACAACCTGATAGTAGGATTTAAATATAGTACTGTATGAAAAGTACAAGTACGGTCCTTGAAAAATAATAAATTAGCATTTTATGGTCATGTTTTTTTTTTTTTTATTACAGCATTAAGCAAAACAAATTTCCATATGAATTGGTTAACTTTACCTTCAAACAAGAAGTGATGATCAATGAAATGATGGATGTGCTACAACTGCCTCATATAAAATATCCACTATCATTATGGCCCTATTTGTTTTCATTTTTTTAATGGAAAGTAAGATAATATATATATAATTACATATTCTAAACGTCTAAATATAGAGAAAACTGAAAATGCATACTGTAGCGATGTGAAGAATCACACGACAAGAAGTTGTGCAATAGAGTGCCCGGAGGGTGGTTTTATTCACATAGAAGTGACAGTGCTCTTCGGTGGTGGTGAGTTCCTCGTCCTCGTTCCCCTTTGGTGGCTGTGCTCTAATCACGTGTAGCAGTGAAATGAAGGTGTGTTCCGGAAGTGTGCCCCTTGGTCTCAGCTGCTGTCTAAGGAGAGAGAGAAAAGCCGTTAGCATCTGTACTGTTGCTATGTCAAAGCTCAACTGGCTCTGGTCTCTTCTCTCTCTTATTTGGTCCCGCTGATTGCCGGCAGATGAGGCTAGGTGGCGGTTGATTGCAGGGTCCAGTTGTACATCGTTTTAGCGAGGACAGCGATGATACCCTTGAGCAATACAATATTTAGCAGAAGTGCCATTGTTTATCTGTCTGTTTTTGCTTATGTTTTTTCTTTTCAACTGTCTTGCAACAGAGACTCTGCTCTCGTAGCCCATTATGATAAATAAATGACAAATATAATCCCCGTGTACTCCTGCATTATCAGGAGAAATCACCGCGTCGGTAGAGATGAGTTTCCATGAGTTTCCATGAGATCCCCAAGTGGGATGAGTTTCCAGCCCCCACCCTCAACAGCTGATGAGCTGCACCTTGAGGGTAATCGCACTCCTAATCCTAAAAAAATAAAAACACTTAAAAAAATGTATTAGCAGCGAGAGGATGCTGAGATTAATCTTGAATGCGTACCTGGTGTATGATTACATTCACCTGTGAAGCGCAAAAGAGCTCTCGCAACACAACCACGGCAGACAAACTGGTCTGCACCCTGATCGCTAAACAAATTAAATTCAAGCGTGTAATCCAAGTAAGCGAAGCCAGTCATAGGCAGTCGCTAAACGTGCACCTGGTGCACGTTGTATTCATGTATGGAACACTCGCAGCACCATAGACAGCCACGAACAGTCACAGCCGGCAACCTAGCTCCACACCACAATCCGCTAAACAGATCAAATTCGATCACAATCTTCTATTAGCACGTTTACACAAACAGGCTTCAACATACCTCTCTGGAAAGGGAGTAGTGGAGTATCCTCCCAAGCCGCAGCCTGGGAGGCTTGATAGGCAGGAGCCTCCGGAGGCTTTTAGAACCTGGATTGGGACGCGCATGATGTTTCGGTTCGAGCGGCGTCAGGCAATACCTTGCACAGTCCTAATTCATTGAGCATGTGTTCTGTCTGTTCTGCTGATTCGATGCCTTCACGGCTGAATGATTGTTTCTGAAATAACACCGGGACCCTGCTTCACGCGTTCCTCAGTTTTTTTTCTTCCCAAGACTCATGAGGAGCTCAGAATTCTGGCAAGTGCTCCTGTCTGTCAGGAGATTTAGGTCCTCCACCTTCACCACACCTGAAACCTGAGGTTTCGCTCAAGTGTCCCTTACAGGCTGGAAAAGTTTTTTTGTCAGCCCTGATGATGAAAAACTTTTTCGGCTGGGGATATGCTGCTGCATCATTGCACACCTTGACAATCTTAAAATTAAGGTCCTCCATGGTGCACATCAGAGTGGTGCACATCAGCCAATAGGTCCTCCAGGTCACGTGTTTCACCTCTGACTCCGTCCCTTTGGGTCAAGTTTAGCAGAAAGGAACAGCTGGCTGGACGATGTCCACCTTAGTGGTCCAGGAAAGCCACCTGGGTTTAAGACCAGGCAGAAGATGCCTCCCGAAGACTGAACACGTCTTCTGGATACTCCTGTGTCTCCAAGTGGCTTCTTTGGTGTCACCGTGGATGATTTTGCGTTGAAGGTCTCTGTTAAAAAAAAAAAAAAAAAAAAAAGAAAGTCTCTGGCGATCAGGAAGCAGGTGAAGGATCTGGGCATAACTCCAAACCTCCAACGAATCATTTGAGGAGGACTTCTATGTAGCGCAAGGCACAGTCAGCCTCAGCGGGTATTCGTAAGCAGACAAAAGCTTCCTCGAGATGTTCGTTCGGGGTCAGTCCATCAACCCAACTCCCCTTG
Organism: Danionella cerebrum; assembly: GCA_007224835.1. NCBI lineage: Eukaryota > Metazoa > Chordata > Actinopteri > Cypriniformes > Danionidae > Danionella > Danionella cerebrum. The sequence goes on from SRMA01026246.1 coordinate 81,053, forward strand.
GAGAGTGGGGAGACCACCACACTCACCTTGTTACCGTTCTCCGGGGTGGTAGCACCCAGAGTGTTTTATGTAGTGTTGGAGAATAGTAGACTTGTGGGCCCTGCTGTTTTTGGTGTATCTTCCTTGGACTCTGACGAAGATCCCGACTCAGGCACAAGCTCCACTGGCCATGGCAGAGAGCAGAGGGGCTCAGACCAAGACACAGACCCTTTCAAAGGTTTTGTTTCAAGGGCTGAGCATACCAGTACTGGGTCTTACCCTTTGGTCTTGCCCTCTCCCCTCACACCTGTTCCAAGGTTGCCAGGACTTTTCCCGCCCTGCTCCGCCTGGCAGGCGTTCGAATGCTAGATAACCCTGATGGCTGGCTTCTTTTAGCCATGTCTTAAGTGCTTCAACACTTAAACCAACTGGGTCTGAAGGTAAACTGGGAAAAGACATACACTCCGGTGTGGGCGATCTCTTTCTCAGGATGGACTCGGGACTCCGAGATCTATCAGTAAGATGCACCCGGGACTTGCTGACCATTCTCTCAGCGGTGCAGTTTCAACAAGTGTTACTACTGAAAATATTTCAGAGGCTCCTGGGGCGTATAGCAGTCGCAGCCTCAGTGATTTCTCTCGGGCTTCTGCATATGCAACCACTTCAGCTATGGCTTCTCTTGGGAATTCCAGGTTGGGCATGGCGTCTGGGGAGCTTCGCCTGACTCATGCTCATCTGCATTTCCCCCAGTGAGCCTTCTAGCACAGGTTCTGTGTAGGTCAGGGAGGATGAGCACAAGCTACTCCTTGTCGCACCTCTTGGAGTACCCAGGGAGTGTTTGATCGGGGACTGTCCTCTTTGTCCTTCAAGGTCTATGCCGCCGCAATTTCGGCCTTACACTTTCGAGGGATGCTCTCCTCCTGTTCTCTTGCTCCCTGAACCGAGGACAGCTACACTTTCAGTGTGTGCGACTTCCCCTTCAATGATATTTCAGGGGCAGAAGGATGGGTTTCAGGGCATTTCCAAATGCACAGGGGCAGAAGGATGGTTTCTATGAGCTTAGCTGCTAGCCTTCTTAGTTTAGCGTCGGCCTGTCTGGAAGGACTTCGGGCATGGCTTTTTAGATAGGGGGTTCCCAATCACTTGGTTTTCCACCGACATCTATAGAACCGACAGAGAGGGAACGTTGAGGTTTCTTGCATAACCCCACCTTCCAAGGAAAGAAGGAACGGAGATGTATCCCTTAGCCATGCCCTGGAAGTCGATGATCTGAGATGCCCAGAGGTTGGTGGGTTCGGTTCCTTGGGAAATCCTATTGCAAATCACCTACGCCCGCAAATCAATTTGATTGTTTTTTAAAGTTCGGCAGGGTCTCTCCCACAAAATGTCGTTCCCAATCAGTCGGTTTTCCACCGACATACTTTTCTGTTCCCTCTTTCAGGGAATGTGGGGTTATGCAAGTAAACTAGACATTTTATTAGATCTGAGCACTGCTTTTAGCAGTCAACCACAAAATCTTTATCGACAGATTAGAAAACTATATTGGTCTTTCAGGAAGGAAGTTCTAAGTAATTTCTATGTGAATGGGGGGTGATTACATGTCGAAATAGACTGCAGTTTCTTGTGGGGTCCCTTAAGGCGCAATCCTTGCTCCCCTATTATTTAAAAGACCATTAGATTAAAACTAGAAAGTCAGAACACACTTCACCAGTTCTTAAGTCTCTGTACTTGCTGTCGGTGGTTCTGCTGCTTGTATATTTCACAAAATAGCACCTAAATACCAAACAGACATGCTCATGGTGAATACACACCAAACAGGGAACTGAGATCATGTACCACACATACCCGTTTTTTTTGACAATAGGGTATTGTTCAGCGCGGTTATGCTGTCCGCCACACCTATTTGAAACATTGAGATGAAGAACAGTGAAACCTGAGGCTGTTTGTCGTTGTCCTAACCCTCTATAAATGCTGTGTTCACAAACAGCAAGCGTTATGTCGGCCAAAGCAATGACTATGTTGTTGTTTATCCTGCTATTGTGATTAACATTAAGTACAGAGTTGCATGCACATGTTTCCTAATTGATCACAGAACAGAGGCGCTTATATGCTGAATATTAATTTTAAGACAGTTATGAAACGACTATCGACTTTTTTTTGTACACAGTGTGAGAACTGATGTTGTCTGAGCAATTATTTTATTTCTGCATTTCACTATTATAATCTATGTCTTGCTTTCAGCTTTTATAAAAAATATTTAGATTTTTTTTAATGTTACATTTATTAAAATGCACTTGAAATCACATTCTACTATAATTCTACTATAATAATACTATGTAAAGCACCCTATGTACAAAATGTGCAAATTAACTTGCCTTGTCTTGTCTAGAGTATTTGCATGGTTCTGGCAGACTGGAGACATAGTGCTCACACCTTCTAAGAAACTTAGCTAAAATCAACATTCATTTTGTGAATGTAAACAAACAAATGTGTTTCAGGAAATAACCAGGCTTTGGTCTTCATATTTGCCATCCTCGACTCATTACTGACGTGATGGAAAGCTGCTAATTATAGCTAACGAGAGACTCTTCTCCCCAGGACTGTGGGTTTGTCACAGACAGATGCACCAGTCTTTATGTGTGTGTTGGGTTGAGTTCCGTGTTATGGGGCAAGAAGCGCTTGGCGTTGTTCCTGTTCCTCTCTCAGCATGCCATAGAGCAGACATAAGCCATCTCCATCTGCCCATCAATGTACTTCTTACTTCATCCCAAATGACAGATAAACCCACAAGATGTTTCATTTAAATCATCAGTTTATCACTGCTCTGTTCTCTAATTAACACACAGGAGTGCAATTTATCTGTGAGCGGGTGCAGCACATTCAGTTTGGTATATCTGATGGGTGTTCCGAGATGAAAGACAAGGTAATGATACTTTTGAGATGTGTAGATCTCAAGAAGTACAATTCAAGATATGGTGCACTGTGACCTTTTCAACTCCTGTGTAAACAAGGAAAGCTGTAAACAAAACAGCCAACAATTACAAAACAACAGAAGACTATTTTCACATACAATTCTCTTTTCACACAGTTAATGTTGTGATGCATTCTTCCTCTTAATGTGTAAAAATACAGGTTGTATGAGGTGAAGTAAGTAATTTGAACAGATTGTGAGCTTTACTTGGGTTAAAACATGCTAAATATATCAGTTAAAACACCTGCCTCACACATGTTCATTAAAGGAAGTGTGGTGCTTTTTGCAAATGCACCTTTTTTAAAGTCACCACAGCCATTTTGTTTTCATGTTTAATCAGGGTGCTAAGTGGTTTCAAGTCTCTGGTGTAACAAACCGTGTTTAATCCTTGCCAAGGATTTAATGAGGGCATACATTTATCCGTGCCTCTTAGTGTGAATGTTAAACACCTTAAGAAGCGCACACAAGCGCTATATCAATCCAGTCTGCCAGTGGATTTCATTTGCACATTTTCAGGGAAAGGGAAAAAAGCACTGGTGAGCTAAATTAACTCAGGCTAAGTTTTAACACTGGCGTTCTGTTCAGCCACTAATTAGTTACTAATATTTTTCAAATGGTCTTTATAAACTATGGTACATAAAACTTAAAAATTCTAACATTGTTATTTATAATTATTTCTTTTTTCTTTTAAATGGAACATAAAGATCTTATGTAACCATGTGAGCACTTTTCTAAAATACTGAACAAACAAAACGTTTGTGAATTCATTAATTCATTTTATATATATATATAAATGTAATGAAGGAGGGTACGCAGGCATATGTCAATGTTTGACTATGGACTTCCCTTCCTTGGGAGGCCAGTACCGACTTACAATGGGCAATTAATTTGCAAGTGTAGGTGAAAGCATGCCCTTACGCTCATTCTACTTCTTCCGAGGAGCTGAACCCACTTACCTCACAGCACCTCAGATGCCCAGGGATACGTCAGTGTTCCCTCCTTCAGGGAACGGTGGTTACGAAGGTTCTCCACAATCCAATGAGCTAGCCACTGCTTGGGCACAGCGTACCCCTTGCGCTGGCCTCCAAAGCATATGAAGAGCTGCTGAGAGTTACGAAACTACCGGGTCCTGTACAGGTAGACCCAAAGCGCACGAACTGGACAGAGAGAAGAAGGACGTAGCCGTCTAGCCCCTTGGATTAATCTCACGGTCAGTTCGTGGCTGCTGACTGATTTCCCTTCCACCATAGCTCATTCAGAGAACCTTTTCATGATATGCAAATTTTTTTAGATTTTGGGTTTCATGAGCTGTAGGCCAAAATCATTAATATTAATACAATAAAAGGCTACTTCAGTTGTGTAAATGAATCTGAAATGTATGACAGTCTGTTTATCAGTACATTACAGAAAATAATTAACTTTATCACAATATGCTCATTTTTTTATAAGATCCTGTATATACCATACATTTAAAATGTATTTATTCCTTAATATAACACAGATTGTTTTACAGCAGATGATACGTTATAAAGGAAGATCAGGTGAAGCTTACATTATAGTGATGGGATTTATGGCTCTTTGTAGGTAGCCGGATCTTTGGGATAATTTATTTTATCGTGGAAACAATCACAGGAATTATAAGCTGAGATTTTTTACCAATTCATAATATCAATGAAATATTGATTATTACTTCATTTGACACGTGGACAAGATTTTAAAGTCTGATATGGATTCTTTATAAATATTCCACTGCCATATTACTGAGTTGACAGTGAGGTCACTATTTACCCTTTGTATAAAATGTATGTGTGTAAAACTTTAACTTGTTATTTAATGCAACACCTAAACACTTATAAATACACAAAGAATAAAGCAGTTTCACGCAAAAACCTTTAGAAGCAAAATTTCAATACTGTAGCAATGTAGCTTTCAATACTGTACTGTAAAACTAATAAACAATATTTTAAAACTATATAAACCCAATAACAAAATGTAGTCTGTACCAGTTATTTCCACTCAGAAGCATGTATTTTCTTTACCAGCAATGGCAAAACAGCTCTTGTTTAACAAATCATCAGAAATTAATAGGTGGAAATTAAATATTCATTGAACAAATCATAAAAACCCCCCTTTTGAAGCAGCTCTGTATTTAACTATGGAATGCGCGTAAGAGTTTAAACCTAAAATGCCAAGCTGAACGTCCTAATTGAAATGCAAACTGTGTTACCAGCAATGTGATGCAAAAAAAGGTTCAAAGTATGATACTTCAGATTGGTGTCCTGATAGGTGTCCTGCTCACCTTTACTACTGGCCAAAATGTTGAGTAATGATAATAGTTCAATATCAGCCTTTATCCATATGGAGTCCAGATGGCCCAGCCGCCTTGGACTTTCTGCCAGTGTCCTCCACCCAACAACATCAGATATGTATGAACATCAGTAAAGGTGAATGCTTACACATGCGGACCTACAACAAAAGGTCAAGAGCTGACACATTTCAATGCATTAAGAGCCACTGGACAATAACAAAACGTGTTATCCCAGAAACAATTGGACTCTAATACAAAACAAGCATTTACTGCTATAGCAAAATAGTATATACACAGGACAGTGAGGTGCAGCCAGAGGAGGCACTTTCTCACCCAGTATTATGGAAAGAAAAAATAATGTTAATTATTATACTTATTCAGTAATGTTAATTCATTCATCTTCTTCCCCGCTTAATCCCTTTCGGGTTTATAGGAAGAATAAGTTGTTTGAAATATATTTTAATAAGGGAGGATACTTGAAATAGGCAGACAAAAAGATTGTTATTTTAGGATTTTACAATGTAGCAGTATAATATACATAGTACAATGTCAATACAAACACATTAACATGCTTGATGGAATTTAATCCTTCAGAGAAATTTCCTCTAAATGAATGACCAGGCTTTGTTCACAAACTCACTATAATCACATGGAAGGTTTGCAATACCTGTCTGTGATCAACAATGATCCCAAAAACCCACATGATAACACAAAGAAACCTTGGGAGTTTAAAACTTAACAGGAAGCCAGACGAAATGGGATAGACAGTGTGGAAACACAAAATGAACAGAATGACGGTGAATACATGGAAATACAAAAAAAACAACAACTCACAACTGGTTTAATTGTGTAAATGTTTCAAACTAACTGCATCTGTTAACAGATGTTAATTTTGACTTGTTAAGTCTGACGTTGCGCTGCGCTTCCGGGTCCTGGCTCTCCTCTATCTCGATGCAAAAAGTGCAAAAAGGGGCTGATGCGCTTTAAAACACTTTAAACCAGTTTTAAATCGAGCGAAACATTATGTATAGATTACCAATAATATATATATATATATATATATATATATATATATATATATATATATATATATATATATATATTAGCAGATAATAGAGCAGAACTGTTTGTGGTTGTTCATATCTCAATTTTTTTTTTTTGCATCTCTAATCAAAAAATTTCCTGTGAGACCTTTTGTATCTCATACATTTCGCAACTCGAAGCATTCATATCTCAGGGTACCACTGTATATATATGTGTGTGCGTGCATGCGTGTGTGTGTGTGTGTGCATGTGTGTATGTATAAATAATTTGAGGCATGTTTTCTTTAGTTTTGTTTTGTGTTGAGAATCACAAAGAATACCCTTCTTACACAGCAGTGATCTTTTATCTGACCTTTACAGTGAAATGAAGTCAACACAAAGGTGAACTAATTAATCATTTCTAATCCCTCAACACGTTAATATTTATGCCATGTAGCATAAATATTACATGACATATCCTTCATTGAATTCAAAATGGTACATGTTCCCAGCCATAATTCTCACATCATGAGTTGGAGCTACAAATTACTTGTCGATGGAAGATGACTTGTGTCATACTGGCATCACTGTCATGAAATGTGATAGATAAGGAAAGACAATAAAGAAGTATACAGCTTGTTGTTTGATTAGGTTGGAAGTGTTGCTCTCTCAAAGAAAGGACTCTATCTTGTCTTTTTTTATCAGGTGAAGAGGCCACGGCTCAAAGCGTTCACAAGGATGGCGTCATTTTGCCTTGGATGAGATAAGGAGATTACTGGCCTTGACCCACTCTAATGACACTCCATCATAGTTACCAACTGGCATTATTGCACCATGCTTAGATGGGAGTGGATGAAAAAGAATGGCAACAACAAAGCAATCTGCTCTCATGGGTGTGATGTCAAGATGGAAGATCCCAGCACAAACAACTGCAAGATTTCATCGAATCCATGAGTTACAGCCCCAGAGAGACAGAGAAAACAGAGAATGCCTGTTTCTAGAAATTGGCGTTACTTTTTATAAAACAATACCTAAATGTTCAGTGCAATTTCTCTAGAATCTTTGAACACAGACTAGATTCCCATCCTCACATTTGAATCGTAACTCAAACAGAGATAGCTACTGGTTGTGCAGTCAAAGCTTTGTTAATGTGGAGTGAGAAATGAAAGATGCGTCCAGTTAAAAACCTGGGTGACAACTAAATGTATTGTAAATAGGAAATTAATTCAGTGCTTGTGAGACATGTGTCTTCATGACAAATAAGGGGGACATTTGTCAGTCTGTAGCACAGATGGCCCCACTAGAGCACTTGACAAATTACCCACACCTTGCCTTTACTGGTGGCTTGAGCGCAGGGAGCCAGAACGATGGCATTGTTAATATGCAGCATTTGGCAATTCAAACTGCCTTCTCCCTACACAGTGGAGAACTGTCTTGCTTTAATGACCTTCAAACTGTCTTCTATTATTCATGCCAACCATCCCTGGCAAGCATTTTGGTGTTAATAACTAATTAAGGCATGAACGACAAGCCCTTTGGATTTCAAAACCATACCAGGGTATAAATATTTTATGAAGTTGGGTTGTTACTTTGCTTGTTACTAGAGCTATCTTTGGTGTTTTATAGCCTGTGGTTCCTTTAGATGGGCCATTCCCTTATGTGTCAGATGATGGCGAGGGTAACCTCAGGGAAGGAGGATTAAGAGGGATGTTGGCTGAGTGTGGTCGAGCTGAGAATACCTTAAAGTGTGGAAATTGCTGGTCTGTAGCAGGCATTGTTTAATTGGTAATTAAATATTTTTGCATATCAAAAATAACTATTGAAATGCAAAAATACTAATGATTGAAAATGTTGTTGTTGTTTTAATGAAGTTCATTGGCACTAATCTCTGAAATTTTGAGGGTCTATCTCTTTGTACATCTTTGAACATCTCTCCATACTGTCCCTGCCCCTTTACATATAGGTTGCTTGTTTTAATGGATTATTTTTGCCCATAATTTTAAATGTGTGACTAAGGCCTAATTTACACTGCAGTAACTTTCAAATGTGACCCATATCCGCTTTATGTGTTTACACTTGCCATAGTAACATGCATGAGGTCCCCAGAATTTGATTTGGGGAATATCAAATTTGCTTGATAACAGTTATGTACTTTCATAAAAATTCACAAACATTAAATAACCGCATTTTGAAGTGGAGGAGGACAAAAATGCCATATTCCTCCTCCACGTTGAACCATTTGTTTTGAAGCTATTGCACTTTCCAAGCGACGTCATTAAACCGCTGAGAACTTCATACTTTATAAGAAATATGATTTGCCTGTTTACATAACAGTCACTTTAGTGCAGATCTGATTTATTTCCATATATGAATGAGACTTCCTGATTCCAATCTCAAAATATCCAGATACATGCATTTTATACTATTTCTTTTTTTTTCACTATTCAGATTTGAGTCACATGTGAGCAAAAAATCTGAACTGGGTTACATTCAATTGGCAGTGTAATAAAAATAACTTTAGAGCAGTGACATGAGGCCTTTTGAAGGAAAAACATCAGTGGAAGCAGCAATGGAAGGGTAATCGAAGACATTTTTATGTGATTGTAGGCCAAACAAGGGTGAAGAGTATGAAAGGTTGACTTATAGGTTTTGCCTTTGACAGCTGGTTGATCATTAAATACTGAGTTCTCAGATATTAGTTCTTGGTGCTGTTTAAAATAAAAACTTCAGATTCTACTCTGCACAATGCCACAAAGAAGTTAAACGGAAACTTTTGGGAAATTTGGTATGAGGATGAGAAGAGGAAACGTTTAGTAGATTAATTGAATCTATGTACGAAAACAAGGGAAAAAGGTTTACTTTTTTGATCAGTTTTATTCCATTGGGTAAAGCTAGCAAAAGCTATAAACCTTTTACAAAAAGTACATTTATTTTCATCACAAGTTGGTGACAAATGGCCATCCAAACTTTCATCAAGATCACGCTTTCACATCTTCTTCTTTCTTCTTTTACTTTCGGCTGTTCCCAGTTTAGGGGTCGCCACAGCGAATCATCCTTTTCCACCTAACTCTGTCCTCAGTATCCTCTACTCTTGCACCAACTACCTTCATGTCCTCTTTCAGCACATCCATATATCTCCTCTTTGGTCTTCCTCTTGACCTCTTGCCTGGCATCTCCATCTCCAGCATCCTTCTACCAATATAACCACTATCCCTCCTCTGCACATGTCCAAACCATCTCAACCTGGCCTCTCTGACTTTGTCTCCAAAACAACCAACCTGAGCTGTCCCTCTGATGTGCTCGTTCCTAATCTTGTCCATCCTAGTCACTCCTAAACTGAACCTCAACATCCTCATCTCTGCTACTTCCAGCTCTGCCTCTTGTCTCTTCTTTACTGCCACAGTCTCCAACCCATACATCATAGCTGGTCTCACTACTGTTCTGTACACCTTTCCTTTGACTCTTGCTGACACTCTTCTGTCACACAACACCCCTGACACTTTTCTCCACCCACTCCAACCTGCCTGCACTCGTCTCTTCACCTCTTTTCCACACTCCCCGTCACACTGGACTGTTGACCCCAAATACCTAAACTCCTGCACCTTCTTGACCTCAGCCCCCTGTAACCTCACTGTTCTATTTCCCTCCCTCTCGTTCAAACACATGTATTCTGTCTTGCTGCGACTGACTTTCATTCCTCTTCTTTCTAGAGCTGACCTCCAACTTTCCAGGTTTTCCTCCACCTGCTCTCTGCTCTCACTACAAATACAATGTCATCTGCAAACATCATTGTCCACGGAGATTCCTGCCTGACCTCATCTGTCAACCTGTCCATCACCATAGCAAATAAGAAGGGACTCAAAGCTGATCCTTGATGTAGCCCCACCTCCACCTTGAACTCCTTTGTCTGACCTACAGCACATCTCACTGCTGTCTTACTTCTCTCATACATATCCTGAACTACTCTGACGTACTTCTCTGCCACTCCTGACCTCCTCATACAGGACCATAGCTCTTCTCTTGGCACCCTGTCATACGCTTTTTCTAAATCCACAAAGACGCAGTGAAGCTCTTTCTGACCATCTCTGTACTTCTCCATTAACAATCTCAGAGCAAAAAATGCATCAGTAGTGCTCTTCCTGGGCATGAAGCCATACTGCTGTTCACAAATATCCACTTCCCTTCTTAACCTAGCTTCCACTACTCTTTCCCAAAGTTTCATTGTGTGGCTCATCAACTTTATGCCTCTGTAGTTGTTACAACTCTGCACATCACCCTTGTTCTTAAAGATTGGTACTAGGACACTTCTCCTCCATTCCTCAGGCATCTTCTCACTCTCTAAAATCCTGTTGAATAACCTAGACAGGAACTCCACTGCTGTCTCTCCTAGACACTTCCACACCTCCACTGGTATGTCATCTGGACCAACAGCCTTTCCACTCTTCATTCTCCCCAGGGCCTTCCTCACCTCATCCTTTCTAATCTTTTCAACTTCCTGCTCTACAATATTCACCTCTTCCTCCCTTCTTTCCCTTTCATTCTCCTCATTCATCAACTCCTCAAAATACTCCTTCCATCTTCTCAGCACACTCTCCTCACTTGTTAGCACCTTTCCATCTCTATCTTTAATCACCCTTATCTGTTGCACATCCTTCCCATCTCTGTCTCTCTGTCTCGCTAATCTATACAATTCCTTCTCGCCTTCCCTCGTGTCTAACCTGGCATACAACTCATCATATGCTTTCTGTTTGGCCTTTGCCACCTCCCTCTTCACTCTGCGCTGCGATTCCTTGTAGTCCTGTCTACTTTCTTCAGTCCTTTCAATGTCCCACTTCTTTTTAGCTAGCCTCTTCCTCTGGATGATGTCCTGTACTTCCTCATTCCACCACCATGTTTCCTTATCTTCTTTCCTCCTTCCAGCTGACACACCTAGCACCGTTCTCCCTGTCTCCCTGATCAACTCTGCTGTAGTTTCCCAGTCATCTGGAAGCTCTTCCTGACCACCCAAAGCCTGTCTCAGCTTCTGTCTGAATTCTTCACAATCTTCTTCCTTTTTCAACTTCCACCACTTGGTCTTCTTTTCAATCTTTCGTCTTCTCTTCTTCCTGACCACCAGAAACATCCTACACATCACCATCCGATGCTGTCTGGCTACACTCTCACCTACCACTACTTTACAGTCTGATCTCTCTCAGATTGGCTCGTCTACATAGGATGTAGTCTACCTGCGTACTCCTCCCTCCACTCTTGTAGGTAACTCTATGTTCCTCCCTCTTCTGGAAATAAGTATTAACTACAGCCATTTCCATCCTCTTGGCAAAGTCCACCACCATCTGTCCTTCTAGGTTCCTTTCCTTAACACCGAACCTGCCCATCACCTCCTCATCACCTCTGTTGCCCTCGCCAACATGCCCATTGAAATCTGCTCCCACTACTACTCTCTCTCCTCTGGGAACACTCTCAATCACCTCATCCAACTCACTCCAAAATCTCTCCTTCTCTTCCAACTTACAGCCTACTTGTGGAGCATAACCACTCACTACATTCAACATCACCCCTTCAATTTCTAACTTCAAACTGATCACCCTGTCTGACACTCTTTTCACCTCTAAAACATTCCTCACAAACTCCTCCTTCAGGATCACTCCTACACCATTTCTCTTCCTATCCACACCATAGTAAAACAGTTTGTATCCCCCTCCAATACTACGCGCTTTGCTACCCTTCCACCTGGTCTCCTGCACGCACAGAATATCTACCTTCCTTCTCTCCATCATGTCCGCCAGCTCCCTACCCTTCCCTGTCATTGTACCAACGTTAAGAGTCCCTATTCTCAGTTCTATACTCCTGGCTTTCCTCTTCTCTTTCTGTCGACGAATCCTTCTCCCTCCTCTCCTTCTTCGACATATTACAGCGATATTTTAATAAATTAAAAATGCCCACAATGTTATTGTTGGATATAGTTTGTCACACATTTTTTACACATAGTGAAATTGACTCTGGCACTATCATAGTTTTCCAGTCCTCTGGAACACTTGAACTCCCCCATATGTTTGTTAAAAAAATACATCAGGTTTGGTAACAATACTCTGAAGCGTTGCAGAGATATATTTACATTTTTGCCAATCTTTCGAAAATGGTTAACTAATCAGCCAGAATTTCTCAACATTAAGTTGAAATAGTCAGAAATTGATCATATCCAAACTTAGAAAAAATCTGATAAACGACCTATGGAGAGTTTGTAGAAGTAGATTTGAAAAAAAAAATTAAGAGAGAAAATTAGTCTCTGAGTGAACATAACCAGGGAATCAGATTTAATTTTCTGCGACTTGTGGCCCAAAAGTTATTAGCATAAATATAAGTGCAACTTAAGATGATTGCTGGGGCTAGAGTTAGAGTCTAACTCGGTCAGCCCTCACTGCTTCACTGACCCCTAGTAAAAAAAATTAATGATTGCACAGAAAGTATGAAATCAGTCAGGCCCTGTTCACCAAGCACGGTTTTACCCATAAATACAGTAGTAGTCCAGAGGAAACAATCCCAAAAACCCACTATCCCAAAAACATGAGTCAGTCTTTTTGAATTACGCAAATTCCCCTTAGGTGTGAATGTGTGTGTTGCCCTGTGATGGACTGGTCACCTGTTACAGGTGTTTCCCGTCTCTTGCCTAAAGTCAGCTGGAGATCGGCCAGAAGATCCCTAGGGTTACGAAATGTTCGAGATACGAAACGTCTCGCAGGAAATTCTTTCTCTCCAGTTACGCTCGCTAGTTTCTACTGTCTCCGCTCGTGCTTGAAACCGTGTTGGTGTTAATTCGTGAAATATCTTGAGAAAGTTAACTATCATACGTGGTGCCATATTGTTTTCTGCATCCGTTCCTCCTCCCCGACACATAGCTTCACTCAAGGTAAGGTTTCACAAACCTTCTAAAATATATCTTATTTCATTTCAAAAACTGACACTCAAAAGGCACTCATAGTTCAGAAATAAATCAAGGATATATTTGTATTTCTACAGGTTCCCCAGGAAATCCACACGAGAGCCATTAGTGAGGAACTCTTCATCTGATATTGAACATTATATTAGAAATATCCACAAAGACCAAAGATACCCAAACTCCATGACTAGAATTTGCCATCAGAAGTCACCACGTGCAAGTTCTTTATTAAGAATTCAGAGAAAGCCTGAAGCATGTAAACATTGTTACTAATGATTGCATCAGCATACAATAGCTCTTCGGTTCGAGGCAAAGACTATCAGGAGAAATAAAGAAACCTAGATTTCGAAGCACTCAATCACCTTTTGAGATTGAGGCACACTATAAAATACTTGATTGAGGAAATATTCTTTTAAGGATTTTTAACAGGTCACAAACTGTCAATATATGTTTCCTTTTCTGTTACAGGAGCATTAAACAAGTCTGTGGCAAAACTGGTTTGGCATTCACTAAGAAACAATCGTAAATGCACATATTCCTCAAAGATAGGCTGTTGGATAATAATAGCTGAAATGACTTTTAGTCATATGTAAGATGCCCAATATATAGCAACCAACTTATTTTCCACAGAGACAAGATGTCATCTGGAAAAGTAACCCATGCTCATGATTCATTCATTCATTTTCCTACCCGCTTATTCTCTTTCAGGGTCACAGGGTCACTGCTGGTGCCTATCTCCGGGTGAAAGGCAGTTATTATAAACTCTTCTGAGTGTTTATAACATAACATAACAATAACAAATATTAGTTTTATATCCTCTGAAAAGAAAAATGGCAAAAAAAATGGCACCGCCTACCAGCTACACTCTTCTTCCAATACTCATCCCGAGGCTCCCGGAGGCCCCGCCCACCAGCTCCTCATCCTAACAACCAGACTAGGAGATGTTCTGACGCCGGAAGGCTTCGCCCACCAGCCCTCACCCTAACATCCAGATTCACCTGGAGATGTTCCGGCGCCCCTGGACCTACACCGAACACAGTCATCATCTGTTTATACTATATTATCTGTCTATACTATAGTTTATATAAATCACACTGCTGTTGTTGCCAAAATGAGGATGGGTTTCCCTTTTGAGTCCAAAAAGGGAGTTCTTCCCCCAGGCTTGCTCAGCAGGGACATATACACCACTTATTAATTAATTTTTTTTTTCATTGTTGAGTTTAAACTTGTTGGTTTACTGTAAAGCTGCTTTGAGACAATGTCTGTTGTGAAAAGCGCTATATAAATTAAACGAACTTGAAAAAAATAAAAATAAACTGTATTTTCTGACAAAGATTGTAAACAAGACAATGTCAGGTGAACTGTTATAATTACAGTATCATTATAGGAGTTAAAATAATGCACTTGCTTCACATAAAAGGATTTTAATGTTCACCTCTCGTTAAAATAAAAGTTGCTTAAAATAAACAAAAGTGTGCACCCTATTATTAATGTAGATGTGTATTTCAGTAATAAACTTAAGCAGGAGAGTTTCAGTTACCAGCATTTATATCAAAATATGGATCTCATGTCTGCAAAACTAGCATTTAAAATGACCTATTTGTTGCTAATCGATATCGAAATCTAAATTGAATCGAAACCATAAAAATACGAATCGAATTGAATCTGATTCGCAGCTTGACCAACACAACAGTGTGGAGGTAGCAGCAGTAAACAGCAGTGAACACAACACACAGTGTACACACGGTCAGCGATTGCACGTTGATAGCAGCGATTGTTGCTTAATCTGAACATTTACCTATGGTAAGAGAAGGAAGGACGATATTGTAGCCTAGTCTATTTCAACCTTAATGTTGGAAGCTAAAGCGAACGTCGTCTAAAATGCTAACATCGTGAAAAATCTTTGGGACCCTCCCAAAGGGATTAATGAAGTAAATTCTATTCTATTCTATTTTCACCGCATGCAATGTATGAGATTGCCCCCCCCCCCTATCTGTCAACCCTAGTGACGTCCCTGGTTGCCGCGATAGGCGCATATTGAACCGCATGAATGGGCGATACGCGTGTTGTGAGCCACGTGGATGAAGTGGATCGGCCGTAGACGGGTGAGCCGCTCGAGTACAGAAAAATGAACTTCGGCGGATTTTCCGCGCCTTTGCGCTGACCAATCAATGCTTTGATTGGACACCGCATTCACACCAAAAGTGTATGATTGGTTATACAGTAATGCCGAATTCTAACACGACATCTGCTGCAGATCAATTCTAACTCTTTTCATAGACTTGAGTAAATCGTGACACTGGTAAAAGCTTAACGGTAATTGTGCATTGACAATTTTGTCCTAAGTTCCTGTTATTTTCTAACCCTAGTGCTAACCAACATTAGCAATGTCACGCGCTGATGCCACGCAACAGAACAATAATTAGGTAAAAAAGTAGTATGTTTAACTTACCTCAAAATGGTTTGATGTTTAGCTTTTGTAAACTGTCAATTCAGTCGTTTTGGGCAAACAAAGTTTCTTGTTCTTAAATTCAAAGTGGTCTAGTAAATATGGCCATGGGTTTATTTCTGAAGAATTCAAATTCAGCAGCATTTCACTTTCATCTGGGTTTACATCATGTGTGTCTGTCTTGTACTTTCTCCATCTTTCCCCTCCACACATAATTATTATTTTTTTTTTTAGTTTATTTATTTTTACTCAGTAACGGATAGGATTTAAAATGTAGTTAAGTACAATACTTAAATCAAAACGTACCTAAATAAAAGTAAAATTACAAAACATAAAAGTTACTTAAAAAAGTAGAAATACACAAAAAAACCTACTCAATTACAGTAACGCAAGTAAATGTACCGTAATTCGTTACTTTCCACCTCTGCTAATTTCCAGTCTCCCCAGCTCAGTAAGTAATAACAACCTGGATGATCAGGAGATGAGGGTGTGGATTTCGTTATGTTAACCATGTAAAAACTTTAATGATAACTCGCTAACAACTAAACTGCTTACTCTAGCAACCAAACAGTTTGAACTTTATCTCAACTTTGTTATATGATAAAGACATGTGGGTTGGTTTTATTAGCATATAGTGACATTATGTAATGTCACTGACCGGTTCATAGCAACCAGGCTGTTTACCATAGCAACTGATTTGGCATATCTCTGTCTCAGCCTAGGAAAATGATGGGAAATGGAGGCTGGTTTGTCATTTATTGTAAAATTGGCTTTTAAAAGGACATGTATAAGCCAACATAGAAGTTTGTGTGCAAACTACAGTGATCTAGTTATTATTACTCCTTTTAAAAGCATTAAGACAATAACATTCATTCATTTTCCAACCCCTTTTTTCCCCTTCGGCTTTGGGTAGGGGTACACCCTGGACAGGTCGCCAGTCCATCGCAGGGCAACATTCACTCACAAATTCACACCTAAGGGGGAATTTAGATTATTTAATTAACCCCAGCCGCATGTTTTTGGAAACCAGAGTGCTACCCATTGCACCACCGTGCTCAAGACAATAACAGTAAAAATGAAAATCAATCCCCTAGCAATGGGCAAGAAATTCCTCATTAACTAAAGTAACCTTAACCAACTTCAGACTAAAGCTTCTTTATTCTTGAAGCTTCTAAAAGACAAAAGCATGGGTGGTAATGATCTCATTAAACTGTTCAGTGAAACATCCCCTTGATTCGTTGAGAAATATAGGCTCTGAAAAGAACAGATGGACTTCATGAAGAGGGATTTTAATGTTGCTTTCCAGTAACTTTACAATTAATTTTTTAAACTGACAGACTGCACATGCCTCCAAAAGATAATTCAACAAGTTGGGTTGTGAGTGATGCACATTTCCTAGCCCTTTCTTCATGTAACTGCATTAAAATACATAAAATGAATGGTTCAATCAACAGTGTACTTGGGCACTGTTAGATATAAAGCAGGAGGAAATTCAGCATATCCCAATACACAAAATAATTTGTTCATGTGAAAAATAGTCACAGTTTCCTGAATTCTCCACCAATCCAACTCTTTTCCACTCTTTTCCAACCATTGCAATGGCATAGCTTTATCCAACCCGTCACAAACAAACCTTTCATCAACCAGCTAACAATGGGTAACAACTGCTTTTTTGGTGGCATGACTCTATCGGACTGTCTGCCAGGTTTGTTTTTACTTTCTACTTGTATTGAGCCACAATGATGTTTTATAAATATTGAATCATGCCCATTATGAGAATGCGGACACAATGTCGACATTTAAAACATTTGGAACTTTACAGAAGAAAGAATCAAATGGTGTGATTATTGCAAAAAAATGGCAACAATATGTGTTGTCTGGTTGGGTTGTTTTATGTCTGTGGCATAGGTGATCTCTGTTTAAAATTAAAAATGTACTAAAATTGCATTATGTTTTTCACTTAAAAGATGCAACATTCCTAATACCCTGATAAAGTAATGTAATATTTAAGATAAATATAACACATTTTCAAGAGAAATTTGCATCATATGCATGATTTACACAAACATATGAGAGTCATTGAGATTTTGCAACAAAGATCTTTCCTGTAGTGTGGACAACTAATAGAAATTAATGCACAACTGCATGAGATTAAGTATTGACCGTCAAGAATCAGATTCTGCAAAACAATTACTTTGTCAGTTAATGGTACAAAATTGTTAGTGAAAAAAAAATTTAATTGTTGAATTAAATTAAAAACTGTTTCTGAAAAATTCTCAAGCATCTTTATCAGACATAAAAAGCAACTCATATAACACATTTTATAGGTTAGAAATTTAATTAAATGATGTGCAATGATGGATTGTTCGCTTTTCATCCACTTCTGGTAAAAAAAAAGTCAAGGTACATCTACTGCTCAAATGAATTTAACAAGTACATTTTGGAAACTCTGATATTTCTCCAATACAAAATGTCTCCAATATTATACAAAATAATTAAACCAGGTAGCAGGAGTTCTGACAGCAAAAGAGTGCCATTCATTGTTAGTCTTGTCTTATAATTGTTTGATTAGTTCTCATTTCTTTCCTCCTATCTATTATTCAGAGCACCTGTTTGACCCGGTTACACGCACCGGTTTCCGTTGCGCACTGATTAGCTTTCCCTCTTACTCCCTCTCCTCATGCTTCTCTCCGTAAGACGATTATTTTCTGCACCACTCAATTAGCTGCGCGTTAGAATGTTAGAGAATTAGACTTACCTGTATTCCCTGCCTTTCAGTCCTGTCGAGTCGGATCAGTCCAGCCCATCCTTTCGGCCAGCTCCACTTGTGTGAACTCCAGTTGAGGTCGGTGGTTGCTCGGAACCGGAGACTCTCCATGGCTCCCCTTTTGTGGACTACTTGTGAGCTTATCTATGGCTTCTGAGGATCCTTTTTGGATAGTCTGCCAGGAGAACTCTCAGTAACATTGAGTTTTGTTGAACTATTTCAGGCCCCTTGTGCTGGTGATTGAGTTTTGCCTTTTTGCATTAAAGACTTTATGTTTTGCTTGCATTTGGGTCTGCCTGTGCTTCCCTATTTGGCACTTAACATTCTTTATCTGGATTTGAACCCCATTGAGCTGGTTATGGAAGAAACCAGAAAGACCATCCATCTTTTCGGGTTTTCTTTGTAGGTTGTAAAAAGGAAGAAAAGAAAACAGTAGATAGGAACCTAATGAGCAGGTAGAGCATGTGACTCTGGTTTGTGTCTGAACCTTTTTGCTTGAGGAACCTTTGTTCACCCTCTTAGATTTTAGAAAGCTTGCTCTTAGAAGGGTATTGATTCTATTTTTATTCATAGAGGGTTTTTGTATGTGATGCAAACCCCACTTAGTGAACACCTACTAGGACATCAACGAACCTTCACCACATTCAACAACTTTTATTTCCTCATAACATCAGCTAATCATCACCATACTCTTGACATTACTTCAATATCAACAGTATCTTCTACAACTTAAGTATTTATTAACTCAGTTAAACATCAGTGCTCTGAAAATCAAATAGCTTTTCGTTAGCAAAGCTTTTCATTGTATTGATCAAGTAGTGCGGTAGCACTAAGCTTATGTTACATATCCCCATGCATTTCTGAATCAGCTGCAATTAATGAACGGACATGGGTTAATACAAATCAACCTGAAAAGGGGTAAAACAAATCAACCTGTAGTTCAATTTTAAACTACACAGACTGAGCCACCCAAAGAGGGGGGTCCCAAAATCCGGACCCGAGTTCGGTAGGGGTCAGGCCTGACGGCAAAACCTTACTACCAAAACCTAGCAGAGCTGACTGCTCCGCTCAGTCAGATGCCGTGTGGGGGGAGAGCATAGATCTGGTTGCAGTGACAATATCTCCAGCAGTAGAAAATGTTGATGTGTTGCCTGCCACATACCCGATCTCCGTGGAACAATGTCGGCATACAACTTTAAATTTATCCACTTGTCTATCCCCGTTATGTATTTTAACAGAGAAGCCAAAGTGTTCCCAAACAGGAGATCGTAGTGAGGTGGGAGGGTCTTCAAGCTCTGGCTTCTCTTTCGCTGTTGCCATGATGCCATTTCTCACAGCTACTGTGCTTCACTCAATAGCGTCCGTGTGGAAACTCGCCTGGGAACATTGTTCCGCTGCGCTTCATATCGCTGAGGACACAGCGCCTACATCAAGGCAGTAGTGCCTGATAAAGGTTTGGGGTGTCGACCAGCCCGCAGCTGTACGAATGTCGGCGAGTAAGACCTCCTATTCAAAGCCCACAAGGCAGCGCTGCCGTGGGTGCCGTGGGTGACCGGGGCTGCAGCCGCCTTATGCCACAGGAGCCTCTGAAAGTTTCAGTGGGACTGTCTGTCGATGTGATGCCGCTTTTAGTGTGGACAGCAAGGCTCAGTCCCGTTCTGATGTTCACGGAATCCAGCTCCATACCGAGAAAAGTAGCTTTTTGCACCGGAGTGAGTTGTCTCTTTTCCCAGTTGACCAGCAACCCCAGGCGCGACTTGTGCGCCAAGACCATGTCCTTCTGGGTGATCATCTGGTCCCTGGACGTGGCCAGCAACAGCCAGTAGTCCAATTAGTCCAGGATCCGTATGCCTGCCCGGCGTAGAGGGCCGAGAGCAGCCCAGGTGACCTTCGAAAAGGTGCGCGGGGAGAGGGCGAGGCTGAAGGGCAGGACTCTGTACTGGTAAGCTTGTCCCTTGAAATAGAACCTGAGAAAGGGTCTGTGACGACACGCCATGGCCACCTGGAATTAAGCATCCTTCAGGTCTATTGTGGCGAAAAAATCCCCAGGACGAAAGCACGCCAGAATGCTGTGGATCGTCAGCATCTTGAATCGGAACTTGGCCAGGCCCCGATTTAGTCTCCTCAGATCCAGGATTGGTCGCAACTCGCCTGACCTATTGGGTACCAGGAAATAGGGGCTGTAAAACCCACTTTCCGCATCGGCTGGAGGGACCGGTTCGACTGCTCCTTTGTTCAAAAGCTTCCGCCAGGCTCCCAGGTATACTGTCAGGGGTCCTACTACGGATGTGCCGATGAAGGCGGGGCCGCACGGATGCGGGTTTTTGGTGGCAGAATCACCAGGGCAAGACCCTGGGTTGGAAGGTGATACTGCAGGGGCAACTGCCCCATGTCCACCGACCGGGCCAACGGAGCTCACGCCTTTGTCGAGGGCTTCGTCAAGGTATGAAGAAGAGGTATCCCCGACGAGTGGGCAGGCGGGTCAATGAAGACCCTGAAAGATCCAAACATCCTCCCGAGTTGTCAACCCTCAGGGGCGCTTCTTGCGAAAGAACCCCTCATCAGCTTCCGAGAACCTACTGAGGTTGACTGCACCCTCCGCTGCCATGCAGGGTCTTCGTCCTGGCCGGAGGCTTGGGCCGTGGCAGAGGGTGCTCTCTCTCTGGTGGCCAGCAGGCGGAGAGGGTTCCAACCGAACACTTCGGAACTGTGCTATTCACGGCGTGGAACCATCGCTTGCCCAGACCCTCCACCTGCTTCCTGATTGTGGAGACCTTCAACGCAAAGTCTCCACAGCGAGGCCAAAGAAGCCATCTGGGAAAGGAGAGTCCAGGAACCGCGTACGATCCTCAGACATCATAAACCACAGATGGAGTTCCTGGACAACAGTGTGGACATCATGCGGCCAGTGCTCTGCCGATTTTTAACCCGAAGGGCAAAATTTGATGCAAAGATCTGTTCAAAGACTGTTGGCTGCCACCACCTTGGTACATGTCACAGAGGACTTTGGCCAGAAGACCTACAAGTCGTCGTGGCATGTAAGCTGCAGCAGCTTGACCCTCAACCAAAAAGCCTTCGTCATCAGGGCTGACGAAAAACTTTCCAGCTTTGGAAGGGGCATCCTGACACGCCCTCGTCGGGGCGGATGTGCCGCGACAGCTGCTCCACTTGTGGAAACGCAGATTATCCCCTTAGCTGCTGCAAGCGCCACAGTGATGAAGGAGGAGGAGCTTCTAACCCTTGCAGACAGGGGAGCCTGCCAGAATTTAGTGAGCATCTCATGCATCTCCGGGAAGAAAGGAGCCGACAGAGCACGGGGAATAATCCCGGCATTTAGGGATTCCCAGTTAGAAGGTTATTGGTTCGAGGCTCACCAGTGACCTTCCTGGAAGGAGTTTGCATGTTCTCCCCGTGCTTGCGTGGATTTCCTCCGGGTACTCCAGTTTCCCCCACAATTTCAAAAACATGTGGTTAGGTTAATTGACTAATCTAAATTCCCCTTAGGGTGTGAATGTGTGAGTGAATGTTGCCCTGCATCTCTCCCAATGTGTGCTGGAGATAGGCACCAGCAGACCCCTGTGACCCTGAAAGGGAAGAAGCAGGTATGAAAATGAATGAATTCTGCAAAAATAAAAATTTCTCAATTTTGACAAAATGAGTGTTGTAGTGGGTTAAACAATAGAACAGTTGTGTGTGACCTGAATTTGGTGGTAATAGAGTTATTTTTATGGGAGCAAGTGAGCTTTGATCCAAATAATCAAGAATAAAAATGATGCTCTAATAAATTTTTCAATTTTTTATTGAAACTGAATCGTGCAGTACAATATGCAGGTGAGGAGTGGCGTGTTGCTTGATTTTGGTTGTAATAGAACGATTTAGAATGAAGTTATTAATCATATTCTGGGTAAAACATATTTTGGATCTGGTAATTTGCAGACGGTCCCTAATCGGTTCCATGTCAGCGGGTTTCTTATAAACGGTAATGTGTTTCTGTGAATGCCGAGGGAAACTTGTTGTGATAAAAAACGTTTCGTAGTTTGTCCGCTACATAACACAGATTAAAAATAGGTATTATTCGTTTACTAAGAACATTCTGGTCTCGAGTTATTGAGCAGAGAAAACCAAATCTGTGAATCTGTAGCTAACTTTACTGAACTGTGACGGGATGGATGATCGGCTGATATTGTTTCAATTTCACGCCGCAATCGACCGGTAGTACCTGATATATAGAATCATACGAGAAGCCGAGCAATGCCGGAGCATCGCTCGATTCACCCGCAGATCAGAAGGAAAGCACGCCTGACGTCAGTGGCCCCGCCCCGTCAGCTAAGGCTGTGGTGTAAATCAGAGTTTCTTAACCTTTTTGACACTGGGGCCCAATTTTCCCCGTACAACGTGATTCAAGGCCCATTCAAATAACTTGTTAATGTAAATTGATCCACAGCTTGTTTGATTTGTGTTTAATAATTAAATAAAGTCATTTTATGGTTTATTAAAGTAAAATCTTTAAAGTATTTTTTAAATTAAAGTAAAAGAAAAAAAGATATTTTCCCACTGACCAGTTAAACCAAAGTTGTCGTGCTTAGCACAAAATAGAATTCCAAAAATATTTATAAGGCATTTTGATAAATAAAATTGTGTGGTAATAAAGCAAGCACATTTAAAATAAGTTTTAAATGAAATTAACTGTAAATGACACTTAAATAGAGTGCAACCTTGACAAATTAGTATTGTTAACTTTTGTACCATATGTCTCTCCCCAAATCTGTGACAAATTAACAACAGTTTTTTAACATGCTACAAATCACATTTCATGTTTACCTCTTAATGAGAGACTTGGGCCTGTCTCTTAGACATGATCAAATCCAGTCTGGGTGAAATGGGGGAAAGGTTTACTCTTAGGGTAGCCTCCAGAGATGCTCTGAGTCTGCTGCAAGGTTTGGTCTTAGTAAGACTCCAAGATAAGTTGGAGTTCAAGAAACAATGGCTCTTTTATTAAACTCCGTATTGGAGCTAGTACAGCAGGAACGAAACGGCGAAGCCGGCTCAACTCAACTTAACCAAAACAACAATATCCCCTTAACGTAAGTTTTGACCGAAATAGACCGTTTTAAAGTTAACGTTATTAACAGAGAGAGAACAGTGGTACATCTTACCATCAATCGGATCTCTCTGCGTTTGCACGGGAAACTGCAGCAGTGCGAGACGTGGTGGGTCAGCAATTAGTGACGCTCGTAGTATACCCAATCTTCCAAATTAATTTTATTATTAATATCATTTATTATTTGTTTTTAATGTCCTCTGATGGATTTGAGTGTGGTTTAAAATGTAAAAAAAAAAAAAACAACTAAAATGAAATAAGGCAAATAGCCACATGCTTATTTGGCTGAGGCTTTATTGGCGCATACCACAACGCTTGACTGACGCCTCACTCCTACCAAGTGCTAGGAAGCACCATTCAGGTCCCATGGTTAAGAAACACTGGTGTAAATGAGCCTTCACCTTGCTGAGAGAGACAGACCATCTTGAGGAAACAAACAGCCCAGAAATCCATTGTAAAAAGAAGCTTCTTTATTGATAATTCACAGTGAAAAGACCACAAGCACAGAGAACAGCGTTCTCAATGTGAACATGTCAGACAGTTTCTGAGGCCCTCTATTTGTAACGTGGAGACCATCCTCCTGTGCGTCATTCATGTCCTTCTGATTAGACACCTTACGTATGTAGGATGTCGGGCGCCAGAGATGATTCCTAAAATAGGGTCAGAGATGTTATGGCGTGTTGATGTGGTGCCTAGGGGTCTAGAGATATTCGTATCTTCATATCATGGAGCACAGGAGGCTAGCACTTCAAGGCACAGTACAAGATGTTAAGGTCGGCTGAGTGGCATTGAGTCTACACAAAGAATAAAGAAATCATAAGGCACAAAGATAATTTTCCCATTACAAGGCCTCGTAGGAAACTGAAGTTTTGGTGTCCTCTTCCTCGAAAAGGATCTACTGTATCTCAGTGTGCGGCAAGGCAGAGCGTTGCAGTGCAAACACTTCTATTATCGCTTCACGAGAGCAACTCGGGTGTGTTTGAGCCCAAACACTCATTTCTGGTGACTGTCGTCCGACAAGACCCATCGCAGCTAGGCATGTTATAGATTTTGCCCATCACTGTGAAAAATGGACGATTCAGAACAAAACTTGAATACTGGACAGACTCTTGCTGTGAATCAGAGGTGCCACGGTTTGGTGGCTGGCTATCTGGGCTAGCGCAGCTACACCTTGTGCTGAGGTATGCAACTTCTGATAATTCAGCTGTGATGTTGGATTCACAGGATGGTACCACCATTCGCTCCGAGGAAGTAGGCAGAATGAGTGTACGAGCAAGCTCTCCTCTTATAGAGCAGCTGATTGCTAATCATCTACTCTTGCAAATCAATTTGCCCGTTAAAAATTTGGTACCTCCTTCCCAGGTTCGGGTAAGTCCCATTGTCGAAACTTCGACAAAGTCTGCGTTTCGACTGTAAGGGAACAATGCTTATCTTGAACCTTGGTAAAACATCTTAAAATTCTATCCAATATAAACAGCTTAAGTCTATAAAATACTGTGATTGCAATAAACACTAATCAAGTAAAGTACTTTAGAAGATGAAGTGAACTTAAATATTTTGAAATCAGCATGAAACAATAAGAATTCTGAGCAATTTTCCTAAATGGTTTGTGACTCATGCTTGCCACGAACATAATACTCACATTTTTTTATATATTTTTTTGTAAATATTTTAAGTATTTGACAACTTAGCTAACAGCTTGGAACCAATACTTCAAATAATTTTAAACTGAATGTAGAGGTTTACTCCTCCTCTTGGTCACAAGTAAAGAGAGCTCGATAATACCTAAAACTCCACTACTTGACAGGGTAATGATCACTTCTTTACTGTTGCATTCAAAAGTGACCCATTATGAAGTGCCTTTTTTCATTCTCTCACACAAACGCCACTTTGACATGTGAAAAGAATTCAGTTTGCCTTAAAAACCCCACCATTGGGTAAATCAGCTTTCTGGACAAATGATGGAAAAAGAATGTGATTCAGAGCTCATCTGGGACTGAGCATTGAAGCTGACTAGAGCATTATTGAGCCTCAAGAGCAGATTTTGCCCCAGCTCTTTTTCTGTCCTGTTTTTGGTGAACACTACAGGGACTAGTTGATGTGTATTCATAACCTATGGCACCCACCAACCCTGCAGCCAAATAATTTTCCCTATTTAAATTGTAAATGTGAGAAACAACCTTCTACATCAATATCACAGATATGTGATTTATTGGTGCTCTTTGTTCTACAAAGGGTCATAGGTCAGATAGTTTGTATATTGTTGCACTCTTTAAGGTTTTAGGAATATTTTAATATGTAAGGTTTGTTTTAATCATTGTCATTTTAGTTTGACATTCTTTTGAAGAATTTATTACACAATTGATTTACAAACATTTATTTGCCAGTGAACTTTTTAGTATAACAAATGTTAGAGTCAATGTGTCCTAAAAAAAAAATAACGTTTATAACGTGGAAAGTGCTGTTTTGTAGAGCAAGTTAGAGAAACCATGTGACACGCTTTCTCCATCCCTTCTCATACGCTTTGTATTCTTTATGCTTGTGCCTGAAACCATGTTAGTGTCAGTAATTCATGAAATATCTCGAGAAAGTTAACCTTGATCCATGGTGCCGTAATGTTTTCTGCCATGCATTCCACCTCCTCCGACATATCACCTCACTCTCAAGGTAAGGTTTCACATTTGTATACATATTACGTATTTTACATGTGTTTTATTATCATTTATTACATTAACAATGTGTAGATTTAAGGATTAAAGAAACGTTAACTTGACTTTTCTCTGGTTTCCCATTTTTTTCATCCACTTATACTGTTGTTTCTGAGATCCGTTGCATGGATTAGGCGTTTTACATGTACGATGTAAATTATAGAGATACGATTTGTTCGAGATACACAGGTCACCCTGAAATTGATTAGTTTTGTATGTGTAGAGTTATTAGGCAAATAAATATTTTGACTTCATCATCCTTTTATGCATGTTGTCCTCCTCCAAGCTGTATAGGCTTGAAATCTTGCTACCAATTAAGTATATCAGCTGATGTGCATCTGTGTAATGTGAAGAGGTGTGGTCTAATGACATCAACACCCTATATCAGATTTGATGGAATCTGAAAAGTCTAAAATTGTGAGATGTCTTACTGAGGGATGCCGTAGCCTTGAAATTACCAAGCTTTTGAAGCGGGATCACAGAACAATCAAGTGTTTCATGGCAAATAGCCAATAGCAAGAAGTGCGTTGAAAAAGGAAAGCACAAAGTAACTTCCCAAGAGCTAAGGGATCTGCCAAGATGCTATTTTCCACCAGTTCAGCCATATTTCAGAGCTCCAACATTACTGGAGTGTCAAAAAGCATAAGGTGTGCAATACTCAGGCACATGGCCAAGGTAAGGATGGCTGAAAAACGACAACCAACTGAACAAGAGAGACAAGATAAAATGTCAAGATTGGGCCAAGAAATATCTCAAGATTGATTTTTCTAAGGTTTTATGGTCTTATTAAATGAGAATGAGTCTTGACAGGCCAGATGGATGGATCAGTAAAGGGCAGAAAGCTCCACTCTGACTTAGGCAGCAGCAAGGTGGAGGTGGGGTACTGGTATGGGCTGGTATCAAAAATGAGCTTGTGAGACCTTTTCGGGTTGAGGCTGGAGTCAAACTCAACTCAAAGTCCTACTGCCAGTTCTAGGAAGACACTTTATTCAAGCAGTGGTACAAGAAGAAGTCGGCATCTTTCAAGAAAAACTTGATTTTCATTCAGAACAATGCTCCATCACATGCCTCCATTTACTCCACAGCGTGGCTGGCCAGTAAAGGTCTAAAAGATAAAAAAAAATGACATTACCCCCTTTGTCACAGAGACAAACACCGCAACTCCCTCCTCTGACCAACAGAGGGAGTCATCACCCCACTAACTTCTGCCCGCTACACTACATTTCCCATGATCCCTAGGTCCACATTAAATTATTCACCCAGCTGAAGATCATTTCACCCCTCTACTTAACAGACTGAAACTGATCACACTTTGCGAAGTCTCGTTTGCGTCACTGCTGCAATTTTGAGCGTTTACTACCTGTGCATTCCTACCTGTTGTGACCCTGCCTCTTTACTGTTTATGAATCTTGCTACCTGCCTGCTGTATTGCTTTCTCTGATATTGGATTCCGATTGTTTGCTGCCTGCCCTGACCATTAACTTGTTGTCTGACTACGCCTCTGTCTGTCCTGTATTGCTGCATATGCCTGTGCCTGAACTTTGCTTGTCTGACCTCGAATCCAATAAAGCCCGCAGATGGATCCCAACTCGAGTGACGATTTGTTACACCATTGTTCACCTGATCTGAACCCCAAAGAGAACCTGTGGTCCCTCATGAAACGTGAAATCTACAAGGAGGGAAAACAGTACAGCTCTCTGAATAGTGTCTGGGAGGCTGTAGTTGCTGCTGCACGCAATGTTGATGTGAACAGATCAAGAAGCCGACCGAATGGATGGAAGGCTTTTGAGTGTCCTTGTAAAGAAAGGTGGCTATATTGGCCACTGATTTGTTTGTTTGTTTGTTTTGTTTTTGACAATGTGTATTTGTAAATTTTGAAATGTTATATTGGTTTGCCTGCCAAAAATAAATAAATGAGATGGGTATATATTTGGTTTTTATTAACTTGCGTAATAATTCTGCACAGCAATAGTTACCTGCACACACCAATATCCTCCTAAGATAGCCAAAACAAAAAGTTGCAATTATGAAGTAAAATGTAATGAACAAGAGTTTTCATTTCAACATAACTTTTTTTTTAACCTTGAGCAGTGTTATTTTTAATTTTGTTTTTTTTTTATTTTTTTATTTCCACACAAGGTATGTGTGAGTGTGTGAGTAAGAGAGAGACAGAAAGAGAGAGAGGGTGGGTACTGTGTTCTACAGATCAAATAGTCTGACGATGCTTTTCAGATCTGCATTGACTTTAATGAAGACAGGTTGTTCCACATTGCTAGGGTCTAAGTTTGCACACTGTGGACTGATCACATTTCCAGCTGTGCTAAAAACACGCCTAGACTGGACACTTGTTGAACTGAAATGCTGCAGTGCAAAGCGTGCAAGTCAGGCAGAGATGCGAGTTGCTTTTAGCAAGCACCACGTCTGAACAAACCCCTCGTTTACCAAAACTCTACTGGTTAAAAAGTAAGTACTACAAAACAAAAACTAAAAAACAAACCTGAAGCTGAAGAAACCTTCGGAAAAAACCAAACAAACCTGAGTGACTGAGTGCGCTGTTCTCTTCTCAGTGTTCTGTGTGTGTGTGAGCAGAGCGGGGTATGTGTGTAAAATAGCTGTGACTAGCCTATTACAGAACGCAGACACAGTAAACTTCCCAATGAGAATTTTTTTCACTGCGAGCACGGATATTGACTTGTATGATACTCATACTCGGCAAAAGAGCTTTATCCGTGCCGAAAACCAGTACTTTTAATAATCATATAAAATATGATCAGTAAATTATTTGTAAAAAATGTCTTTCGGAAAAGAAGTGTCTTTCTAACTCTGCAAAAAGGCAGCAGTTAAAAGCGAACAAACAAAGTGAGCTGCTGGACCATATTACGCATCCATATTTAAGCCAAGGAATAATGAGAAGGAGGGTTGCACAAATCAGTGCGACTCCGAGTACTCTGTGAGTCTGGTTTGATTTAAGCTTAATAAGTAATATATAAATTGATATACTTCAATCTTTTTTTCCTGTGGTTCTTTCCCTTAATATACACAAAGATATAGAGCAAAGCAGAATATTACAACATTTGTTACTTATTTTATTTTGACTTGTTTTTGTGCAAAAAGACACCAAACAAAATCATTGATTCGATCATAAAGGCCTTTGAGCATCATTTCAAAATTCTGTAAAATGTATTTAGTTGATTTCCAAAGAATGAAATAATGACTGAAATAATATTTGCAGATTTAATCTTCATTGAACATCATCTACACTATTCCCAGTGTGTATAGTAAAACAAGGAAAAACCTCTCCTTTGGTGTTTTATTGAAGACACTGGTTCAGGATGATGTGATTTTAGGTGAAATACTCCTTTGAGGACAGAAAGAGTCTTACTGCAGCATAAACATTGAAGAAAAGGGCTTTGTCAGACTTTGACCCACATTAAATCAAAGGATACACACACTAACACACACACAACTAATTACATGTCCAGCACAGTTATTCCCACATGAACACTAGAATAAGCTTTTCTGCAGTTGTTAAAAAAGTGCCGCCAGGGAAAATTTCTCTTTCATTGTCAAAACTATAATAATGTTATCTTGCCACAGAAGCTTTCTAATCATCTCTTTAGTTTTCTCAAGTTTATCCACCCAACACCATTTCACACAGCAATAGATTTGCAATACCTATAATCAAGCCTACTCTAAAGGACAACAGAAAGCCATGTTTTGAGAACAAGGATCTCCCAGCAAGAAGAAGCCTTGCCTGCTGCAATCTGTTTCAAAGGTTTCAGAGATACATTTAAATAAGTGGTTTTCTGGATTGATCCTCTTCATTCACACCTGAACAATAAAGTGTTGATTCTGGAGACTCTATCAACTATTAACATTGAGAGCTGCTATTTTAGTAATAATATACCATAAAAATAGATTCTAAATTGAAAATCTCAGTTCAATTCACATGTTTGTGTAGTCCCATCTCTCCCTCTTTTCTCTTTTCCCCTGGCATCTTTTTGAAAAAGTTTAACGCAATCCTCAATTCTACCCCAAGCTACAAACACAAACAACACATGAACACATACAATTATCATTATGAAGAGAACTCTTTCATTTTCCAAAGGAAGACAACTACTGTATTTCTTCACCAAAACACATACTACATAGCCAAGAGGAATAAGAAGGTCTAAATGACTCTGACTTTCTTATAAAGAGGACAGAAAGTATTTGGGCATATCCAGCAATCTGATGATTGAGGTTGATGGAACTCTTGAAGAAGTTAAAAGATATTCATCACCTCAAGTACACTTCAACCTGGAAAGATCAAGTCAGAAGGCACTGACTGAGTATTTTTGTTGACCATGTCTATCCCTATATGACTACAGTGTACCCATCTTCTGATGGCTTCTTCCCTGCAGGAATAGTGTGCCATGTCACAAAGCGCAATTCATCTCAGACTGGAACATGAGTTCAGTGTACTCAATTGGCATCCAGAGTTCCCTGATCTCAATCCAAAAGAGTACCTTTGGAATGCGGTAGAACTGGAGATTGATGTCACACAACAAGTCCATAATATGCCATTTATGTCTCACAGTGGTGTTTAAGTACATATCACAATGTTCACTTTACACCGTGTCCTTTATAATTAGCATCTAAAAAAGAAAGCTACACCACTATTGCTAGAGAACGCAGCATTCAAAGACTGCAGGTCATTGAAAACATGTGCCAGAGAAAACACCCATTCATCATTCTGCTGAGACCATCCATTTTACAGCTACAATAAACCACTGATCTGCATTCTGAGGAGAGAACAGCAAGAAAGTTTATGGAATATATTTGTCTAAATTATTTCTCAGCAGTCATCCCAGGATTAGGTTGCTCAAAGTTCATAAAGTTTATATGGCTAAAACAAACAAGACAAGCAGTGGGCAGTCCTACTTCTATATCTGATGAGTTCTATATTAAATTATGTGCACACTTGCAGGAGGTGCCCCCTGACAGGGTCTGGAGTATTGCAGTCGGGCGAGTTGAGTCACTGGTGTTCGGCAGAATTCCTGTCTCCCGGAGGAGTCCTTTAGTTCTTTTGTCACGTGACCGGTCCCTAATGACGGAATATGAGCTGGAAGATTAGTTCCTTTTCTGAGTCCTCCTGGTCGTTTTGTTCTTTTGTCATGTGGCCACTCCCTATTATTTATTTTATCTCAAGAATTTAAGAAAGATCTCATTTATTTTTATTTATTTTATAGCTTTTTTGGCTCCAAAGTGTTATTTATTTCAAATCTTTCTTTATTTTTTATAACTTTAAATTTAGTTTTGCAGTGTAAATGTGCTCTATGGCGTTAGATTATTTTAATTTACTTTTTTATTTTAAATTGTATTTACATTTTTTTGTATTAACAATCCAAAAGTGTGTATACAGTGTTTATAATGTCTGAAACATCATGCTACAAACAATACACTGACTTACAATACATAACGCTTATTAAATAAATCAAGAATAAAAGGTAATTTGTTAAAGCTGCTACACTTCACTGGTAAGCTATTTTCCAAATAAATGAGAATTTGAGGGTAAGTTATTAAAAATTAAAAATAAAGTGGGGTGACACTGTGGCCTTGCAGTTAGAATGTCGTCAGTTCGAGGCTTGCCGGTGACCTTCCTGGAAGGAGTTTTCATGTTCTCCCAGTGCTTGTGTGGGTTTCCTCCAGGTACTCTGGTTTCCCCCACAATCCCAAAAACATTTAGGTTAATTGAATAATCTAGATCCATCTAATGTGTGAATATGTTGTGTGTGTGTGTGTGTGTGTTGCCCTGTGATGGACTGGTGACCTTTCCAGGGTGTACCCCCACCTCTCGCCCGATGTGAGTGGAGATAGGTACGAATAGACCCCTGTGGCCCTAAAAGGGAATAAACATGCAGGGAAATTAATAAAACTTATATAGTTTATTTTCACAATTATTTATATCTTTTTTTATAATAAAACAATGTTTTATTATAGTGCCTCATGCTATTTTAATCAAAATTGATTGTTTTGGGAACTGTTTTAGATGTTTTATAAAGTGCTTTATTGGCTTATATTCAACATACTCGAAAATGGATTCGAATTGACAACATATTAGCATAGGCTATAAAATAACAACTATTATGTATCTATTTGTATGTACAATTGCATTAACCAATTTTCATTAGGTTTTCTGAAGCACATGTTTTGTCTGATTTGGACACACCAAGTGTGTCTCACATGGTTGGCAGAGTGAAGCCAAACCGCGGTGTGTGCCTCCATGAAGCTGGTTGCAGAATGATTGCCACCCTCTACAAGTCTATGGGAAAAAGCTGAACTTTAAAAATGATTTCCTCAGAAAGTACGGCATTTACACAAACAGTTTTAATGATTTTTGAAAGTTATCTATACAGAACAAACTATTTTCACGTGGTTCAGGATGGTTAAATTTTCCCATAAAAACTGGGCAGGATCATGTGATTGACAGCTATGATTAATAAATGAAATAAATGACAGCTATGAAATAAATAGTATATCATGGGTGGCACAGTGGCGCAGTGGGTAGCACTGTGGCCTTCCAGGTAGAAGGTTGTCGGTTCGAATTCCCCTTAGGTGTGCATGTGTGTGTGAATGTTGCCCTGTGATGGACTGGCGAACTGTCCAGGGTGTACCCCCGCCTCTCGCCCAATGTGTCAGAGATAGGCACCGGCAGACCCCCGCGATCCCGAAAGGGAATAAGCGGAAATAAGCGGGAATGAAAATGAATGAATAGTAAGTACATCATAGGCTGCGTGTGAGAGGGGGGGTGTGAGCCAGACTCGAGACTGAAACCACAACGGTTCTATCATTAACAGGAGGTTGCTTGTGCGCATGTGCAGCCATCAATGGCAGCCCCCTCACCAGCTTTTGAATGGCTTAATTTGAGCCCAATGGCAGTAGGTTGTCCATATTTTTTTTACAATCTATGTGACACTTGCAGACAGTCAGATTCTGACAGAATTTTGATGTCGAATCCACGTCGACAATGTTTGCTGGGAAAGAATTAACCTCCTTGTGCTCTTCAAAGTGATTTTGAGAGCTTCAAGTTACACAAGAGTGGATCAATCCGATATGTTGTACTGTAATAATACTGTAATACAAATAATGGGGGACATGTCTGGCATGGGCGTGCATGGGTCCTTTACTGCACGCTGCAATGAGAAACACTTGATTATTTTAGGGGCTGAGCACCTGCGGGTGGAGAGATACTGAAGGGCACTTTGGAATTAAGGTGAAATTTCTTGTAGTAACATGCTTTTGGTGTAACTGGTTTATCTCTAAGCTTCACGGTAGAGCATGACACAGGAGTGGATTTTCACTCCTGTCCCATCCCACTCCCAGGGAAAATAATCCTGTCCCATCCCAATCCTGGACCGGAGTAAAAAAAATTATCTTGTCCTGTCCCACTCCTGTAGAACTGACTCCAGGTACCATCCTGAAATTACTGACAACCAGCTTTCAAAGACCTGTAGTCTTTTGAAATGGATTCCAGTTTAGTAAAAACAAGACATTGGTCAAACAGTGACATTGGTCACATTAACCATTTTAGTTAACCAAACCTTAAGAAAATTGTGTTTGTGTCATTTTGTTAGCCATTTTTCTTTTCAGAGGAAATTAAACTTTCAAAATCTGGCAAATATTTGTTATTTTTTGTTATGAATGCTCAGAACAGTGTGTAACAACAGAAAAGGAAGTGAATTTTCATCAAGTTTCTCTTTATAAATAACTAATGTACAGCATCAAGATTTTTGAGGCTACAGAAATTTACCTCAACCTATTGTGCATTAACTCAAAAAGTTTTGTGTGAATAGGGCTTTCAGTGTCGATTTTACAGATTATTTTATTTACAAAGGTCCGAGTTTGTTTTTTTTTCAGCTGTGGAATATAGTAGAGTAGTTCCTTTCCAGCTGAAGACAGAACCAGCCTTGCCACAGGAGGTTTGCCCTTCATCAGAAAAAAATCTCTATAAATATAAATATATTACATCAGATTAGATTTATCCAAAAGAAACCCTTGTGTTTCTTTACAAAAATTAGCAAAAGATTAAAAATAAATTAATGAAGCAATATATTGTTGGAATCAAGAGCATGAGCAGTTTTCAGAGCAATATTATATAAATTCAATTTAAATAATGTCAAAAATTACACTATATATTGAAAAACATTATTGTTGGGAATAAACCCTGTGTATAAAGGTTTTATTACATATGACTGGGATTGAAAAATTCACAAAACTCACAGGGGCTCTCGGTGATGGTGTAAACATCTTCTTTCACTATTTACAAGTGTTTTTGCACTGAAATCTATCAATTTAGTGTGCCAAAAATGGCAGAAGAATGTGAGGAAATTAGGAAAAAAAAGACCCATGTGCGCGAATGCGGAAAAAGAATCACGGACAGAACACAGGTAAAAACAGTTCAATCTAACTCTAATAAACCTATTACTACTACTAAGACAATGCTTATACTATTATATACAGTATAAATATTATATTTTTAGTGACATCTCCGCTAAACTGTTGCTAAAGCGATCACAGGAAATCAATCATTTGTCTGTCACTGCTCTCCTGGTGAAAGGTCTGTTTCTAGCTTCGCTGTTAAAGGGTTAACTTCTGTTGCCGACCTGGAAAAAAACGTGCTCTTAGGACTTCGTGTTTTGACGCGCTGAAAGATTTACAAAAAAATCGGCAGATCTCGATTGGATTGCTTAACACAGAAAATTATAATCTATTAATGGTGTTCCCGCTCCTGCCCACTCCTGTTGGTTTTTATTCCCCTCCCATCCCGATCAAGAGATTAATAACTTTATCAGCTTTTCCTCTTAGTCCACCATTTCTAAAGGTATGTGGAGGTTTCTAACACATGTGTAACCTAAACACAGGTTCAGATTCAACATATCCAACTACAGAGCAGGCTACTTTATACAAATATTTATTTTTAAGCTTTTTTCCTCCTTTTCATTACCGTACAGGACAATAATGCAGACAGGAAACAAAACAGAAGAAGGTTGGTAAATGACAACTTCGAGGTCAGGACTTAAACACCTGGTCCCATAGCACAAACCATATTCGGTTTGAATCTGTCATCAACACCACATCAACCACAACAATATTAATGTCACTCACAATGCAAATCCATGAGTTAAGAAAGACATAATATAATGGATTCCTCCTCAAGGCATCAACAATGTTATGTTAATAAGTGAAACATGATTTTGTCTACACCCTATATTATTATTGTAGTAAGCTAGGGCATCAAAAAGAGGATGATGTTCGTATTGCAATTTTTTTGTCACTGAATTTAAACTCTTCCTAGACAAAATAAAAGCTTATAACTCTGTTGTACGTTACATGAGGTCTGCACTAATGAAATCCCCAAAGAGTCTGATCGATCAGTGCTCCAGAACTAGCTCTTCACATGCTGGGCTTTTAACCTACGCAGAATTCATGTCAAGACTTGACTGTAGATCTATTTACTCGCTTATTACTTTGTATCTTCCCAGCAGTGGAGCCTCCAAGCTGTTTCATGCCCTTCCTTCTCCTGCAATCACTTCCCCTCCTGGTAAAATCTCCTTTGAGACCTCGACCCTCCTCCAGCAGGTGTAGTCTTAATGATGCTTTGATGCCATATGTCAGATTTCATCACTTGCTGAGTGAAGTGACATTTTTCTCAATGACTTAAATCGACAATATTACAACCGGACGACATTAAACCCTTCAACCTCAAATAACCTTGTGGAAAACAGTTTGTCCCAAAGCTAGTTGCCTGTTGTCATTAAAATAGGAACAGAATGACAGGTCATTGGTTCTTTTTCATAGTCTATAGATACTCTATGGTGTTATTGAGATGTATAACTACTAAATGGGGACATGGTGTCTTTGGTTGCATCCACTGGCAGTTCATTATTAACACAGATGCACATGATTTGTGTAGATGTTTTCATTGCTAAGCAAGTGATCACTGTGTTTGGCAGCTGTGATGTGATATCAGGTACTCGGTTGAAATGATTCCAAGTGATGTCTTACAATCAAAACTGCACTTATTTAAAGAACAGAAATAAACTGGTGAGATAACAAGGCACCAAATGTCCTTTAAAGTGGCAAATCTTGCAGAGTAAACAGCAGCTACTAAACTGCTCTACATTTATCCTTCATATCAACTCTCCTACTGCTTACCTTTCTGTTATATGCTGCAGTTTTACTATATAATAGAGGGTCTTACAGAAGGGAAAAATGATATGTGAAACAAAACATAGGGTGCAGTAAAGCAAGGACACGCAGTGGTCACTGCACCGGGAACCTTTGAAGTGAATGTTCAGATGTCAAACAACTTGTGGTGAAAAATGAGGCAAAAATATCAAGGAGTCGAATTATGAATTGACAAAATCACAAAGTATTTATTGAAGATCCATGCAACGATTTTAGAAAGCAGATCGAACCCAAAGCTATTGCGTTGGTTGCATACCCTTTGGGCTTGGCAGTCCGTCTTAAATACAGGATGGGATGATCCCAGACATTGACAAACCAAATTAATAGATGAGAAAAGTTTAAATGTTCAAAGGTAATGTCATGATAAATGTCAGGTCGCTCTGTACACAAAAACTGGAAGAATAGTCAAGCAGGAAAAATACTGAAGCATTTAGGATTTAAAACAGTTAAACTATTTAAACGTAATATGAAAATAATTATTGCAACCACACTTTCTGTCAGCAATGTCTGTATTAAAAGTTGCACATTGTAGTCTATTAGAATTAGTATACTTTGTAAAGTTAACACACTAATTCAACTGAGATCCTATTTTCTGTAACCATCACTTGATTAATGAAAATGACACTGTAGTTAACTTGCTACACAGAGCAAATTGGCATTACAACAATATGGAAAATGTGGTATAACCACAAGTGTCATGATGCTGATAACAAGTTGCACAAAGCTGTAAAACACTTACCACTTACCCGAATGATTTCGAGGGACCAACGTCTCCAAAGACCACAATGTTCTTGTGGATGTCTGGGATTGGACTCTCTAAATTTTTATTTAATAAATTCCTGTTTTTTTTTTCAGGAACGTATTTTCTTCTTTACTCTCAGGCATTTAAATAAAGAATGATAGAATGTTCCTCTTTCCTTACCGAATGTGTCTACAAGGAGTGAGGAGAACACAGGACTATAGCTTGACATTGAGAGAATAATAGACAATGACAAACTGGAGGATGGAGACTAAATACACAGGGAGAAGAGGACTAATGAGGCAGCATTCAGGTGAAAACCATCAACAGGAAGCTAAATAGGTTGGATCTAATAAGTGAAAGCAGGGAACACAGGGTACTGACTAAAAGTGTTTCTTTAACATTTAAAGTATTATTATAAATGTGGATCTGTATGACTGAGGGCACATTGGAAAGAGTAAACTTCATACTAATCAGTGTGTGAAACACCACACAAGCAGTACATTCAAATGGCTTTAAAACAAAAGTACTACATCTGAAAAGATTCATAAATGCACAATATCTACACTTTTCAATCCCTTAATGTGACTTCTCAATAAAAGGGATGAGATAAAACTGATGCAATAAAGGCTTTTTCACACCTATGCAGTGGCTGCATTGTCAGCTGCCTTCATCAATTCTCTTGCATTTAAAAATTAGTGCACAGACCCTCTTCTGAACACTTGGTGAACTTTAGCCCCAACAATCGTTTACAACTCGCAGGCAGATCGGAGCTCGTGCACTTGTGTGTCAATCACACAGTGTGCAGTATCTAAGACTCGCTCAGCAAGAGTTACAGTCTGGTCGTGAGATTTGTGGCATGCAAATAACATCTGTGATTATCTGCAGCCAATGAAAGAGCCACATCCACCTTGTCCTGTTTTCAAAACAATTCCCACAAGTGTTTGGTTACATGGACAAACAAGAGTTTGAGAACATGGACAAAGTTCTCTATGAATCTGCTAAAGTCATGCAGTATAAAATCCTCTATCACTAATCTGTCCTGCAGTCCTGCTGCCTCAGACAGTCCTGCAGTTCTGAAGGGACTCTGCGTGGCTTCTTCTGCAGCGTTTCTTTAAAACTGATTTTTTTTTTTCGGCTAGTGTGTAAAAATCACATTAACACTCGTGTTTTAAAGATTAAAGATGCGTAGGTGTGTAAAGGCTAATGTAGTACGTCTGAACTTGACCCATACTACCAATATTCATAGTAGTCTGTGTTATTTCCCAGGACAGAGAATTTGCTCTGGCTGGACAGGTGCATACTCTCTACTACCTTCCTGCAGCTGATTGCCCCGCAGCTGCATGTCATCCTCATTGGTCATCTCAATATTAAAGGAAGGTTGAGAAAAAAATAGAATCACAGTTACAGAATGTTATTTTTATGGGTGTGTGCGTCTTTTGAATGTTAACCACTTCAGATTTTGTATTTTTTGCAATTGCAACAAAGACCTATGCTAGTGTGAAAGTGTTGGGGGTGTCATGAACTAAGATATTTCCACATTGGTTTTGGGCTCCATTGAAAGATGGAAAAGAATTTAGATAATATTCATATGCAAGAGGATAGTGTTTTGTGTTTATAAAAAATGTTTAATTCACATGCCACTATTTAAACTTCGAGTCGTGAGAAGGAGGAGTACCCTGGTTGCAAAATGGGGGTGAGTGTAGCTCCCCTCTCAAACAGAAAATACATACCGTAACCTTTGGTATAATTAAATGATGGAATTTTCAGAATCCTCCAAGTGGTGTATGCTACAACACCATGTTGCCCCTCAATGTAGATTCTGCTTTCTGGGATGGGGCAAATGCTAAGGCAAGGAAATCATCAGGTCCAGTCCTGAGGAGAAGTAATCTACAAGCTCTGCTAGGTTCAATGCCTAGGCCACAAGTATTATGTGAAAAAACTACATGTTCTCCAGTTCTGCTGGAGAAAGAATGGTACCTTTCACTGTTCTGTTAAATGTACAGTGAAAGAACAGTGCATCCACTGTGCACTTTGTGGCAGTCGTGGTGGATAAGGTGATTGACTGGAGATCAAAAGGTCCCCGGTTCGATCCCCAGCTCCACTGGGAGTTGGAGGTGGGATGAGTGTTGACACTCCCTCCTGTCACAACCATTACTGTGGTGACCTAGAGCAAGTCACCAGTTACCACAGCTCCCCATGGTTGCCCACTGCTCCCGGTGTGTGTTCACGGTGTGTTTATTTACTGCTGTGTGTGCACTTGGATTGGTGAAATGCAGAGCACAAATTCCTTGTATGGGTCACTTCATACTTGGTCCTAACGTCACTTTCACTTCACTTTAATTGTTAATAAAAATCTACTATGATAGAGATATTAATCCATGTGTTATCTGTTAACATATGTATATTGGCTGTAGATCTAAAAAACACAACAAATTGTAGTATGCATTCCAATTTGTTGTGCATGTTCTAAATTATTACTAGTATACTATTAAAATATATACTTTATTACAACTATGGAATAAAAAAGTATTATAATAATTTCTAGTACTATTATATGGTTCAAAGACAGTGTAGTACTTACTATGATTTATAATGGTATTTATTTATATGAAGATGCCTCATGCCTCATCCCGACTGATCTGGGACTGGAAACTCCTGATCTCAGATTAGACTTAGGCTCAACAATGTTAAACTTAATTACAGCCCTACAAATCTGATATTTTGGACAACCAGTAGTAACTCTCCTTAGCAAGGAGTTGGTAACATTGATTGCACGTCTGTTGTTTTATTATCTCAAGCAAAAAATATATAAAATCTTCATAATAGGGCATGAAGTGAACCTATACACAGAAGCCTGGGAAAAAACATACATTATACAAGACAGTTTACTTGCCGCATTGCCAAATGTATTATGTTATGTTTGGAATTCTTCTGACATTTAACAGTGAAAAAGTTATTTATCACTATAATTTAGAGGCTCTTTATGGCTGTGAAGAAAGGATTGTGAAATCCATATAAAAGTTTATCAGAAGTAACAGATTGTTATTATTATTATTAATAATAATACACACCTTTAGAGAACAGCCATACATGGATCTCTGTGACTTCATTTGGTAGGCAGGCACGTAATTTATGCAGAGAGCTGTAAACATTTTCTTAATTAGCAAGTCGGTTGCCCTCTCTGAAACAGTGTGACAGGGTAAGCGCACAGAGCAGTTTGCAGGTCTACACGCAAATAAATGTTCTGTTTGGATCCCTGAGGGCTTTAAGCAGCTCATGAGCCAGCAGCTTTTCAAAACCCAAGCTTAACAAGGAAAGAAAAAACTATATCAACAATACGATCTTCCTGTGCAGATAGTGGGCTGTTTGAGAGTGTCTTGCATTTCTGGAAATAAGTAAAAACATGATGAAAGGACACATCCCGTTCCATCCCTGTCACTTATGTCCTCATGTGTTCATTATGTTGATTATTACACAAACATGCAGTTTGTGGGAATCTTGCTGTGTCCCTTGTTGACCGCGGTTCACATTATGAAAAAATTCCATCGGCTTAAACGGGATCACAGCTTACAGCAACGATTCCACAACAATAGACAGTTCAGCTAAAAGAAACTTTGACCTGCTATTTTGGGTCACGTCACGTGTCTTGAGCCGCCAGATGGGCAAGGTCAGGACCTTGAGCTTTTTTTGATCACTCTGTATAAAGCAAAATATTTAGGACGTCATTATTGCTTTAAAGTGGATTAGAGAGCTTCCTGCTATAATTTAGCAGTGCTGTGTTAGTTAGCATAACCACTTGTGACACCCTCACAACTCTGTCTCGGTGCTAACGCGGTAAGTAGAATGATGGGCTGCTTGGATTTGGTTTAACTCGTCACTAGTGACTAATAAATACCTAACACACTTAAATATAATGAAACCCCAGAGATATAACAAAACAAATATTAATGTTTAATAAACTCTTGAATGTAATTGTGTTAAAAATTAAAGCGTACTCATGAGTCACAACATATATCACGATACACATCAAAAAACGTAAGTTAAATAAATGAAATGTTCTGTGTCAAACCATTTAACTGAAATTAAATTTCAAATAATTACAATAAACCAAAGTCACTGCGAGCGCGTCGTTACCCGACCCGAGTGAACTCAAGCCCACAATCCGAGGCAAAAGATTACAGCATGCAGACAAGAAGCTCAATTTGTTTTGCCAGTTAACAGTCCAAATGATCATCCCTCAGCAGCAAATGATTGGCAACTCTTGACATTTACAAATCCTGCGTAAAACTCAGCAGTTCACCCGAGTATAGTTTCCAGACTTGTTTATGAACATTTGAGCAGCTCCAGTCTGTCTCATTTAAGAATTCAAAGCTGTGCTTGTGTTTCCTGAATATTAAATATGATTTCTAAGAAGAGTTTGAATTCTTAATTTACTGTTTATGATAAGCACAATACAGATCATTTTGAGACCGTTTTTAGCATGGGAGACATGAGTGATTCAGAGATAAGAGAAAGATGTGTAAATGACCTTGACATTTTGGTTCATTTTAAATGCTTTTCATTGCATGATAGATCAATTTCAGCAAGAGATTTTGGATGATTTGAGGCAACACTCAGACAAAAGCTAAAAATCACAGAATGATTATTAGATTATGCCTCTGCAAGCTGCTGGAACAAAAACCCAGATCTCAACTCTCAGACTCAGACACAAAACTAAGGTAAACTAGCTGGAATTGAAGAGATGTGATTGAATTTGACAGCCTGAAAAGCGCCCTTCCCAAAGAAAACATTATGATTTGAATTGTGAGTGTGTGTGTGTGCGTGCGTGCGTGTGTGTGTGTGTGTGCGTGTGTGTGTGTGTGTGTGCGTGTGTGTGTGCGTGTAAATAGGGCTGAGTGTTGTGGAGTGGCTGGAGCAGGTGCTTTTGGCTGATTGAG
Organism: Danionella cerebrum; assembly: GCA_007224835.1. NCBI lineage: Eukaryota > Metazoa > Chordata > Actinopteri > Cypriniformes > Danionidae > Danionella > Danionella cerebrum. Next base: position 123,204 of record SRMA01026246.1, read on the forward strand.
TCATCTTTCTCTACCCTTCCATACCATACCTTGTTCTATCCTCAGTGGTCCTGCAGCTCTTGCCCGATGGGCCCATTTGTGCACACATGGTTTGTGCAGCCAAAAATAAAGATTCAGCATCTGTATCCAACAATCTGCATGGCAAAATTTTACATGGTTTATATTTATATTATGTGCTTCATTATGACTGTTACAATAAGATTATAAAAATGGATCATTCTCTATTTTTCGAAATTTGTAGCAGTTAGACATTTGTAGTAAATTCTTGTTATTGATTAAATAGAGATCACCAATAGTCACATTTTAAATCAAATACAATGTTTTTCTTTTTCTCACATGCAGACGGTTTAAGCCCCACCCACTGAACGTGATGTCCTGTCTATGTGTCGTGTATTTGGTTGTACTCCCTCATTCCAACCCTATGCTTAACCCTGTAGCTCGTTTGTTACATCACAGTTCAACATCACAGGTGGGGCTATACATACATTGGGTGGGGTTCCACATGCAGTGGCTGGGGCTTCATGCTCAGAGGATAGGTCTTATCCCATCTGCAGTCTGAGGCACTTAAAGAATTTTTCCCTCCTTAACAGTCAGGCCCTCATGCACCACACCCCACTCACTACTGCTGCTGTGCTGGTGAGAGAACTGGGTGAACACTGGTGAGAGCACCAGTGGGTGTAAATTTTCCATCTTGGTCCATGCTCTAAAAAACAAGCACAGAGATAGATCTACTTACTTTTCCATCATGACAGGCTTGCACATGGTGAAATAAAGCCAACTTAAAATAGTTTGCAAAATAAAAATGCCTACCTCACAGCACCTTCACTGACCTCACATGTATGGAGAAGAGAACATGTCTCTGTTTCCTCCTTCAAGGATGGGATATGCAAGCAACCAAGATGTTCCCTTTAAGTCATACTCTACAATGTATGGATCGTAAAAATTACTGCTTGGGAAACCCCTCATAACTCCCTTCATACAGGCTGACTTCAGGAAGGTTAGCAGCAATGGTCACACTAACCTACTTGGGTGAAATCCTTCTGATCCTTGCCCGGCAATACCCTATAAAATCAGTGAAGTCACGTAACACTGAAGAGTGTGGCTATCCTACCATGAATTAGTTCAAGAGAATGACTGTAAGGAAACTTCTTGGTTACTTTTGTTATCCACCGGTCCCTGAAGAAAGGAACAGAGATGTATGTTATTTGTCAATAAGTTGTTATTACGACAATTACGTCTCCATTACCTACTCCAGGGAATGGTGGGTTATGTTTCTAACTGTGCCAGTTTGCAAAATGTCAACATTAATTTACAGTGGTATTTTACACTGGTATTACACAATGGAAAGTTTAAAATAGCAAAAATAGATATTGAATTTGACCATTTTGAACTGAAATTCTGGTGTCGACAACTTTAATGATCTATTTTGAGCTATGCTAAATGTGCTATTGCAAGATCTAGAAATCAGTTGAATGTTCTCCAAAATGGTTAGGCACAGAGGAGTGGGGGTTTTTAAAGAAACAAATGTTTGAATTTGCTGCGGGACCGAAAAGGAATGGGGTATGTATATGACGCCTCAGCACCTGAAATCCAGTGACAAATGCCTATTCAAATATGGTAATTATGAATGTGAGTCTGACCCAATTCCCAACTTAAGGGACTGGTTAAATCCAAATAAATCTGAAATATTTATATATATATATATATATATATATATATATATATATATATTTTTTTTTTTTTTCAGGAAATCCCGACATTCTGGACAAATCTATGTTCATAGAAAGTAAGCCATCTGGTAAGTTAGGGGAATGACAGTTCAGTCCAATTATTTTTATTTAAGAGTTTAATCATCAAAATAACTCACGATTCCGTACTTCTCCACATCAAACACAGCCATTTTATTTATTTATTTATTTTTTTTACCTTGTCCTGTCCTGCTCAAAAGCCATCACATGGGGGAGTACAAGCCTTGCTGAGTTGGACAGTTTTGCTTTCTCCAGAGGAGTAAAACACCTGGTGTGGTGTTTTCTCCTCTGGATTGGAAAACTGAATGTATTTATTAAATATTAATTAGTTGTGGTTCCCGCGAGTCAGTTTATAATAGTTGTGTCAGGACAAGACAGTGCCGAACCGAAAGGGGGAGTGGACAAAGGATTGGGGAAGGGTGAAGGTACACAAGTGAAAATGAAAGAAAGGAAGAGGAAAAGACAAAGAGAGGAGAAAAAAAATAATAATAAAAAAAAATAATAATAATAATAATAATTTAGAAGAGAAGAAAAAAAATTGCAAATGAATAAAAAATAAAATAAATAAATACCTACCTAACAGTTCATTTAGTCCATGTCTGTTTGTTATTGTTCATGTAAAACAGTTATTGCAGTTTGTATATTCAGGCACACATGTTTAAATATACATACATACACAGCCAATATCTTAAGTGAGGTGATAATAATGTTGTATGCTTTAAAAAGCAACTCAGCTACATGGGAGGAAAAATACATAACTTACCAAAGATCACAAACAGCGAGCTGGACGAACCACGCATATATAACATACAAACAATTGCAGCACATGGTGCCCAGGGACAGCAGACCCAACCCACCAGTGGCCGACCAACTTCCCACGAATCACCCTCACTCCTCTATGCCCGAGTGCGCTGCGAGGTCCGACACATAACCGGCTCTGCAATCAGACCGAAGTAACCTGGTGGATCGTTCCACCCCCCGTGGGCCAACATGACCGGGCCCCCGGGCTCCCGAGCCAGAGCATCCCACCCCACCCCACCGGGAACCGTCAGCACCCCCAGAGAGAAATGCCCTGCGCCCGGAAGCGAGACAGCGGGGATGCGCCCGCCACACCGCGGCCCCACCAGGGAGGCGGGGGGGGCGAGGAGGGGGAGGAGACCAGGAGACCAGAAGAGGGAGACCGCACCAGGCGCAGCGGAGCCACCCCCCCAGCCACAACCCGGCCCCGCACCCACCACGACCAGCAGCCTCAGACCCCTCCCCCAGTCATCCATCCATTCATCAATCATTCCATCCATACGCCCATTCATACTCGAAGGGCGGTCAGTCACCGTCCAGTGGACCCGCGCCCACCCGGGGATCCCACGGGCCCGCGCTGGCGGAGGGCATATACCCACCCCGGACGGAAGACAGAGACGGCCGCCCACCCACTGCCCATCATCTGCCCCCAGTTGGAGTGTAGTGTATGTGTTTGTGTATATGTTGAAGAGATAAGTTGCATTAAAACTGGGGAGTGATGTCCTGGAGCGTCACCGTTGGTTGACAGCTGACGTCCAGGCACCACCCCCCATTCCCTGCGTGTCTAATATGTATGTAAAATAAGAGGGCCGTCATCTCCGCCCTAGAATTTTGGGGGGGGCCACAAATCTGCAGCCCCACCCATCAGATGTGGACGGAGAGACTAGCCCTCCAATCCTAAATGTAGTGTGTCCTTGCAAGTGATATTTGGGGCACCGGGGGGAGACCGGCTCCCGAAGCGAGTCAGTGCCAGATGTTTTTGGTCCCCTGATCACTCCAGGAGGCAGGCCCCTCTCCAGTGCCCTGGAGATGTTGAGTGTCTAACTGAATTAAAACTGGGGGTCCCCTGGCCTGGAGTATGCCGGGGGGGGGACAGCATTTTACAGCCATTTTAACCCTTTTTTTAGGTTTATTGAAGGTGTGTGGATTGGTGGTAAAGAGATCTATTATGAAATAAATTGAAATATGGACATGCCATCATCTTGTTGCACTGCCTTATGTCAGGGATCTTATGTTCCCAGATGAGACACAGCCAAAAATCAAGAGCACTTATCTGAAACCACCTGCATTAAGGCAATAGCCCAACTGAATCGATCAACCAATCCAAGTTGTCAGATCTATGGCTCAGTCACCCTGAATGATAGCCCCTGGTCTTCTTGGATCTCTGTGAGTGTTCACTATCTCTTCTGGGTTTACCCATCTCACCAACAGTTCCATTGCAGTATGTTTTCTAGTTCCTGTCATAAACCCTGTACATAGTTCCTGATCCTTTGTCCCTTCTTGTTCTTCCAGCCCAATCTGACACCTTGTCATAAGCATGACAACCAATCTCAAACCTTTCAGTTGCTGCCCAAATGTTTTTGAAGGATAAGATATTGAAGGATGTACACTTTTATGAGTTTATATCTTTGTCCACTGTACATATTGTAATGAACTGCCATCTATACTTTATATATGTTCAATATGTATTTCAATAAAGCTTTCACCTCATTTAAGTGTGGATGTTTTCCCTCCTAGCCTATTGTCTAGAATATTCCATAAATATCAGTGTTACATCAGATGAAGTTAACACTCTTTAACTATGAACAGAGGGCCCCTGTCTCTTCTTTTAACTGTTCATGAGGTATGTAACATGCTCAAAGCTAAAAAAGTGATTGACAGGTGGTTTCATTCATGCTGAAAGGAGTTCCCTTGCTCTGCTGATCCCGCAGGAGTGAACAAAGGACAGAAGTAGAGCAAATCCCCACGTGGTTTGTGCAGATCTCTCTCAGTATGAGTTTAATCACTATGTATGTTAATGTCTCTATCTAATGATACTATGAATATTAGTTTGCTTGCTTTGTGCAATCTTTGCTCATTTCTTATGAATCTTCAACTTTAAATGTTGAAAAAAGAGATTATTTACTGTTATATTCAAGCATTTAGAAGACCCTTTTATCCAAAGCTAATTACATGTGAGGAACTACATGTCAACGAGCAGGTTATTGCATCAGCAAGCGTTTTGATGAGAATTTGGGTTGAGTTTTAGATCATCTGTACAGAACTACAAAAGAAGAAAGAGCATTGACCAGAGCCTGGACTAAAAGTTGAGTTGAAAGAGTGTAATGTTTCTGATGTTGTACAGTGCAAACCTTCATGATAGATGAACGTCATCAATTCATCTAAAATCCTTCCAAGATTCCTGACTATAAAGTCAGTGTTAGGGAGTTAGCCTGACGGTGGGAGGCTTGAGTGACAAAAACAACAAAAACTTTGCAGATGTAACAAAAATGTAGTTTTTTATTGGTGCAAAAATCCCAGAAAAACAAAAACTCCCCAGAAAAAAACATCCAAACAAAACGAGAAAGACACGACAATATTTATAGCTACTTGCATTTGACGACACCAACACACCATACTCCTACAACAACCCACACAAAATGGAAGTCTGGGAGCCCTTTTATGTTGCAGGCTCCGCCCCTGGATCATACCATTTCATAATTTCCTGTGGTGGAAAACTTTTACTGCTATGAGCACAAACAGCAAAAATTAATAAAAACAGTAAAGCACATACAAACTCAAAATACACTTATTCATAACACAATTTAGACAAAACATTGCAAAACAAACAAGTTAGCAGAAAAATGTTTTTGTGACCTTGATGATGTCATCATCCAAGATGGTGGAACAGTATGGCATGGTAAAGATTGAGTATAAAAAGACCGGGTTTTGAAATGAACAGGTTTGATTCTGAAAATGAAAAATGGTAAGTGAATGCAGTGTGTTTTTCATTAAATGTTGTGCAAAATGACTGTGTGAGTGTATTTATTTCAGTGTATGTTTCTAAACTAAACATAAACACAAACATATAGCACACCAAACACTTCACAGATTAACATAAAACATTCAAAATGGTCACAGTTTTATCCAACTGTGACATTTCCTCCCCCTTCCCGAGACACCCTCTGTGGTGTCCTAGAGAGGAAATCAGCTGCAGAGTTCTCAGGGCCACTCCTATAGGACACCTTAAACTGAAATGGTTGGAGGGCCAAAAACCACCGTGTAATTCGGGCATTTGTGTCCTTCATCTGATTTAACCATATCAAGGCTCTATGATCAGTTTCTAAGTCAAATTTTCTACCTAAAAGGTAGTATTTAAAAGAGTCCAAGGCCCATTTAACTGCCAGGCACTCTTTCTCCACTGTTGAATACCGTGTTTCACGGGGAAGAAGCTTCCTACTAATAAAAGCGATGGGTTTAAGTTGCCCTTGTTCCCCTTGCAACAGTACAGCTCCGAGACCACGTTCTGATGCATCAGTCTGCACTGTGAAAAGTTTATCAAAGTCTGGGCTTTGCAACACTGTCTCATTGCACAAAGCGTCACTTAAGTCTATGAAGGCACTTTCACAATCATTTGACCACTTAATCGCATTAGGCTTTGTTTTCTTGGTCAACTCAGTTAGAGCCAAAGCTCTTTTTGAAAAGTTGGGGATAAACCTTCTATACCAGCCTACCAAACCAAGAAACGCTCGTACCTGCTTCTTGGTAGTTGGACGTTCTGCTTGTCTGATGGCTTCGATTTTCCCTACTTGTGGACGGATGACACCATGTCCCAGTACATACCCTAGGTAAGAAGTCTCCTCTTTGGCCATTGTACACTTGTCTGGACGGATGGTAAGTCCAGCGGACTTTATCCTTGATAGTACCTCCTCAAGATGCTTCAGGTGGTCCTGCCAGGATGTGCTGAAGATGATTATGTCATCCAGATATGCTGCAGCGAATGCCTCTGTCCCATGCAGGATCTGATTAATCATCCTCTGGAAAGTGGCAGGTGCCCCATGGAGACCAAAAGGAAGCATACAGAAGTGGTAGTGCCCAAATGGAGTTTTAAATGCGGTCAGTTCTTTACTATCTTGGGATAAAGGGACTTGCCAGTACCCTTTGCAGAGATCCAGGGTTGTAAGGAACTTTGCTTTACTTAGTTTTTCCACAAGTTCATCAACTCTAGGCATGGGGTATGGATCAAATTTGCTCACAGAGTTGAGTTTTCTGAAATCCAGGCAGAATCTGAGAGATCCATCCTTTTTTGGTACAAGAACGATGGGGTTGTTCCACTCACTGGATGATGGCTCTATAACTTCCAGTTCCTGCATTATGTTCAACTCCTGTTTCATGACTTGTAACAGTCTTTCCGGCACTCTGTAGACTGGTTGCCGAATCGGTGTAGAGTCTTTCAAATGGATGTGGTGTTGGACAAGGTTTGTTCTTCCGGGTGTGTCTAGGAACAGTTTCTCAGGTATGCAGTTTAGTAGCTGTTGCTGTTGTTCAGGTGACAGATGTTGAAGGTCCAAGTGGCAGTTTCTTTGATGAACAGGCAAGTACTGCTCTTCGGTTTCCTCCTCTTCTTCCACTTGTCTGAGCAAGAGTTCTTTCACGAGATCATGTGATGAATTTGGCTGAGCGATTCGATCATGCCACTGTTTCAGCATGTTGATATGGAAGGTCTGAAGTGGGTTTTGCCTGGATGGTATCTCAATCTCATAGGTGACTGGACTGAGTTTCCTTTTCACCTGATAGGGACCTTGCCATTTTGCCAACAGTTTGTTCTCTGATGTGGGTAACAGTAAGAGAACCTGGTCTCCTGGTTTGAACGATCTTTCTCTGGCTTTCTGGTCATACCATACTTTCTGATTGAGTTGTGAATCTGAGATGTTCTTATGGGCCAAAGCTGAAACTTGCTGTAGCTGTTCTCTCATCTTCAGGACATAAGAGAGGAGGTTTTGCTTCCGTGGCTTGTCGTTAGCTTCCCAGCTGTCTCTCAACACATCCAAGGGACCTCTGACATGATGTGAAAAAATTAGCTCAAATGGTGAAAACCCTGTAGCCGCCTGAGGAACTTCACGATAAGCAAACAACAGGTAAGGTAGCCACTTGTCCCAGTCTTTGCCAGATTCTGAAACAAACTTCTTTAGCATGCTTTTCAAGGTTTGATTGAAACGTTCTACCAGTCCATCAGTCTGGGGGTGATAGGGAGTTGTTCGTACTCTCTTGATGCCTAGTAACTGATACACATGTTGCAATGTGCGACTCATGAAATTCGTACCTTGATCGGTCAACACCTCTCTAGGAATGCCTACATGTGAGAAAAAATGTAGTAATGCTGCTGCAATCTGTTTGGCAGTAACTTCTCTCAGAGGGTATGCCTCAGGGTACCTAGTTGCATAATCACAGATTACTAGTATAAATCTGTTACCTCTCTGGCTTCTTTCAACCGGACCCACAATATCCCCCCCTATTCTTTCAAAAGGTGTCTCTACAGCAGGAATAGGTACTAGAGGTGCAATAGCAGGTGCTCTGCCTAATGTGAGCTGACATTCTGGGCAAGATTTACAATAATCCTTGACCTCTGTATACATGCCTGGCCAATAAAACCTCTTAGATATCCTCATTAGAGTTTTCATGAACCCTAAGTGGCCTGCCCATGGAATTGAATGTCCTAATTCCATAATTTTTTTACGGTATTCCTTTGGTACCAACAGCTGTGTTCCATCCTCCTCAGTTTGTCTATACAGGAGATTGTTTTTAATCAAAAACATCTCACCACACAAGGAACTCAATACTGAACCATTGCTGGCTTTTTGAAAGCACTCAGACAATGTTTGATCCTCTCTCTGTTGTTTCTCTAGATCGTTGGAAATGCCTACTTCGGTTTCTTTTATTTCAGGCTCGACCAGCTCAAACTGTGGCTGCTCTGAACTCTCAATCAGATCTGCAGCCCAATTCCTTCGTCTCATAAGTTTGTCTTCCTTTGAGACCTGTGCTTCACTTATACTCTCTTCATTGAAGAAAGGCAGTTCACCAAGTGTACTCTGCACAGAATTATTGGATGCAGGGGTTACCTTTTGGGCTTGAGCTCTAGTAACCACACCACACCAGGTTATTTCCTTTACCAGATCTGCTAAAACTGGCATATCAGTACCGAGCAACACTGGATACGGCAAATTAGTAGCAACACCAACATTCATCAAATAAGGTTGGTTATTTACTTCAATGTAAACTTCAGCAGTGGGTAACTCTGCCTTGTCCCCGTGGACACAACACACTGTTACAGTATCTTCACACCAAGAATCCCTTGCTACGTATTGTGCCTGTACTAGGGTTCTTGCACAACCTGTGTCTACTAGGGCTTTAAGTGGTTTTCCATTTAATAAAACAGTTATGGTGGGTTCTTTGCTGATCTTACCAGTTGTAGGGTTGGGTCTGGGTACATAACACAACCTAGCTGATTTAGGCTTTTTAAGCGGACATTGAGGACTAGTGTGACCTGGTTTACCACAGTTGTGACAAATGACCTCAGTAGTAGGCGTGTGAGGTGTGTCTACAGGTGCTGTAGCTTTTGGAGGTATGGGCTTTGAGTGGGTGGGATGTAAGATCTGACCTTGACTATGAGAGTACGAACTTCCTCCCAACCCCTCAGACTTACCTCTTGCTTGTAGATTGCCAGCATATCTGAAGACACCAGAGAATCCTTTACAAGCCGCAACAAAGGCTTCTACCAGTTTAGCTGCTTCTTCTGCCGTGCTAGGATCTCTTTCCTTCACCCAGGTTTTAACTTCAGGGTAGAGCACTCTCATATACTGCTCCAACACAATAATCTCCATTAAGTCCTTTTTGCTGCTTTCCTCAAACTTCACCCACTTACAGAACAGATCCTTGAGACGGACATACAATTCCATGGGTGACTCTTCAGCGGGTGTGTTCAATGTTCTAAATCTCAGCCTGTAGGTTTCTGCATTGATTTCATACTTTTTGAGGATGGATTCCTTGACTTTTTTGTAGTCAGACATGTAGGCAGGTGACATGGCAACAAAAGCACTTCTTGCGTTGCCAGTGAGAAGGGGAACCAGATGAACAGCCCAATCTTCCTTCGGCCACTTGTACACCTCCGCCATTCTCTCAAAAGTGGTAAGAAAATGTTCAATATCGTCAGTGTCTTGCAATCTTGGTAATTGAGGAATCATGTCGAAAACGCGATTTGCTGACCGTTCAGTAGGGAGAGCTCCTATCCGGGCACGTTCCAGGTCCAACTGCATCTGTGTGACTTGATGTGTTAGGACCTTAAATTGTTGTTCCCGTCGAGCAGATTCTCTTTCTTGCCTCTCATCTCTGTCCTTTTGATAATGTAGGAAGGATTGAAACATTCCTGCTAATGCTGTAATTGCAGCATCACCTGTGGGGTTAGGCATGTCCTCAGGTTGCCCTGGACTTTCACACGTTGCACCTTGGGTATCCAGATCAGGGTCAGCTGGCAACTGTTCCTTCTTCCTGGGTGGCATATTGGGAACCACTCAAATATGTTCTTCTGTCACCAACTTTTAAGTTAATGTCACTCTCCCAAAAAAAAATTACTTCTGACACCAAATGTTAGGGAGTTAGCCTGACGGTGGGAGGCTCGAGTGACAAAAACAACAAAAACTTTGCAGATGTAACAAAAATGTAGTTTTTTATTGGTGCAAAAATCCCAGAAAAACAAAAACTCCCCAGAAAAAACATCCAAACAAAACGAGAAAGACACGACAATATTTATAGCTACTTGCATTTGACGACACCAACACACCATACTCCTACAACAACCCACACAAAATGGAAGTCTGGGAGCCCTTTTATGTTGCAGGCTCCGCCCCTGGATCATACCATTTCATAATTTCATGTGGTGGAAAAACTTTTACTGCTATGAGCACAAACAGCAAAAATTAATAAAAACAGTAAAGCACATACAAACTCAAAATACACTTATTCATAACACAATTTAGACAAAACATTGCAAAACAAACAAGTTAGCAGAAAAATGTTTTTGTGACCTTGATGATGTCATCATCCAAGATGGTGGAACAGTATGGCATGGTAAAGATTGAGTATAAAAAGACCGGGTTTTGAAATGAACAGGTTTGATTCTGAAAATGAAAAATGGTAAGTGAATGCAGTGTGTTTTTCATTAAATGTTGTGCAAAATGACTGTGTGAGTGTATTTATTTCAGTGTATGTTTCTAAACTAAACATAAACACAAACATATAGCACACCAAACACTTCACAGATTAACATAAAACATTCAAAATGGTCACAGTTTTATCCAACTGTGACAGTCAGGCAGTGATTTTGAAGGATTTCAGTTAAAAAGTGGGCAAGAATTGAAGATTGGGGGCACAAGCTGATGAGATGTCACCCATGTACCTTTCAAAATGCTTTATTTTAACTCTTTTAGATATGTGAATCGAAAAGTCTTTTAAATTGCAGTAATTAGCAAGTAAAGGTAATGTTGGTGTGCAGCGGGTAATAGAATGAGTATCGAAAGGTCATCTTTAACAGGGAATTCTTTTGGAGAATGTATTTTATTCAGGGGAGAAGAGCATAAAAAATTGTAGGATGTTCCTCCATCTATCTCTCTCAGAGGAAGTCAAGTGCACCTTCACAGAAGCCATCCTGAAACAAGGTTCTGGTGTTATTTCACATTTCAACATTATGGTGTAATTGGATTACAGCTCTCAAAATACTCAAGATGGTACTAAGGCCTCTTGTCTTGTTTGTTTGAGCAGAGGCAGATTCACTGGTTGAAATATTTTGTGTTCATAGAATCACAATCAACTAGTTTTCTTATTTATTCAGTGTGTTGTTCTTTTTTCTGCCTATTCTCGAGAGTAGGTGTTGTTGAAAATAACCCTCAAAACCACTTATTTTGGAAGAGATAAAATGTGCTCCGGTAAAAAGATCTCAGTTTAAAGTGATTCTTTGACAGGTGCCATGCAGACCCCACATGAGAAATATGAAAGAGCTTGAAGCTTGACAGTTTTGTCACAATTGCCATGGCAACCACGAAAGGGTCTCATTATTCCCAGGTTTATTTTATTTTTGAATACTTTTTCTCTGTTTGTAGACTTAAAAAAATCATGTGAAATATTTATTTTATAATTTATTCATAATAATATTGTTTTTATATGATCAATATAATATTTAAAAAAATAGAGACACTTTAGCAAATGTGTACATTTTTTTGATGCTCATTCATTCATTCATTGGGCGAGAGGTGGTGGAACACCCTGGGCAGGTCACCAGTCCATCGCAAACATTTTGGATTTTAAAAAGCTGATTACAATTACTTAATAGCTTATATAGTCAAATTCTGCCAGTGTCACGTTTGAGGATTTGACAGGCAGACAGAGACCAACGGGGATATGGGAATATTTGGGAAATTGACACTGGGTTTCTTATTAAATATAAACAACACATACAAGAATACAGGATATATAAATGCATACGGGAGGAATTAGGAAGGGTGAAGTTGACCTTGAAGATCAGAAAGGTTTGTAACAGCAAGAAAGGAGTTACTGAAGGAGGAAATAGAGCCAATCAGAGGAGAAGAAGAGCGAGTCAAATGAAAGAGTGCTGGCAAAGGAGTTGCATGAGGAGCAGATGAGGACATCTTGGAGTTCAGGAAAGCAATGGTTTGACAGAGACTGGAATTGTGCAGAAGGAGAACTTGAATACATTATGGAAGTGCAGGATAAATAGATGGCAATTAAGTGGACAGAATCAGGGTGAATTGTGTTCCGGTTCTTATATCACACTTCTACACACTAATAATCAATGCTGATTATAAGTCCACTTTAATATCACTCCACAAAAGAATACAGGGAGGAAGTCATAGTAGAACACATAGACACTTTAATAACTGACAAGGAACTTTCATTCATTCATTCATTTTCCTGCCTGCTTATTGGTGCGAGCTCGCATCGAGCGAGAGGCGGTGGTACTCCCTGACAGGTCATCAGTCCATCGCAGGGCAACTCACACATTCACACCAAGGAGAATTTAGATTATTAACTTAACCTATCTGCATGTTTTTGGGATTGTGGGGGAAACCTGAGGACCTGGAGGAAACCCAAGCGAGCACCGAGAACACGCAAACCTCTCCCAGGAAGGTCACTGGCGAGCCTAGAACCGGTAACCCTCTAACTGGAAGGCCACAGTGCTTCCAACTGCACCACTGTAGGACAAACACATGGATTCACCTCAAATAGAATTTCCCAACCCCAGGTCTCCAGCCGAGCTTCATGCCTGGTTCTAGCAGGCATATCATTCAGACCAAAATCTCAATCAAGAGCCAGGCTTTTCTCTGTGACAGGCCGCTGCATTCCTTTGTGATGCAATCTCTCAACAGAAACCAAGAGATCACTGGAGCTTTGTCCTACTAGTCCTTCTGCTTGCCTCAAAACAAATAATGACTCCCCAAACTTTATCTGCTACTACACCTTTATATTGCATGGTGCTCTATATGCTAGTGAATTGTGCCTTAGTGATGTGTAGTTCAAGAACGATTTGTTCTTTTTAAACGAATCTTTAATGTGACTGTAGGAACGAGTCGTGTTGGAGAGGGATTCGTTCATTGGCGCATGCGCAACATTCTTGTGGTTTTCCGAGCGTAACCCGTTCATCATTAACAACAAAAGACAGAAAAGACCCGATGCAGTATGAGCCGGAAAGAGAAAAGACCGAAACGACCCGGAGGACTCGGACTCGAAAAATGAACTAATCTTTTCTGTTCTCTCTCTGATGTTAACATGTGCAGTCCGTGCACTCAGTCCGGACTGGCTTCTTTAGCACTTTTGTCAAGTGACCGTTATATTGCTGGGACCCGAAAAGATTAGTTCTTTTTGGGAGTTCAACTCCTCCGGGTCCTTTCAGTCTTTTCTCTTTCCAGCTCATACTGCATTGGTTTATTTTTCGAGATTAGTTCTTTTTCCGAGTCTGAGTCCTTTTGGTCTTTTCTCTTTCCGGCTCATAATTTGCTAGATGTCCAATAATTTGTTTGTTACATTTATTTATTATTATACAGCTCTTTTTGGCACAAAAGTGTTATTTGTTTTAAAACTTACTTATTCGTATAACTTTACAGCTTGTTTTGCACTTTAAATGTCTTCATTTATAAAAGTATATTTTGATTTATCTTTTTAAGGTTGTATTTAAAAAAATAAACAATCCAAGAGTGTGTATAAAGTATTTATAATATCTGAAACATCATATGCTACAAACTGATCGACTTATTAAATATCAACTTAATAAAATTCAAGAATCAAATGCATAAAATTTATTTAGTTAAAAGTTATTACATGCCATTGGCAAGTTACTTTTCAATTACATGACAACTTGAAGGGAATTTATTACAAGCTAAAAATAAAGTGACTCAAAAATGCTTCATGAATCTTAGGCTATGTAAGGTGTTGTATAATGAAGATTAGAATACACTTTAAAACACAACAAGCACAAAAACGTTGTCTTTGAACATGTTTTGTCAAAGCACCTGAAGGATTGCTTGAAACTGCACTTGTCTTGGGGTCAAATCAAAAATCCATTTCTCAAAATAATGAAGGACATTGTTTCATTGTTTCTTCTACCTAATAATTATCAAACATAACGGGGTAGAAACATCTCTTGCCAACCCGCTACAGTATAAGGTTGGTAGTTCTGTGTCCCTTCTCTCTCCTTGAGAAGTCACAACACAAATTTGTTTACTTCAGAGATAACTCTATTTAGTCAAGAAAAGAGAAAACTTAAATGAGGATAATTAATAATGTCTTATTTTATGTTTAAATCTAGACGCCTATTTTGTAAAAACTAACTTCTTCCCAGCTCCTTTTTTCACAGTGTTTAATTAGTAAAAGTTGAATTACCAATGCTTAATTGATACTTTCTTATTCTAAATTAAAAACAGCTGCAAAATAGTCTTTATCTCCCTCTTAATGCTCATTTAACATTCTTGCATTTATACATCCCAATAATAATTTCAGTTTTGCACAGATCTGTCCCATTACCCTCCTGCATAATTCCGAAATCATTAAATAAATCTTGTTAATATCTCATTAGCATCAGGATCTTAATATTGTTAAATAATGAAGCATGGCTTCATATTTCTTTCATCTGTGTGAGGAGCCTTCAGGACTTTTACTGTTGTCTAAAGATGAAAAGCCTGAAGGAAAATCATTATTTAATTCAGACTCTGGGACTAAGTGATGATTACTGCAAATTCATCTGCAAATAAGAACTTGTTATATTTATGGCTTCTTATAGTTCTAAGCAGATGGTGTTTAAGGTATAAATTGAAAGAAAAGCTTAATGGTAACGCACATTTGCTTGTCATTAAAGTTTTCAGTGAAAAGAAGTGGTGATAAAGATTTGTTGGACGTTTCGTTAAGAATAAAAAAAATAATGTTGATGTTGAAATGAACTCAAAGAGAAATGGTGTGCATCGGGAGCGGTGGGAAGTATAGAAGCCTTCATTCCCCTTGAAACACATGACTGACTAAATTAATGTCTGCTTTTATCATGTCATACCGTACTGTAAGTGATATTTCATTATGCGTTCAGAACAGCTGCTCGTTTTGGGGAAATGAATAGAAATTATGGTAACACTTAATCACACATTAGTTCACATTAGTTAACTATTTACTAAAATGAAGTGTTATCAATTATGAAAACAACAACTTGAAGCTTACTGTTTTAGTTGGGTGGATGTGCATTTATTTATGAAACTTATTTCATCAATCAAAGTCAAGATATTACAAGAAAATGTTAAACGGTTTTAATTCTCTTTAAAAAAAAGTGCTCTCTATATAAACTTTACTTACTATTTGAATTTATAAGGTTGGAAGCATGCACATTATTGTATTCAAATGACTTGGACTTGACTGTTGAACTGTGAAGAAATTGCTTTATCGATCTGTTCCATCCTGAACTCACTTTAGGACAGAGACTTTATGCATTGGAATCAGTATTGTGCACGTACCTTTAAAATAGTTAGGGTTACTAATTACTTTCAATTTCAAGTTTAATGCACTAAAAATGTTTACAGTGTAGCTGAGATGTCATGATCACACCATAGACTGCAAAAAATATGGACAACGTGACGCTGCTTATTGCCCCAGGGTAATATGAATCTGTCCTGGAAGCTGCCATTGACAGGTGCACATCCACACATGCAAACCTTCATGGTTTTAGAGCTCCGTCTCGAGTCTCACGGAGTCTCCACCTCGCACACACCCCTCTCACACGCAGGCTGTTATATACAACTTTTTTACTCTGAATTTGACAATTGGCAGCATAAATAATCTTTCGATGTGTGCGAAAATTACGGAAAAATGGAAAGTCGGCTCATTTCAGTGTTGCTGTCAATCATAGATATCAATCACATGGTCCTACCTAGTTTGTTTTAAGGGAAAATTTAGCCATCGTGAACCACAAGAAAATCTTCTTCTTTTACTTTCGGCTGTTCCCAGTTTAGGGGTCGCCACAGCGAATCATCCTTTTCCACCTAACTCTGTCCTCAGTATCCTCTACTCTTGCACCAACTACCTTCATGTCCTCTTTCTGCACATCCATATATCTCGTCAAGAAAATAAACCTAAAAAAAAAATAAAACAATTTAAATTTGTTCAATGTATACATAACTTTCTAAAACTTTGTACTTTGTGTAAATAACATTATTTCTGAGGATATCACTTTAAAAGTTTGGCTTTTTTTCACTTGTAATGCCCGGAAATCATTCTGCAGCCAGCACCATGGAGGCGATCGACACAGGTTTGCTTCACTCCACACTATGAAAAAAATTCCATTGACTTGAATGGGATCGTATCGTATGAAAGCGGAAGTTCTGGCATAAGCAGAGCAATTCCACTCTGACAGAAAGTTCATTTGGGAGGAACATTGACCTGCAGTATCGGGTCACAGGACGCATCTTGAGCCACCATATTGGGGAGGTCAGGTCTGTGAACTTTTATCACTTAAATACGAAGCAAATATAATTTTTTTTAATGTCCGCTTAAAGTATATATATATATATATATATATATAACACATCCTGTAATAATTTAGACATGTTATTTAGTGAATTGATTATTTTTTAATGACGCTGTTTTAACAGGCTCACAATTCTGGAAGTGGAGGTAAGGTAGAGTTCACTCTGACTAAAAGGTAGATCAGAAGGGGTAGGAACATTTGGAGCAATGGAAAGATTAAAAGTCAGATAAACTCCGAGAAGCAGACCAGGAGGGGGAAGTTCCAATGCAACCCTAGTAGCAAAGTTCACAGAGCACAAGTGTCTGCTCCACATAGAGGCGTTTGAGTCAATGTTTACTCTCTAATGTAATTTTCCTCCAGGCCAAGACTTTCAAAAGAGCACTGTAGAGTGCTGACAGTGTCTGGCCTCCATGTCAAACCCCTGCTATGATACTAATTACACTCCTCGCAAATTGGTTTAATATGCACAAAGTGTCTGGGCTCATTATCTCAGTATCTGTGTGCCCTCAGCAGGCAGAGAATGCTCATAAGCTATGAGCTGCACTCGCCACCACACAAAACACTTTGTTGTGACAAATACAGAACAAGAGGCAGGGAAACAAGGGTTAAATGGGTCAGGGTGCAGAGACTGATTACATTGGGTGCTCTGAACGAACAAATAACACAGAAACCAAGCACAGGAGGAAAGCTCTGGCTGAAAAAAAAACATGTGACATGATACAAAGACAGGCAGAAATGGGATGTGGTGAGTGAAGGAAACTAGAAAGACACAGGAAGACATGTGGAGGAGAGTCCAATTTGGCACTTTCCTCCTGTCAATGTGTTGCCCTCTGTCTTACCCTTTCCTTCGGTGATGGCTTCTGTTTGTGTGTGTCTCTGTGTGTGTTTGTGCTTCACATCTCTTTCCTCTTCAGTTAATGCATGACACCTCCGTGAAGGACCATCCTACAGCGTCTTCCCACCTCATCATCCTCACTCCTGACATAATGACGGATGAAAATTCCTGAGGAATGATACTTCATCTCCATTGAAATAACACAATTAGAGAGAGAAAGAGGGAGGAGGGAAAGGCAAGACCTAAGAGGAAGCCGTAACTACTGCTGCTGACAGCATATTATGTCCCTGCCCCAATCCGTGAGGCACTGATGCAAGGCATTTTTTATTTTCTCTCTTCCCTTTTATTATCATCAGAGGTAAATTATTCAGAAGGGCCCATTAGCGTTAAGAGAGAGAAAGACTATTTTATATTTAATCTGCCGTGTTGACTGTATCTCTTCGGAGACCTTGTGTTAACAGTTCTGACAAGAAAAGAGCGCAGTGACTCAGAACTGACTGCAATTAAACACCGAGCTGGGAGACAGAGGACTCCTGATAGGTCCTCTCCCTACATCATCACGTTTTGCACGAGAGCACATGGCTTGCCAAGTGTTGTTGCTTAAGAAGAGAAACAATTATCTTTTTTTCTATTCTACTCGCATGCTTTTAGTGAGAGTGGTGAAGGTGAGCTTCAACTGAAATAGCATATTCGGTTTGCCATTTTTGTGCTTGCCAACTTTTTATCATTCATTCATTTTCCAAATCACATATTCCCTTTCAGGGTCACGGGGGTCTGCCGGTGCCTATCCCCAGTGCATATTGGGCGAGAGGTGGGGGTACACCCTGGACAGGTCGCCAGTCCATCGCAGGGAAACACTCACTCACACATTCACACCTAAGGGGAATTTAAATTATTCAATTAACCTAACCGCATGTTTTTTGGCGATTGTGTGGGGGAAACCGGAGTACCTGGAGGAAACCTACGCAAGCACGTGCTACCCTCTGCGCCAGCGTCGTTGAACTTCCTGAGGGAAAAATCAGCATGGCCAACTCAAACTGTTAGAACTTGGTAGATGATTTACTAGTTTACAATTTTCTGTAATAAATTACATTTAATACAGTTTTTTCTCAAAAACTTGATCATTTTTTTTTGTACAATCCCAGTTTTTTTTTTACTTTTTTTTTTCATTACATCACACATTAATTCCATGACAAACCTCAAACTGTACAAAAAATACAGTTCAGCGTGGTAAATGCTGGAAAATAGTTAACAAAATTAAAACGTTTTGAGACGACAATGTTACGTTTCAAATTCCTTTCCTAAACCTTCCATTACAGTTCCAATTTGAAAATAAAAACAAGCCATCTCACAGTATTTGTACTTCCAAGGTTTATCTCTTTTCCAATCAAAATTAAACAATAGGTGGATCTCATAAATAATTTAATTTTTAATTTAAAACAGCTGGTGTGATTGGCACATGCACCGGTGCGTGAAGAGACTTAAGGGTTAAACCAGCTACCATGTTTCAAAGCTTGATTTGGCCAGGCTGGTTTTCCACTAGGGTCACCTTCCTGAAATGCAAAGGGCTATATTGTATGGGTTTCCAACCACTGATACCAAGCCACACAAAAAGAACAATAATTTCCATTTCATTGATTTTTAGTCTGAAATTATTTATATTTTGTTAATAAAAAAAACTCCCACAGAACAGCGACCTTTATGTGGCTCTGTGTGGTCTCTCACAATGTCACATGATGCTTTAAAAAAATGACTTCTGGCGAGCTATTGTATTTTTGCTGTATTTTTTTGCCTCAAATCCTTCACAAGAAATTGCATGTGTTAACTGAATTCTTCATACTGTAAGTCCTTGGACAAAAGAAGCCAAACGCATAAATATTTCATATGTTTGAGTGACCTACAAGAGATAGGAATAGGTTTGATGTTTCATTATTGTAAGGTCTAAAATAAAATGTTTTGTTTGAAGTGGTGGGATTGTGTTGAAACGTATCAGGCTGTTATTTGAGTGACATGGCACTCCATTTGTTAGTTTGTGTCTGCACTTTCTCTCCCACCAGCTGTGCCCTTTGACTTCCTCCAGGCTTTGTTATATTCTTCATTTATTTAGTTTGCCAAGCTGTCACCATGTCTAAATATATATATAGTCACAAAAATGAGTACTCCCCTCAATTTTTTAATATCTTTTGCCGAAATGATTCTTTCACACAATGAAAAGTAGTAAATCAGCGTAAAGTTTGTAAAGCAGTGTTTTCTAAATAGATTTGTGATAAATGTTTTCTGATACAAGTAAATAATACTTATACATTAACCAAAGTAATAAGAAATAATTCTGATGTTCTGTCTTCATTGAGAGCAATAAAAAAAAACTCAAAGTGCTTATTTACAGGAGAGAACAATTGTTGGTTTGCATCAGACTGGAGAGGATTCCAAAGATATTTCAAAACATGTTTGGTGGCACTATTGAGCCATTTTGCCAAAATTTCAGCCTAATTTGCTGTATCATTGTACATTATCATAAACAAGAGTTTCATATGCCATACATGAGGTTTAGCCTTGAATCTCTTTTCAGCTAACGCTCACAGAGGCCATAATGAATCCAAAGCTACAACCAGCACTATTCACCTATTCCCTTCTGTCATAAAGTGTGATTTTCCCTGAAAGTGTTGTGATGAAATTCAGAGGACCAGAGTCAGGAGTTTGCAGTGCAGAGTGTTTATTGTAAGCCACACGTGAAAACAAACAAACAAAACAACCCAATAACCAATTAAAAATCAGCTAAGGAAACAAATACTGGCCTAACAAAAACAAAATAAAAATACAATATAGAAAAAAAAACCTAAATAAACTAACTTGAGCAGAAGCAACCCTAGGCTAACTAGTAGCTGAGCAGGTTATTAATATTCAGCCTTGTAGAGTCCATAAGCATTTTCGGTTATTCCAGAAGGAGACTCTTTCTTTCAGTCTGTTTTCAAAACTCTAAGCTGCCAGAGCTATTGTATGGCTTCACTATAATGCCCCTCACTTCTACAGAAGAATGGCAGCCATTTTATACTCTTCCTATAATTGGGTGCAACCAACCATGGGGTTACTTGAATAAACAGCTACAAGCAAACATAAACATAGCACACAATCAAAATAATACCCTACTGGGAAAAACTCATACACATTTACACACAATAATTCAACATTTTGGAATGCCACAATCATCTTGATAAACTGAACATATATACACCTTGCCTTTACATGATGCAAATGTCCCCTTTTCTCTGGAAGGTGGACTGATCCTGGATAGCCAATCAGGTTACACTACATCTGCAGATCTTAGACAGAAACTTGCACATTAAAACACATACAAAATCTAAGATAATTCACACATCATACAGAAAACATAAAATACAAGATTCTGTTTGGAAAATAAAATAACAGAACCATGATTGGCTCAGGGGGAGATGAGGTACAAACAGGCAGAATGGCTACATCATCACACCTTCAAATCACACAAAAGCCATTCAAACTCCCAGTGTGCCTCTTATTTTCTATTTTAGCATATATTTTACAAAATTTGAAGCTGTGAAACTGACATGACTCTTCCCACACTGCCACATGATATTCAAATATGGCAGATTATTTATGAAGAGAGTAGTCTGGCTGTGGGTGGATGTGAGATGGTGTTAGCTCACTATGCCTCTCAGGAATGCATGTTGAAAAAAAATGACAATATAATGCCAGCTCCATCACATATGTAGTTAGATTGCTGTGATATCAGCCTGTGGACAATGTCAATCATTAAGCAAAAAGGTCCCAATTAAGAGGGTAATCTAAAGGTAGGACATTGGTGCAAAATTCTGTTTATACTAAAAAATAATTACAGTGGACCCAATTAATTGCATGGAATTAAATTTTCAGACTACCCACAAAGATGCAATACTTAGACAATAATACTTACACTGTTCAGCATAAATGATTAAAGCACAAATTTAATCAGTAGCTCAATTAACAATTTCCAAACTTTTCACAAGGCTGGGTTTTGTTGAGCTCTTTTTAAACACCATAACATGAAATTAAGGTTAATAAATTTATTAATTGAAGCAAAAATCAATACACCCCGTAATCAAGACTTCATCATTTAGTATTATGTATAAGTACCATGATTTTGGACTGCTGAAGGACAGCACTAAGGCAAGGAATGAACAAGTTGGTGATTTATTGCAACATTTCCATTCCATCCTTTTCCATTCTTTAAGAATAACCTCTTTCAGAGCCTGGATGCTGGATGGAGAGCGATGCACAAAATTATCGCTTCAGAATTTCCCACAGGTGTTCGATTGGGATCAGATCAGGAGACACTTTCAATCACTTTCACCCTGTTCTTCTTCACAAATGAAAAAGTAGCTTTTAAATGTGTGTTTTGGATCATTGTTGGAAAAGTGCACAGAGTGATGGCAGGAGTACATTGTTGAGTTCATGATACCATCAATGAAATGCTGCTCCCCAACACAGCAGCAGTCATGCAGCCGCAAATAAGGACACTGCCATCACTATGTTTCACTGTTGGCACCATGCATTTTTCCTTGAAATCCACACCTTTAAAACACACATACAGTTTTTAAGTTTACCTTTTGTATAAAAATCTTTGCCTCATCACTCCAAAGTATAGAGTCCCAGTAGTCTTCATCAAACAGATATTTTATTTTGCCATTCCACTGAAATGTGAGCCATATGGAATCTTGGGAAACAGTCACTCCAGTTTGGCTTTCTATGGCTTTAGCTAGCTGCAGTGAACTAGAAAGGACAATTTCCTTCACATCAGAAGATGTTCCCATCAAGTAGACTTGCCTGGACACCTCTGTAAGTTGGAGACACTTCCATCTTTCTTAAATTTTTCTATCACTCTTGCAACAGTTATTTGACAGTTATATAAAGCTTTGCTTATTTATTATTATTAAAAACTATATTAGCAGATGAAAACCCTTAATTCAAGACTATATAGGTTGGAAAAGTTTTTAAGTCAGTTTGGAGACTCACTACTCACAATAGCTTCAGTTACACATTAATCATCACTGAGCATCTGTACTATCTTTACTGGTTTTAAACTTCTGGATTTGAATAGTATGCCACAAATCTATTTAGAGATCTCACCAGTTTGGCTTTGTCAAAAATTATACTTAAGGACAGTCGTACTTGTTCATATTAATGAAATCAACAGTGAAAATCTGATATCTTTAGACAGCAGATATCTTTACACAAGCTTGGACAAAGTTTCCTAGTTTAGGGTTATCTCTAAGAAAATTATGCCTAGTCAAATGTTTAATCACAAATTCACAGATTTCACAATTAGTAAATACGCCAAGATAAAATCTTTTTATAGGCATCTTTAATTACAATTAATTGAATGAGTGAAATAATATGAGTCATAATGCACTGTCCGTAACTTTTACTGTAAAATAATGTATAAATGCTACAGAAAAAGGCTTTATTCTACAAAACATGCGATTACCGAACAACAGTTCGGTGAACAACAGTTATTAGTTTGACAGAGCATGACCTTAAATGTAACAGGTAAAAACATCTAAAAATACGGTTAATTGCTGTAAATGTAACAAAATGCAGTTTGATATAATACAGAAAACACATTTTACGTGTACAATAATGTTTTTTTTTTTAAAGAAACCCATTTGAGAACCCACAGAATACCAAGATGGATAAGAATGACTTGGTTACTTGCATAACCCCACATTCCCTGACACTTTATAAAGGGCTCCCATTCAGTCAGTTTTCCACCCGACATACGTCTCCTTAAATGACTGAAAGGGAACCATAATTATTACAATATAAACCTTTAAATTATACTTTTATATATTTTTTTAAATAAAATGACAATAGATCCATACAGTGTTCTGGTTTGGGCATCTTGTCATGTCAATGTTTACACGTTATTAATATTATGTTGGTAATACACCTAATTGTAATTTGTACATTAGCCCAATATTATCAAAAGTGGCCAACTATTTTAATTTCAATCTCATTTAAGTTGGCCACAATCTGATTATGTGGGGCAAATGTACACGACCAAATCAAGTAAAGTCTAAGGATTTGTCCAGTATTTTAAATTTAAAGCCATAACATTTCTGTGCTCCAGGTGCCATGTGCCACATTGCATTTTATAGCAGCATTTACAACAGTTATCTCTACAGTTACTGTATTCAGGATATCAATAGACTTTATAAATACATTATAAATCACAGAAGTCTTCACTTTGAAGTGTTCCAGAAGTCATTGATCTTTAGGTGACCTCTTGATGTAGAATCATAATTCTCTACATTTGTCTTTCAGTCAAAGATTTTCCATTTATGCCCGTTTAAAATTCAGCTTGAACAAGGTCACATTCTGAAATAAACATCTTTCATCGAAAGGGGATTCAATGTCAGACTGTTTCAACAGCAAATACTGTCAAAGCTTGGCAGACAAGGAAATGAAATGTGAGGCAACCTGCAAAATTGATTTAAATTACAAAAATGTATGAATATGCCTCTGCCTCAATCAATGTTGCCAGGGAGACTAAAGCCAACAACGTTTCTACCACTTATACCTCAGTTTTTTAAGTGTTCCAATAAGGAAAGCTCTGCAAATTATATTTTAGGTTAGGAGTTTCACTGGTCGCAAATGATACAATGTCATAATGCAGATAATAGTGATGTGTCGTTCAAGAACGATTCGTTCTTTTTGAACGAATCTTTAATGTGACTCCGTATGAACGAGTCGTGTTGGAGAGGGATTCGTTCATTGGCGCATGCGCATCATTCTTGTGGTTTTCCGAGCGTAACCCGTTCATCATCAATGACAGAAGACCGAAAAGACCCGAATGACTCGAAAGATGAACTAATCTTTTCTGTTTCCGGCTCATGGCCGCTCCGTAATGTTAACCAATGCAGCATGAGCCGGAAAGAGAAAAGACCGAAAGGACCCGGAGGACTCGCAAAAAGAACGAATCTTTTCGGGTTCCGGCTCATGGCCACTCCGTAATGTTAACCAATGCATCATGAGCCGGAAAGAGAAAAGACCGAAAGGACCCGGACTCGCTAAAAGAACGAATCTTTTCGGATCCCGGCACTGTAGCGGTCACGTGACAAAAGTGCTAAAGAAGCCAGTCCGGACTGAGTGCACGGACTGCACACGTTAACGTCAGAGTGAAGTAATTTTGTGTCGAACAAAAGAGATTTAAATCTAAAGAAGACAGATCAGAGTTTGGGTAAACCAGACTAAAAGACCCAGGTAGGCTTTAGTAATATATTTATATTCATTTTAAATTTAGCATTATAGTTTTGTCTTATTTGTAGTGTGATTCGCGTTTGTGTATAAAACGCTAGTAGATGTGGAAGTACACACAACATTTATTGATATTTTAGTAAAATGAACGAAATGACTCGAAAAAGATCCGTTCATTTTACTGAACGAGACTCAAAGAACCGAATCCGTAAAATGATCCGAACTTCCCATCACTAGCAGATAATACCCAGCCGTATCTATCAGACCCTTTTATGTCTTTTCCACTTGCATCTCTAAATGCTTGTTTGACTCAAATGCCTGTAGTGATTACCATTTTCTTAGCCTAAATAAATAAGAGTTATTCTTATTGGCTCGAAAAAAACACAATTTAAGATGAGAAACCACTTCTGCATTTGGTACTGCTGATTATCTGGTATCTACACAGGTCAGGGGTTCTGAAGTAATCCTAGACCAAACCTTTATTTTTGGCGCATGTATCAGCTCAGTAACTTGGTCAGACTGTTATCACTTGTGAATGATCAATCAATTGCATCCCTGCATATTTAGGGCTTGAGCACCCAATGTCCGTAAAAACTAGGGATGAAATGATACTCAAAACTCACGGTTCAGTACGTACCGCTGTTCTTAAGAATGCTTTTCGGTTTGGTTCTGAATCTGATGGATTAGAAAATTGTAGTTTTTAAAATCAACCTTTCCATAGAAAACATGAATAGATTCTTCAGCAGTGAGCGGATTAGCACAGGAAGATAGGGCAAAAGTTACAGGTACCAAGGGGTCCTCAAACCAGGACAGAATGGTTGAAGACAGCGCAGAATGGCTCATGTTTTGTATGTTGCCTTTTGCATAATTACATGTGATAAAACTGGCGCATGGTGACATTTTGTTCTTTTCCTATCTTTGTTGTATTCCTCAGCAAAGCTGAAATATCTTGATAGTGTCTCCTCAAAGCGGCTGACAATTTCTTTTACTGGCTGAGTAAAACACAAGTCACACCCTCCTTTAACTTTTGTGCTCGCTGATTGGATATTTACACAAAGGAGCAGTTCATTCATTCATTCATTTTCCAACCCGCTTATTCCCATTTTAGGGATCACGAGGACAGGTAAACCATGGACAGGTCCCCAATCCATTGCAGAGGAGCAGTTAATTGATTAGATATTTGCTCACAGACATGCGTTTCTTTTACAGACATCTGCCTTTTCATATGCGTAACCTAATAATACATACAAGAGTTATTCAAATGAGAAACTGAAAAATTTCCATCTGAATTTGCTTCGACAAGTGGGCTCGACAAAATGGCTTAATAGCGCCACCCATCGTGTTTCAGCATGTGTTTCACTGTCAGATTGATGTAAGTGAATAAAATTCGGCACAAAGAGTACCAAAACTGAAACTACATCATATGGATTGTATTCATTAGTTAAATTGCCCATATTGTTCAGTTATTTAAAAAAATCTCACTTGATTCTATCTCCTATATAGGAACAGGCACATCTGGAGATTGAGACATATTATTTGTGAGCAAGTACACTTCCAGCTTTTATTAAGAAAAGCTTCGTACAAAAATCACATAAATGAAAGTATGAGTCCCCTGATCCCTCAGATTTTTTATCTGACATTGATACTGGCTAGGCCGGTCATCAATTGCCCTTGCTGTGGGTCTTTTAAATTATACCTAATATAACCTATTTTTAAATTATAAAAAAGAGTAAATGATCTTTCTCACATTGTGAGAGCAGAGGTATGTCAAAATTTGTTCACCGTTTAAATAACTTTCGAAAATCATTAAAACCATTTGTGTAAAAAACGTCATTTCTAAGGACATAATTTTTAAAGTTCAGCTTTTGCTCATAGACTTGTACTGGGTGGTAATCATTCTGCAGCCAGCACAATAGGGGCGTTGCCACGGTTTCGCTTCACTCACCCAGCTGACACACTTGGTTGTATCACGAAATCTCACCAGACCAGGCCCCACCTATGGAGCAGTTTCCTTTATTAAAAAAGCACCTCTAAAGCATGAAGTTTCCACCACCATGCTTCACAGTTGGGATGGTGCTCCTTAGATTGTGCTCATCCTTGTTGTTCCTACAAATAAGGTGAGTGCCTTTATGGCTAATCTATTTTGTTCTCATCTGACCACATGATCCTCTTGACCCACCAGATGGTATTCCTTGACTTCAGATCGCCTAAATGTATACTGGATTAAGTTGGAGTCACACTATAGTTATTTTTAAGCCCCTTGATGAGGCCAATGGAGACTAGTTGTAGTGTGAGAAAGTTAAACCTCTCAACTTCAGTTGCATGTCTAATTTTACCTAAGGTACCCACACGCGGTGGCCTGTTACTTTCATTCTCGTCACAGGAAGATGCCACCTTACATTCAAAATTAATACGATTTTACGATTTGTCTCATATTGCTTTTCACATGCTGTAGGATTATAACTTTTTTTTGTAAAAATACACCTAAATGGTATCAAACTTCAGGAGGGATTTTTTCCTGGAAAACTATTTGCTTCTGTCTACATCCCATCAGGTGCAGTAAAGAGCTCCTGAAGGAAAGTGAGTAAAAGACCTCCACACATCCCTCTCAGAGTTAACAGCCAAGTTCTTTTCTGCCCCGAGCAGCCACTCAGTCTGGGGTTTGTGCTGAGTGACAAAGAGCTCTTTTACACCGTGACACATGTCTGATAGGAACAGCCACAACTCTACTATGACATGTATCTGTGTGCTTCAGAGCACCCAACTCTCTCCCACAATCCACCCACAGAATGCCAATGATGGGAAATAAGGCTCTCAGCTTCAGAAACGGGCACTCAGGTATGACCAGATGTCAGGAATCAGTCTCACTAGCTGCAATTACACTATTTTCCTCCACCATTGGCAGGTCTTTGCCAGCTTCAGACCGATGCTCACATTTGCATGACCTTTGAATAAGGTGGTTCTTACTCAACAAAACCCCTGTACTGGAACGACAGTGACTGCATGCACTAGCTGTTATCATATCCTCTATTGCTCTCCCACATAATCTGTAATGAATATTAATGCACTCATGCTACTGTACTGGCCAAGTTCTTAAATGTAATAATGGGAAAACTTTCCAACACTGGGTTATTTTGTACTTTTCTGCTCATAATTGTTAGAGTTACTATTTCTATCAGTACAGGAAGACACAATTGCTATCTCTAAAGAAAAAAGTGAGCTGGTTTTCAAATTTCATGTTATTCCATACCTGAATGACTAGGGGTCCTGTGGAGCACTAAAAGAGGAAACTACCAGAAATTTCATTCTATTTGCGTAATGCTATCAAAGTCTTTAGACAGATTAGACCAGAATAATAGACATCTATACTGCCTATTACCATAAAATTTAATTTGAGTAATGGGGCGATCACACAACTCCTGAACAAAGCGGAATTTCTCCGCAAGCAATTACAAGCCAAAACAGTGTTATTAAAAAAATAAACAATTCACAGGATGCTTAGGCACGATGATGGAAGCTTCCGATTTTGCAACACTGGATCCCATTCCAATCAAGTCAATGGAATTTTTTTCATAGTGTGAATAAAAATGTCCCATGAAAGATGTCCAACTACACCTGCTAGGATTAAGATCAGGCTGGAAAATAGGTTAATGAAGTTGTGCTCTGTTTGAGCTAAAATCAATGGTATATTCAGAGTCTCAGTCAACATGAGATATGTATGGACAGTGGAATGAGGTGCGAGAACAGTTCTGGGGTGACTGTACATAGGACACTGGACAAAAACATGATTTAAACAGTCTTTAATGAAGTGCCAATAATAAAAATGAATGTATAGTAGGTAGCTTCCTGGAGGGTGAGTTAACAGCCTTTTTAATTCACAGAGATAGATATCGACAGGGATTCTTCTACCAGTGACTAGAGTAGTTTGGGGTACAGGAACCCCGGAGTAAGAAGATGGGATCCACAGAAGAGTCTGCCAGTGAGTATCAGACTTAGCGTGGCTTGGGTGCTAGTGCAAACCGCTAACAGCTAACATAATCTGATAAAGGAAATCAAACACCTTACTGGAATCTTTTCTGTGAGTTTAGTGGAGCCTATAGGTAGAGCAGGTGACAGGCAAGTAGGTATAAAAGCGTAACTCACGCAGAGTCTGGGTGGGTGGGGGGTGACACTGGAAAGACATCGATGATGGACAAGGTATGCTGGGAATTGGAGTACAAACACATTACCGAACATGCTGAACAATTAAAATTATATATTATTATATATAACCATATAACCTTCACATTATTATATTAATCTTACAAGTGTTTGGTATACATTAAATGACAAAAAAAACACTGTATTGTTAATTTGAAGCAAAGGTGGCACAAGAATCAACACTATTTATGATGTCAGGTTGCATCAGAGTTCTCCAGAGAAGAGCCTGCAGGCTTCCTGTACTTCTGACATACAACAGCCATATGAAACGCTCACCAGGAATGAAATCTGGAGCCACAGCCTCAAAGGATTCCTCACAGAATACATTACTGAAAAATAAAACTGACTGTTCAAAGTATCACCAATGTCAGGTAAGAAATTAATAAGCTTCAGAAGCATAGCATTTGAAGATGGTTTCAAGGCAGCAATGTTTCTTTCATTTAATACGTTCTTTCATTTTGAACACTCCGTTGCATATTAAAGACAAGATATCAAGGAGATCGATGGATTATTTTTGCATCCAATTAAATTCCTATCGCATAGCATTCTTACTTTTTAAAAAAGCAAATATAACAATTGCAACTGAGACAAATATAGCACTTGATTTGGATGGCAGTCTTAAAAGACACAGATCTGCAGGCTTTGACTCAGAAATACTCACACACTCAACAGGATTTGTGCATGAGGAACACAAGAAAAGTTTAGAATGAAGGAAGGTTGAAGTAGAAGTGCTCTTACTCCTGGGGCAGGGGGTGTTTAAAGAGAAAGATCGTGGCATGTAAAGCATGAAGCTACATCAGGATTGGTGGTGCTTCTTCCCATGGCAATCCACTGATCATTAAGGCAAAGTATCTGAAGAGGTAGTGCACATACAAAGAATATCAATGAGCTGCATGTGCATGAATTTAATCCAGAAAACGTGGCAAAATTCTTTTAGTTTCCTAGATGTATATTTTTGAGCAGTTAAATTAGTATTTCACATTAAAGGGACATTACATAAAAATCACATTTTAAGGTTAGGATCATGGGAAGGGAAATGAGGACACAGACGATATGGACACTATAATCACAAAAAATAATTCAAATGAATTTTGCCCAAAAAGAAAGCTTGCCAAGGAATTGGTCTGCCTGACATTCTGGGATATGCCTCAGGTGCTCCAGCTGTGAGCAGGGATCTCAGGTGAACACACCATGCTGCTGTCAAGTTGATCACGCTGGGATTCGCTGATCGGGAGTGCCGTGTCATAGACAAGCCAATTGGACATTCAGCTGGAATTCCTTGTCAGCAATTGTTGCAACCCAGTCTTGAATTCCTGGGGCCTGGGGGTATCCGTCATACTTGGACGAAGTACCACCAGCCATGTTCTCTCTCAACAGCGGTCGTCATTGCTGTCGGTGTTGCCTGCTGGCAGAGAAGTGACATACCTCTCACAATCCACACCTTTTTGTGCCCTCTACTGCTTTTTAAAAGGTGTCTGCCTAATAGGCCGCACCTGGCAATGCAGAGCACCCCTCAGCCTTGTCAAAATGACCTAAAATGATTAAATTCCATAAAGGGTTAGTTGTAAATCAGCAAAAGTCTTCAATGGCTCTAAATTTGTCACATCTTCCTCATTAACGTAAACCAACCATCAGCTTCCACTTTCTACTTGTGAATCTGTGGCTCCTTGTGGCTTCATCTTCATGAAAAGAAAATCATGATTTTTTTCCAAAACACCATAACTCTATTTTGATGAATTTGAGTAAAAATGTGTTTTCCTAAGCACAAAAGTTTTTTTGATGAAAATTTACATTTTTTGTTCAAAACTGTTATAAAGCACCTCAGTCATACAAACATTTATTTAAAAAATATTTTTTTTCCTCCAAAAAGGAGTGCATGGTGCATTTTTTCAGAATCAGTATTACATATATTTTTTAAACCGTTCAAAATACAATAAAAATAACATTGATATTGAATAAAGGGGCTGGTTCCAGAATGCATCAGTAAACCATGGCAGAACCCACATGTCGCTGAATTATCTCTGCTTTCG
The DNA here is from genome assembly GCA_007224835.1 of Danionella cerebrum. Classification (NCBI taxonomy): domain Eukaryota; kingdom Metazoa; phylum Chordata; class Actinopteri; order Cypriniformes; family Danionidae; genus Danionella; species Danionella cerebrum. The sequence goes on from SRMA01026246.1 coordinate 154,128, forward strand.
CCTGCCGGTGACTTTTGGACATCTCTTGGTCTTTTTGGTCTGTGGTTAGCTTGAAAATGGCCTGATTCTGTTCCGGCTTCCTGAAATGATTATAAATTATTTGAAACTTTAGCTGCAGATGACAGCCAGCATTTTCCACCTCCTGAGCATTTAGATAATTTTTTATAGTTATGCTCTTTGCCTACGCAGAAACACTACATCAATGCATCAGAAGTATTTATGATATGATTTTTATTCTTGTTTCTTTCTTTGAGGCCAGCTAATGGCGCTAACTTGTTTACAGCATGTACACAGTGTGTTGCCCTGTTGGTTGCCCTGTGGTTGGTTTAATGGAGTTATGGCATTTTGTGAAAAAGCTAGACCGGCGTTTACCATGGTTTGGAAAGAAACGGATTGCACATTAGCTCCAAGACCCCTTATCACTATGCTATGCTAAATAGTGAAGATACTTACCTCCAACTGGGTTCCTGCTAGACATACTGCTCACAAAGAATACTGACCTCTCCTGACATACCAGATACCTCACCTGTACTGAAGACACCACCTCTACGTCAACGACTCCTTACCTTTTGTTTTTGTTATGTCCACTGAAAAGAATGTTAGCATTCTTCTCTTTAGAGGAGAACCTGCCTTGGTTCCTGTACAGTGACAATAATCTACTTTATAACAGTAGACTGCTTTGTTTACATTAATTAAAGGCTGACGATGCCAGACTCTTTAAGAATTGAACAATGACCTCAGTTGAACAACTGCTCACAACATTGTTGTAAAAAGTATTTGTAGAGCCCTGCTCTAATCTAACTGAATGGTTTAGTCACTGAATGGTTTGAGTGCATAAACTCTCCTTGCATTTAAGTTTTGTCTCCATGACAACCCTGACTGCAGTGTGCTTAGACAAAGAATACCTTTTGGTGGCCACAGGGGTCCCATCAGTAAACAAAGCAGTACTTCAGCTTAGCAGTATCCCTTTCTTGTTGTGTCCACCGCAGAATATACATGTGATTACTCCAATAGCAAAACATTGCATCTTCAGTCACACCCACATTGGCAATAGTGAGGTTTGCCTGTTCAGTTTTTAAGTGTCTACAGCCTTCCCCTATTCTTACTGAAAGTGGGAATTCCTACCCCAACAACGGCCCACTACATCACCACCATCAAGTCATGAGTATGTACAATCAATATGGCCAAAGCTGACAAAAATAAAGTCTCTCATTAACTTCAAGTCTTGGGTTTACTTGCACCTCTTATGCAAAAACATGGTTTTGCTGTGGGCAAACTGTGACTAGCACAGAAGTCACCGCTCAAGTTTAGGTTTCTCAAACATGCCCTCCAGGTGACACCGTCATAGGCAGTCACCCATTAGAAAATAGGGGTTTAACTGAATAAAGTTTACATAATGTAATAGACTTGAACTCTTTCTTATGCCTTTATTATTTTTCATAGATAGGACAGGGGAGTCCTATGGTTTCATCCAGCTGCCATGGGCCAAGTCTTAGCCAATGCATTTCTGCCTAGATCAATCTTTTTAAATAAATCACAGCTGATTACATGGAGATTCAAGTCTTCATCCTCAAGTTTCTTCCAGGATGAAACCTTCCACCTGTGCTGGTAAACCCAGTTTTAGTTCCTATTCATTCATCATTAAAGGTCAACAGCCCTCGCAAATATTTTATATCCCTGATTGGAAATCCCTGAATTGGTTATTTACAGAATCTCGGTGCATTTTTCTATTAAAAGCGACAAAGAGATTTCTCCAAAAACACATTTTCATATGTGATATTCTTGCAAGCACCTGGAACTTCTAGGTTACCTTTGTAACCCTCCTTACCTGAAGGAGGGAACGCAGAAGATGTCGAAGTTTTGACTAAGGGAAATGCCGAGCCTGATAGGGGTGGAGCCGAATCTATAACAGGCAAATTAATTTGCAAGTGTAGACGATTAGCAATCAGCCGGTCTATAAGAAGGGCACTTGCCTCTACACTCCTGCTTCTTCCAAGGACCCAAACCCACTTAACTCACGGCACCTCAGATCAGTGACATGAGAACTTCATGGCCAGGGGAACATCTGCGTTCACTCCTTCAGAGGATGGGGGTTACAAAGGTAACCTAGACGTTCCCTCTCAGTCGAAGTTTTGACTAGGGGGACCCCTGAAAAACGTCATACCTCAAGTCCATCCAGTCCGGCCGACTCTAAGCTGCGAAGGTTAGGTATTAGTCAAGGCACCTGACTGGGAAGCTCGTTCTGCCACTTAGCCCAGACATAGTCTATTACGGGGTGAGTCGTCCCCACGCCCTTGGCCGAGGCCTCGGAGGAACCAGCCCGAATTGTAGGAGCGCCAGAAACCGAAGCCTGAGCGTCCTCTACCTCGAAGAAGGATCTCCTGTACCTCAGTGTGCGTTTCGGGAGAGCATTGCAGTGCAAGCACTCTCGCAGCACGAGCGCGAAGCAGGCGTGTTTGAAGCCTGAAGGTTTTACCCATCGCCATGAAAAAGTGACAAATCTAAGTAATCTAAGTAATTCGACATCGTCTGCGTTTCGACGAGAGGGAATCTCATTTACAACACAGACTTCTTTCAAGTCAACATTTTTATTTTTAGAGCCTTGCAATTTTTCTGACATTGTTCAACCCATTTTTATTGAGACATCACTGGAAAAACTTTTTATTTTCTAATTATTTTCTTTACATCCTGTACCAAGAATTTTCAAATATGTTTCACGTTAATATTATCAGACACAATCAATGCAGTGTCTGGAAATGCATAGCATTTAAGATGAAGCATTCTTTGCTTTTTTTAATATCTAGCTATTGTTCAGCTGTGTCTTTTTGAAGTTTTATTTTATGTTTTATTTATAACTTGTTTATGAATTTGCAAAAATGTCTATTCCTGAAACAGCGAAACATAAAAAGATACATTCGGTGTCAAGTCACGCTTTGCTACCAGCATGTCCCTCCTCTCGCCTTGTTCATCCCTGCAGAGGAAGGGGAAACACCTGGGGTCGATGCTCTTGCTCCCATTCCTTTGGTTTCTGCCTGGCTGAGTCGCGTCGTCATAGGCCTTAATTAAAACCACAGGTGGGAGCTGCAACACTCCCGCACCCCTCCCTGCACAGAGAGGACACCATATGGTTCAAAGGAAGGTTATTTATTCAAAGAAAAGAAGGGGTTAAAACATCAAAAGGAGCAAACTTTTGATCAGACTGAAAGGTGCAGGATGGAACAAAAGGGATATCTGTCCTTCAAATCATTCTGCAACATAAAGCATGAAATTCGACCTGATGTCCAGACTGTGATTGCTGTTGGACCAGACATTTTCCTTTGTGTTGTGATATCTTGCCATTCAATGCCAAATTTAGGATTTCACCATCAGACGTGATCAACTATATTAAACATTTAATTAACTGTGAAATTCGTGTCGGATTTAGATAATAAATACAGAAAACTGTTTAGTTGCTTTGTTTTCTATGATCAACAGATTATCTGTGATTCCTTGTCAGATGACTTTTATGAAAGGAAAGTTAAGATTTTAAAAGTTGCCTTTTGCCAGCCCCAAGATTCTTAGATGGTGCAGATGTTATGGAAGAAATAGTCACATTCAAATGCTAGTTGTAGAAGTATCCATAGTGTCACATTCCTGTTGTGTCCCCTGAGTATTTAAGTTCCTCAGTTTTCTATATTATTGCAAAAAAAAAAAAAAAAAAAAAAAACATAAATCAGAGTAGCATGTGACCCTGCTGTTTCATAAATATGTTTCAAGTTATACTCAGTAAAGCCCATCAAGGCTGGCATGGATAGAAATATTAGCAATGAGAATTAAAATACTGCATAGTATTAAAGCAAAGCAATGAATTTTAAAGAAAATATTTTCATACCAATACAGTCTAAGAAGAAGAGAAGGAAATTAATTATTTCAATTTGGATAAAAAGGGTGTATATGTCCTAGCACAGCAATTTTGCTCGCACTCACAAAAGCAATATGTTTCAATTAGTGAGAGAGCTGGTAATGGCTGCTCCTCTTATTGCTAAGTTCCCTATTTTGCACAAGGTGACTTTTCTGGAAGATACATTTGAATTAAAACACAGACGAACACTACACGATGCAGACATAAACAGCTTTTTTCTCCGATTTGTTATCCCCAATAATTAGCTTCCATCTGTTTCTGTAGGCTGAACATTGAATGCCTTTGAACCTATGCTGAAAAACGCAGACTACTGAGAAACAATTACAAGGATATCTATCTCACACCCTGTATGCTTTACAGCCAGCTAGGTGGTTCTGCTGCCTGAATGAACTCCCTTCAGATTAAACCCTCATTCACTGACTCAACCTCTGAACCCATTTCTCACCTTGTAGTCCCTGGATGAACAAAGCAGATCCCTGAAGACCAAAGCTCACTAATCTTTCCATCTGTCTCATGACTCCAACAGATCTGAAAACCCCAAATCCAACACAAATTGTAGTGTTGTTTTCCCTTCACAAAGACAAAGACTTCAGAGAATTTGGCCAATCTATTGTAAAACACTATAGGGTACCGCTATAAAATATTAGCACATTCTTTTGGTATTTCAATGTGTTCAATTTGCAAAAATCATTGTTAATCACTATAGATTGCAACCATGCAAAGCAAGCCTTCCGTGTGTCTATAGTGAGCCTGGTCACTGGTTCATTTAGTTTAGTTTATTCCTCCTATTTTGGAGAAATCTTTTGTTACTTAAGTTTCCCTCCAATGGTCTCAGTCTTTAATTGTGATTCTTTATGCAACTGGAAAGATTTACATTTTTCTACTCACACAAAAATGCTTTAGTGATTGTTTGTGGACAATGGGCAAATTTTAGGTTGAAACAAACTAAATGAATTCTCTGTTACACATAGCAAACTTGGTCTTAGGGGGAATCCAAGTTAACAATTTATTGAGGACAGATAGATTAACCTAAATGAGTTTCATCAGCATGCTGGATGTTGCTACGAGAACAACAAAACACAAGTGCACAAAAAATACACAAGTGTTTCTCTCTCTGCCCCGCACCCTCCTGGAAGTCTCCACCTTTTTTAAGGGGTAAAGATGAAAGGTGGGTCTCTGTCCCACCTTTGATCCTGGTCAATCTATGAGTGGAGATTCTGTTGAGGAAAAACATGTATTCTGATAAAGCTATCAACAGACACACGAGAACCTGAAGAGATAACGGTCTGTTCTGGAGCTTTTTGACCAGTCATTCAAGGTCATATAAAACATGATGATCGCTCATGTGGCTGTAATCTGCAGCCTCTCAGAGTTAAAGGATACAGGGTGTGTGGTCTTCTTGAGGAAAAAATGGTTAAACATGCAATATCACTGGTTTTGTTTACACCTTGTTTAAAATATACTAGTATTGTTTGGAAGTCTCATGACATGTGGACCAGGGGAGGAACCAAACGGGCCTTTATTGAAATATAGAAATAGACAAAGAATACACCCAGTAAACTTATAATACTTTATTATCAATTCAGTTATGATGCTTATAGCTACATGAGTATGATTTATTTCATCATGTTGATGTGAACAAAAACAATAGGTTAGCTGAAATAAATACTTTTACTTTGAAGAAATAAAAGAGAATTTTGGAGGCGAATGTCAAATGTAATTTTTTACAGTGTACTTAAGGACTACTTAGATTTTTCCACTTAACTAAGATCTATAGTTTGTTTATCCTTAACAAATGACATATATTTAGTCTTGAAATGAAGAACACATTGGATTGGTGGTTGCCAACCCCATGCATTAGGAAATGATTTAAAAGCCCTAGTATCAGTCATACGATTCCTGTCATGAAACCAGTACACTACCAAATTATTTTTATGTAAAAGATGAAAGTTTTAATTCAAAGCAGTCACGTCAATTGCTTCAGGCACTTTCACTGACAAATCCGCTTTGATTAAAGAAGCATGGTGCTCTTCTTCCAACAAGACTGAGAGATACCTGTTTCTAAAATTAATTTGGCTATCGAGTCTCAAAGCAATCTCAACTAATGAGTTCTAATTTAAACACAAAGAGGATTGACCCTCAACACAGGAAATGAGTTACAGCTCTAAAAAGCCAGTTTTAATGGGATTTTACATTGCACTTTGTCTCCATGGAATTGTCAAGAGACCACTGAACCTGGATTCAGTCTGCAGAAATCCACTCCAAAAAAAATCTGAATCTATAGGATGGATTTGTTCTTTTTGAACGAATCATTCATGAACCACACATACGTAATGTGCGGTTCATGAATGATTCATTCAAAAATAACAAACCTTTATAGAGAGTTTTTTATTACCAAGTTAATACCTTTTTTGTTCACTTAACTAGTAACATGGCCAACGCTTCTATATAACACTCTCTTATTTTTGCTTTAAGTAAGAGACATAATTCCAGTGTTACCAAATATAGAACATGGTGTTTGAGTTAGCACTGCAGTCTGTGTGTGTTACTGGAGGCTCAGTGAGTGATTCTTGAGCTCATCAGCCCTCCAGCCTTCACTCCTCCTCCACACCGGGTGGGAAACAGACTGAGGGCTTTTCCTTCTTATTTTAGTGCTCTTCTCCACTGGAAGAAGTGAAGCCTGGGCCCGCGGGCTGGAGTCACTCCGAGCTCAGAGGACATGCACAACACTCAGCTCTTCAAGTGTCAAAGTCATTCACACATCGCTGACTGAAACACATTAACCAGCAGACCATCGCAGGCTAAACAGAAAGACCACAAGTGACAAAGTGCTGTCAGACCCCTCTGGATGCTGAGTATATACAATTTATTCACAAAAATAGCTGTAAAATACTTAAATTAAGAAAAATCAAATCTTGACTTTCATATTTTAAGAAGAAATATCTAGTTTAGATTTGTAAGCTATATATTATTTATCTTATTTTGAGAAAATATGGCCAAAATTTTGATGATTTTATTGCTGGAATTCAAACAAACGTTTAAATTTGCTACAAAACTTAAAAGTTGAATCTAAGAACTTCATAATCTTACTTTAAGATTATTACAGATGAAAAAATCTATGTTAAGTACTGATAAAAACACCCCTTTCTGAACAAATAAAAAATCCTTAAAATAATTAACAATTATAATTTACAAAAATCTGACTTGGTAACATTTCTTAAAATCTTAAAATCAAGGCCCCCTATGTAATCTAATGTGGCCCGCGAGAGCTTAAAAGGTTTGAGTGAAAAAAAAAACAAAGCCTTTGGCTATACGGTAGCTGCAACGATGTTTCTGCATCCATACTCACGAGTGAAACAGCAGAGCTGCCGTTTCTCACACATTTAACGTAACGATCATGCATTTGAGTGATCTCCCATGTCACACCTCCGATTTCTCACACTAAAATAAATTTCACAATGTGAAATGGCCGCAGCTAATAGTTTATTAAGCCTGATGATAAAAGATGATGATCGATATGCATCGTCTTTAGTCTGAAGGTTTTTTTTTCGCTAAACAAATTACAAAAATGCTATTTTTCTTTATTCACTTGGACAGTTTGTTCCTTCATTAATGGAGTTATGTGGGTTTTATACTAAAACAACAAGCAAACAATTGTTTCAATGCAACTGAATTGTCACTTGAATAAGTTATAAATAATGTGTCATTTAACATTAAGGAGTAGTTAAATTTATTTTACATTAAAATAATTATTAATTAGTTATTAAATAATTATTATTTTACATCTGGGGGGCCCAGATTCTTTTAAAGGTTTAAAGGGGGACTCGACCAAAAAAGTTTGAGAACCACTGCTCTATACCACGGGGGCCAGGTGTGAAAAGAATCTTAAAGCAAGGAAGTTATTTATGGTATTATGAACCTGCTAATGATTAAGAACAAACGTTGGGTAATTCAAATTGTTTATTCGCTGTTTTTAAAAAGAGAAGTCTTTGAAATATTTAGTGATATTTCATTCTTGAATGATTCGTTCATTTTAACAGAGACAAATTCGCTCAGTGGTGCATGCGCAACATCCTCATGGTTTTTCGAGTGCAGCCTGCTCATAATTAATGACAGAACAAACTAAAGGACTAATCTTTTCAGTTTCCGCTCATACTGCATTAGTTATGCTCATACAAAGCTCATGCATTAGCTCATACAAAAGAACAAAAAGACGGAAGAAAATGCCTAAGTTTAATCAAATTGATTAAAACCAGGTATGGAATGAAGGAGACTTAAACTATAACTTGTCAGATCAGAAGAGAACCAGACTTAAGAACCAGGTAGGCTTAAATAATTTTGTCATCAACATTAATAAAATGAATGAATGAAATGACTCAAAACAGATTTGTTTGATTTGCTGAAGAGATTCAAAGATCCTAGTGTAATGTGAATTTCCCATCATGACCAAAAAATTCCAGTTCCCATCTATGTGGGCGGAAAGTTCAGCTGGGAGGAACATTGACTTACGATATTGGGTCACATGATGCATCTTGAGCCACCACATTGGCAAGGTCAGGTCTGTTAAGCAAATGTACATTTTAGGACATTTCATTTTAGGACATCAGTGTTGCAATAAAGTATATTAGAGAGCATCCTGTTATAATTTAGATAGATGGTGAATTGCTTATTTCTTAAATTATGCTGTTTTTGTGCTCATAACACCGGCAATCATGTGCGGAGAAAATCTGCATTGTTCAGGAGTAGCATGACTGCCCCATCATAATGTGCAGTCTGGGTGAGGAGTGAAACATGGAGTTTAGGTGAAGGTGTAGTGATGATTGAGTGCAGGAGAAGAGAAGAGAGGGACAAAACACACTAATGACAATGTCATGACAAAAAAGATTCTTGTTTAGTAGTTTCAATATATTTAAATGAATTCATTAAACTTACATTTAGTTAAAAAAAACAATCATTTAGAATAAACACTACAGACATACTTTTTTCAAAAATTTATTTAGTTGAATAGTTTTATAATAGAAATTAATTTAATGCCATATTTTAATAATTTTTTTAATGAACAATTTTAACAGATATTATTCACAGGTAATTTACTGACACATCCCTGACCTTCTGGCATATGTTTTTCTCTTAATGGAATAGCTGGTGCTTATGTAACTGGTGAGTAAATGCTTGTCTTTTTATTTTGACATTTATTTGCGTGGGTCCTCTTCAGGCTCATTTTCCCAGTGGCCCCTCTGTGAACTTGACCCTCTGGCTTCTCTTGGTTCCTGGACGGCTCACCAACAACCTTTTCTTATTGAGCTCAATACTGCAGCCCTGCACACAAATCCCATCAATATTTCATAAAAATAGACCCAATATACGAAGCAATATTTTTAGACCAAGAAAACATTGGTACGATGACAAATGGAAAGATGCATTAACCTCATAACTCCATTAGCATAAAGCACGTCTGCAGCACAAAGAATCATCTTCTATAAAAAACTACACAAACTCAGAAATCAATTACTACACGGTAAATTCTAGAGTGTTAAAATAACATTTAAAGAGTGTAGAGCCCTGAGTGTATTTGGTCCCACTCAGATTTGGTCAAATTACTCTTTTAGTAGTGTTTGATTTGTAAAGTTAAATTAACTCTATTTTGAGTATGATACAAAAACTGTTGTTTATATATATATAAAAGTGGGGTGAAAAGTATTTAGTCAGCCCCCAATTGTGCAAGTTCTCCCGATACTGTGCAAGAGAGGCCCGTAATGTTCATCATAGACCTCAACTATGAGAGACAAAATGAGAAAGAAAAATTCAGAAAATCACATTGTCTGATTTTTAAAGAATTTATTTGCAAAATATGGTGGAAAATAAGTATTTGGTCAATAACAAAAGTTCAACTCAATACTTTGTTATATACCCTTTGTTGGCAATGACAGAGACGTTGGTTATTTTCCACCATATTTTGCAAATAAATACTTTAAAAATCAGACAATGTGATTTTCTGGATCTTTCTATCTCCTTTTGCCTCTCGTAGTTGAGGTCTATCTATGATGAACATTCTGGGCCTCTCTCATCTTTTTAAGTGGGACAACTTGCACAATTGGTGACTGACAAAAAACTTTTTTACTCCACTGTATTACAGAACAAGTATAATAAATAGCCCCCAAATTATGTAAATCTTTTTGAAACCTAAAGCAGTCTCAAAATTATCATAAAATAAGTGACATTTTTTTACTGTTAAATAAAGAAATAAATTTAAATTGTTCAGCATCACTTAAGTCAACAAAGAAACCGTCCTTTTGAACATGTCTGGGTTTAAACAAATCAGCAAGATGCAGGATTTGTAAAATGACCCTCAGTGTTTCTAATACTGGAACATCTGAAAATGTATTGGATACAACAACTTGATAAAATGTTCTGGATGTTTTATTTTGCCTGCTGTCAAACTATTTCAATTGGTTCAACAGTTCCCCATTTCTCAGAGAGCAGCCTCCTTCATTTGGCTCCTAAATTTAACATGGCAAAAGGATTTTCCACTTGTTGCACTGCATTTTCACATTTTCTTTTAGTTGCTAAGTCATGTGAAGGCAGTCTGTGAGCCTGACTGTGAATCTCAGAAACCATTTCCTCCATAGATGAAACAAAATTGTTAACAGCAGACTGACTTAAACCAGCAATTTTAAGATATTTTAATACATATCAAAAGTGTTCAATAAAGATGATGTCACATTTGTCACCTCCTCACCACTGTCAATCTGATCAAATGTTTCAACTACCCGTTCTTCTTAGCAGCCTCAAAGTTATTACAGTTTTATGGACACAACTCAAAATGTTTAACATGCAAATGTTTCCTGAAACCTGAAAAAGTACCAGAAACAGAACAGCATCCTCTACACATTTTCCTTCCCAGACTTAAGCCATGAACTAACCTGAAGTGCCTGAAAAGCAATTTTGAAAACTCAGCCTGAGAAACGTAACACTTCAGAAAGCTGAGCAGTCTTGCTCTAACCTCAGCAACATGAGGACACTCCTTTACTTTGCCAACATCAATGTTGTATACAGTAGTCTGGAGGAAAGTGTACATGTTGGGAAAGCATAAGGTTGTATGATGCCCCAAAAACATAATGAGATTTAAACAGTTCGTCAAACGCACCAAGAGAAGAAGTTTACTTGTATGGAATGGTTTGCTGATCAAGGATGATGATGAAACAATGAACTGAATTCTTCCGAGGTCCCACTGCCAGGATGTAGGGCTGGGCACTTGCTGTGATTTCTCAAAGATGCTTTGTCCCACTTTAAAAAAGTAAAGAGATGAAAATGTTCTCAGCATGTGAGGCGTACACCTTGCCTGGTCTTTCCAGACCTTGAGCAGAAGAGGGAATCAGATGCAGTAGAAGTACTATAGAAGAGAGGTCACTGTCCCAAACTTGTAAAACACATACATAACGTTAATATGTTTGTATTACCGTATTTTTCGGCTCATAAGACGCACTTTATCTTCCCCAAAACTGAGGGGAAAAAGTTGGTGCGTCTTATCGAGCGAATGCAGAGCGCCGCGAATTCCGGTAACGGCCGTATGAGAGGCGTAAGAGCTCCAGAGCTAGGTCAAAGCCGCGGCCATATTTGTTTACCCAGCGCTGCGCGCTGACGTCATCGCCCATCTCTGCCATAGCGCGGTCGTAACGAAAACGGGGGAAAATACTACATTTCCCATAATGCCTTGGCTACGGTAGCCGCAGCGGTGCTTCCGCATCCATACTCACGAGCGAAACTGCTTTTGACTCTCACATTTGAGTGATCTCTCACGCTACAAACCCGATTTTTCACGCTAAAATACATTTTAAGATGTGAAATGGGCACAGCTAATAGTTTATTTGCGATCTGTTTCTTGAGCCCGACAATAAGATGATGATCGATCTGCATCGTCCTCAATCTGTCGTCTAGCTCCGGAGCTAGGCCGAAGCCGCGGCCATATTTGTAGACCCAGCGCTGCTCGCTGACGTCATTGCCCATCTCTGCCATAGTGCGGTCGTAACGAAAATGGGGGGAAAATACTACATTTCCCACAATGCCTTGGCTACGGTAGCCGCAGCGGTGCTTCCGCATCCATACTCACGAGCGAAACTGCTTTTGACTCTCGCATTTGAGTGATCTCTCACGCTACAAACCCGATTTTTCACGCTAAAATACATTTTAAGATGTGAAATGGGCACAGCTAATAGTTTATTTGCGATCTGTTTCTTGAGCCTGATGATAAGATGATGATCGATCTGCATCGTCTTCAGTCTGTGAGGGGTTTTTTTCCGCATGTGTTTTGACGTCAGGTGCACAGATGAGCGCTCTCTCTCTCTCTCTCTCTCTCTCTTGCTCGCATGAGGAAAACAAAACGCTCTCAATGACTGAAACTCTTCTTTAATAAACTCAAACTCAAATCATCTCAACGGTACATCTCACACATGTACATACGAGATAGCAAACGTAAATAACGTGCTCTGCAATTAGGTAGTGTTCCTAACCAGGTAAGAGCGCATAAGGATCATATCTTAACACCATGCAACCGAATTGTCACTTAGATAAGCTATAAATAATGAGTTATTTAACTCATTTAACTAAGGAGTAGTTACATTTATTTTACATTGAAATAATTATTAATTTGAGAACGTTTGAGAACCACTGTATTATTACTAATGTGGGGGCAATCTTACTAGCTATTATTAGTAATGTGGGGCAATGTTACTGGCTATTACGGTATTACTAATGTGGTGACAATGTTGCACTGGAACAGTGATGGTGATAACGAATGGTGGACTTTAGAGTGATGAGTGGGGGCAAAGTAAAACATTACAGCCTTTTTTTTCAGAATCTTTTTTTTCTAGATCTTCCTCTTTTAAAATTGGGTGCGTCTTATGTGCCGGTGCGTCTTATGAGCCGAAACATACGGTAAATGATCTATAGATATATAGAATCTTATTGTTATTTAAAATAGTTTTAAGTATAAAATCCTACCAAGCCTTTGACAAGCAGTTGACTGCCAAAATATCACTGAACTACATAGGATTAAGAACAATGTTATGGCGATGGCTGAAGGTCTTTTTCATCTTCTTCTTGATGATCTCTTCATCAGAATGATGGCTCATAAATGCAATTACTTCCTTGCATTCATTCTCACAAAAGATCACCACTGAATTAAACTGCAATCACGTTGAACAAGGGGTCCACCAGAACCACCTTCACTTGTTTCTTGTCCTGATAAACTAATTATTTAAAGAGTGTCAACATCACTTTATAAATGTTTTTTCCTTAAACCAGCAAACTTGGAAGCAACCAACACCGATGTAAATCCCAGCATTCATTCAAGAATGTTTGTGCTTAATTGTAGAACCTAAAATAGAGTATGTGGTCTTGAAACAAGAACTTCTGGCTTAAAATGTGTAGTTCTTCTTTTTAACTTTTATACAGTTGTTGATTTGGGCATATTTCAATCTATTAGATGCAAGGACAAGTACAGACAGACAAGAGGCAAGCAACATTACTGGGTATTTTATAGTTTTCCACTCACTCAGGATTTGAACTTAGGTCCCATTGCATCTGTGTCCATGGGTCATGAATGACAATTGATCGTTTATAAGAACAGCATTAGGGATGTTTGTGCTTAGTATGTACTAACAAGAAATGTGCTACATATGTTGGTTAAAATTAAATTAAGATTTTCTTTTTAGGAGGACTATAAATTATACTAATTATAGTAAAATGGTTTTAGGAAAAATAGAAAAAAAAACAGACATTTGCGTTTAAACTACTCTTTAAAGTAGTCTTAAAATTAAAAGTAGTCTGAATTTAAATGCAGTGAATTAATACAATTTTAACACAACAAAACTTAACGTCTAGGTTACTTGCGTAACCCCACGTTCCCTGAATAGGGAACGGAGACGTTTAGTCGATGACCGACTGAATGGGAGCTGATCTCCATGGGAGATTGGACCGAATTGTTTAACGGGCAAATTGATTTGCAGGCGTGAGTGATTGATTAGCAATCAGCCGGGTATAAGACCGGGCGTAACGCACGCTTCAGTATGGGATTTTCCTGAGGAGCCGACCTACTTACCTCAGTCTCCCGACTTCAAGGCATGGCAGAAAGGAAACGTCTCCGTTCCCTATTCAGGGAACGTGGGGTTACGCAAGTAACCTAGACGTTCCCTTTCAGTCGGTACCGGAGACGCTTAGTCGATGACCGACTGAATGGGAGCCTCTACAAAGCGCCATGCCCGAAGTCCATCCAAACAGGCCAGCACTAAACTTGGAGAAGGTTAGTGAATTAAGCTGTAATACCTGAATGGGGACTCCTTCTGCCCCTGCCCGGAATTTTCATTGACGGGGAAGTCGTCCAACACTGAGAGCGTAAGCTGTACTCGGTTGTTGCGAAGACGACCAGAAGGAGGGCACCCCTCATCGTGGAGAGGGGTGCGCGGAGATCGCGTCGAGACCCGCAGGGCTACCAGCGAAGACGTTCTGCAGACAAGAGAGTGGCAGAGACGTAAGTCATCGTTACTCACCAAGGCGGGGGGGTAACGGGACGGGTTCCTACTAGCCGCCTGGAGGGGGAGCTGTAGAAAAAACACACAGAAAGGGAGCACCAATAAAAAAAGGGGACTCCCAGATCCGGACCCTAGTTCTGCTGGGGCCAGGCCGAGGCGAGCTCCAGAGCAGAACCTAGCAGAGCTGACTGCTCCGCACAGTCAGATGCCGAAGGGGGGAGGAAGAAGAGCCACCCCAAGGGGGGGGGGGGCGCACAAGATGTGTACTGCTCATTTAAGAGAGTACTGCAAGCTACTACACCTGCTCCGGCCCCTGAGGGAACCTGCCACCACTCAGGACCGCAGAGGGGACAGAGCCAACATCAAGGTTATAGAACCTGATGAAAGTATCCGGTGTAGACCAACCCGCAGCTCGACAAATGTCGGCGAGTGAAGCCCCTCTGGCCAACGCCCACGAGGCAGCAATGCCGCGAGTGGAGTGGGCCCTCAGATGGAGAGGGCAGGGAACCTCACACGCCTCATAAGCAAGGCTAATGGCTTCCACGATCCAATGTGCCAGCCGTTGCTTGGAGACAGCGGAACCCTTACGCTGGCCTCCGAAACAAATGAAGAGCTGCTTGGAGCTACGAAGCTCCCGGGTTCTGTCCAGGTAGATCCGAAGAGCTCGCACAGGACATAGAGAACCCAGGGTTGGATCTGCCTCCTCCCGGGGCAGAGCTTGCAGGGTCACCACCTGGTCCCGGAAGGGGACGGATGGGACCTTGGGGATGAATCCGGGCCTGGGCCTGATGGTAATCAAGGAATCGCCAGGGCCGAATTCCAGGCAGGATTCGTCGGCGGACAGTGCCTGGAGATCTCCCACCCTCTTAATTGAGGCCAACGCAAGCAGGAGGGCGGTCTTCAGAGAGAGGACTCGCAACTCCGCTGAGTGCAAGGGCTCAAAAGGAGACTTCCGTAGCCCCGTGAGGGCGACGGAGAGGTCCCAAGAGGGGATAGAGGGTGGTCTAGAAGGCCTGAGGCGTCTAGCCCCCTTGAGAAATCTCACCGTCAGTTCGTGGCTGCCCACTGATTTCCCTTCGACCCGAAGGTGGAAGGCGGAAATAGCGGCGGCGTAGACCTTGAGAGACGATGGGGACAGCCCCCGATCGAATCTCTCCTGGAGGAAGGTCAACACGACTCTGATGGGGCATGTCCCGGGGTCTTCCTGACGGGAAGAGCACCATTCGACGAACCGACCCCACTTGCCAGCGTAGCACGCTCGGGTAGAGGGGGCTAACGCATGGTTCAAAGTGTTCACCACGGAGGGTGGTAGAGGCTCGGGGTCCACCGCGGACAGATATGCCATACGTGTAGGGCCCAGAGGTCTGGCCGCGGGTGCCTGTATCCCCCCCCCTTGAGTCAGGAGGTCCGGACTCAAGGGGATCGGCCAGGGAGGGGCTGTCACGAGCGCTGAGAGGTCCGGAAACCAGGCTCTGTTCGGCCACAAGGGGGCGATCAAGAGCAGCTCGCGCTCGTCCTCCCTGACCTTGCACAGAAGCTGTGCTAGAAGGCTCACTGGGGGAAACGCATACAAGCGTTTGTTCCTGGGCCAGCAGTGGGCCAGCGCATCTGTCCCGAGAGGAGCCAGGGACAGGGAGTAAAAGAGCCGGCAATGGGTATTCTCGCGGGAGGCAAACAGGTCTACCTGGGCCTCGCCGAAGATGTCCCAAATCTGCTGAATAGCCCGAGGATGGAGTCGCCATTCTCCTGCCGTGGGATGGAATCTGGACAGCGAATCCGCGATCCTGTTGCATTCCCCGGGGATGTGTACGGCTCTGAGCGACCGAAGTCTGCTCTGACTCCAGAGGAGCAGCTCTTGGGCGAGGTAGTGCAGGAAGCGGGAGCGCACACCGCCCTGGTGGTTGATGTACGCTACGACCGCGGTGCTGTCTGACCTGACCAGCACGTGCCGATCCCGAAGGAATGGGCAGAAGCGCCGGAGCGCTAGGATCACTGCAGCTAGCTCGAGACGGTTGATGTGCCAGCGAGACAGCCGTCCGTTCCAGGAACCGGACTCTCGGTGGGAACCGCACACGGCGCCCCAACCGGTCTTGGAGGCGTCGGTGGTGACCACTACGCGACTGGTGATGCACACTAGGGGCACTCCAGCGCGCAGGAATCGTACCGACTTCCAGACCTTCAGGTGAGGGAGCGCGCCTGTCACGGACAGACGAAAAGCTCCCTGACGCCATGCCCAAGTTGGAACTCGCGAGAGAAGCCATAGCTGAAGTGGTCGCATATGCAGGAGCCCGAGTGGAATCACTGAGGCTGCGGCTGCCATATGCCCCAGGAGCCTCTGAAATAACTTCAGTCTGACCACTTGTCGAGAAGACACCGCGACTAAGGCGGCCAGCAAGGCCCGGGCGCGCTCTACCGACAGGAGCGCCCGCATGCTCTCGGAGTTCAGCTCCATCCCGAGAAAAGAGATGACTCTCACCGGAGTGAGGCAGCTCTTTTCCCAGTTGACCCTCAGACCCAATCGGTTTAAGTGCCGGAGCACCTTGCCTCGGTGTCGGATCAACTGGTCCCTGGACGAGGCTATGAGAAGCCAGTCGTCGAGGTAGTCCAGGATCCGAATGCCTGCCCGGCGGAGCGGGGCAAGAGCGGCCCGGGCAACCTTCGTGAAGGTGCGCGGGGAGAGGGCAAGACCGAAGGGTAGGACCTTGTACTGGTATGCATGGCCTTCGAAACAGAACCTTAGAAAGGGTCTGTGTCTCGGAACCACTTCTACCTGAAAGTACGCGTCCTTCAGGTCGATTGTCGCGAACCAATCTCCAGGCCGGATGCACGGTAGAATGCAGCGGACCGTCAGCATCCGAAACCGAAGCTTGGCCAGGCTTCGGTTCAGACGCCTCAGGTCCAAGATTGGTCGCAGCCCGCCTGATTTCTTGGGGACCAGGAAGTATGGGCTGTAAAACCCGCATTCCATATCGGCTGGAGGGACCGGCTCGACAGCTCCTTTTATCAAAAGGGCGTCGATCTCCTCTCGCAGGAATGAGGCGCCTGTCCGGGGGACAGGGGTGTGCACTACGCCTCGAAACCTGGGGGCTTTTACGAACTGAATCGTATAGCCCTGCCGGATTGTCCGGACCACCCACTGTGAGACCCCGGGAAGCTTCCGCCAGGCTCCCAGGTAAGCTGACAGGGGTAATGGTCGGGACGTGCCGATGGTCGCCAAGGCGGGGCCGCCGTGAGGCGGACTTGGGGGCGGAATCACCAGGGACGAACCCTGGGAAATGGTCAGATGAGGGAAGGGGAACTGAGCCCCCGCGCTCTCTGCCATGGCCAGTGGAACACGCGCCCAAGTCTGGGTCTTCGTCGGAGACCGAGGAAGATGAACCCCAGACCGCAGGGCATGCGGTTCCACTATTCTCGGGAAGCACATGAGATCTGTCTTTGACACAATAGGTGCCGCCGTCCCGGAGGACGGCAGCGAGGAGTGTGTGGTGGACTCCCCCCCTCCAAGGGGAGTTGGGTCGGTGACTTGACCCGAAGAGCAGCTCACATGTTCCCGAGTCGCCAACCTCAGGGGCGCTTCTTACTAGAAGCCCTCGTCTGCCTTCGAGAACCCTCCGAGGTTGACTGCGTCTTCCGCCTTGTAGAGGTCTTCCTCGGACCAGAGGTCGAAGGCGCAGACCGTGGCGGAGGACGCTCTCTTTGGCGGCGAACAGGCGGAGAGGGGTCCGGCGCAGAAGCAGCGGAACGCTGCCGCTTCCGACGCGGGACCATGAGCTCACCCAGACCCTCCGCCTGTTTCCTGATCGTGGAGACCTTTGACGCAAAATCGTCCACGGCGACGCCAAAGAGGCCATCTGGGGATACAGGGGCATCCAGAAACCTGTTACGGTCTTCGGGAAGCATAGTCGCCTGCTCCAACCACAGATGGCGTTCCTGGACCACGAGAGTGGACATCGTGCGACCAATATTCAGCGCAGCTGATTTAGTAGCACGAAGCGCTAAATCAGTGGCCGAGCGCAAGTCTCTGAGAGACTGCTGGTCACCACCCCCTTGGTGCATGTCACGGAGGACCTTGGCCTGAAAGACCTGTAAGGTCGCCATAGCATGCAGCGATGCAGCAGCTTGACCCGCGGCTGAGTAAGCCTTCGTCATCAGGGCTGACGAAAACTTACCAGCTTTGGAGGGAACAGTCGGACGAGACCGCCAAGCGGCAGCACTGCCGGGGCACAAGTGCACCGCGACAGCCTGCTCCACCCGGGGAATCGCAGAATACCCCCTAGCTGCTGCATCATCCAAGGTGGTGAAGGGGGAGGAGCTGGAAGCCCTGGCAGACAGGGGAGCCCGCCAGAATTTAGTGAGCTCCTCGTGCACCTCCGGGAAGAAAGGAACTTCAGGAGCGCGGGGGGCGGAGCCCCGGCGCTTACCTAAGAACCAGTCATCCAGCCGCGACGGCCCCGAGCTGGAAGGTGCTTGCACCTCCAGCCCAATAGCGGTCGCGGCCTTGGAGAGCACCGCGAAAGCATCGGGCTCCGGCTCTGCCGCGACCCCGGAGGGTGGCAGCGGAGAGCTGAAGGACTCCGAAGAACGCGCCCCTTCCGATGCTGCGAGGGAAAGCAGATCGTCAGCAGGATCACACGAGGGCCCGGGCAACGCCGAAGCGCTATCCGAGTCTCCCGCGGACCAGACGGGGAGCGCACTCGGGCTTTGGGGACGGTGCGAGGGATCGCCTGACACCAATCGACCCAAAGCCGCAGAAGAGGTGCTTTGGGACGGGCCCCTCGGAGTCGAAAGATCACCGGGAGCCGAAGCTCCGGTGTCCTCCTCCTCGAAGAAGGACCGCCTATACCTCAGAGTGCGCGCCGGGAGAGCGTTGCAATGCACGCACTCTCGCCTCACAAGAGCAGCACAGGCGTGTTGGAAGCCCAAACACTCCACGCATTTCTCGTGACCGTCCTTCGACGAGATGAACCCAACACAGCCAGGATTACAGCACGTTTTGCTCATCGTGTCGTGAAAAATGGACAGGATGTGAACAAACGGCTAACAATAACACTGGACAGGCTAATGCCGGAAAAGACTGAGGCGCAGCGACAGCGGCGTGCTATACTGGGCTAGCAGAGGACCACGCTGTATTTGCTAGGTAAGCAACCTCAATCTCAACTGGCGGTTTAGCGTCAAAGTTTAGAGAGGAGAGTCACACTCAGTCCGCTCCGAAGGAAAATCGCATACTGAAGCGTGCGTTACGCCCGGTCTTATACCCGGCTGATTGCTAATCAATCACTCACGCCTGCAAATCAATTTGCCCGTTAAACAATTCGGTCCAATCTCCCATGGAGATCAGCTCCCATTCAGTCGGTCATCGACTAAACGTCTCCGGTACCGACTGAAAGGGAACTATTGTTTCATGTACAAATGTTATTTTACGTATTTTTGGATTTATTCCCGCGCATTGTTCAGTGTAATCCTAAAGATCATCAGTTTAATCTGCTGTTTATCCACATAGATTTTGCTGATTTTCCGCCGCCCATAAAAAACAGGTTTCACACGCGCATCAGCCAATCATATTCCTCGGTGTCCGATGACAGACAGGAGCAACAGCCAATCGGCGATAGGAAAAGTCGCGTTTAAACTAAACGCGAACAAACTAAAGATGCATATTATATTTATTAATTTAGAGCGTATTGCAATATATTTGCACATATACCGAAATAAACAGCGTGTTAGGGCGATAGTTATTGTACCGTGTTGTAGTTGGTAAACAGAAAAAGCTATTAGGGTTAAGCTTTAGCGCGACTTTTCCCATCACCGATTGGCTGTTGCTCTTGTCAGTCATCAGTCACAGAGGAACGTGATTGGCTGATGCGCTTGTCAGTCACAGAGGAACGTGATTGGCTGATGCGCTTGTGAAACTTTTTGACAAAAAATCGCTGCAAAAAAATATCCATGCATAAACAGTTTCTGAAGCTGACAAATGCGTAGAAATATGACTTTGTGTCTAGATACTATTTTGTGAAACATTTTTTTTTACATATCACAAAACCTAATTTACATTTGTAAACTGTTCTGTGTCACATAAGTGCTCATGGTCTCAGAGCAGGAGTTTAGCTTTATAAATAAAGTGTTTGCCAGATGTCTCCCACTGGATCTGGAGAGCAAAACAGAAGAACCTAACAGTGCTGCTTTATTCAAGCAACTTTTAGCTTCCTGTTGTGATGTAACTTCCTGTTATCTTTCAAATAATTTGATTCTAAACATTTTTCTATTACAATCTGTAATCGAATCTAAAAAGTTCAACCTGGCCTGGCCCAAGAAAATTGACTGCAACCCAAACCCAAAGTCTCCTTCTCTACATTCATTTTCATGTCTCTCGACACAATCTAAGTGCATCACATGGCCGCACGACCTGAACTCATTTACAATTACATAAATTCAGATCCCCTTCTAATTCAGGTGAAGCTTTAAATCTGTTGCCGAACAAATCTAGGGTCTTAAGGTCTTTGTCAATCATGAACTTTCCAGTGCTATATCCCGAGACACAACTTTCCCATCTTGGCTGTGTGTTTTGGGTCACTGGAAATCCTATCTATTCTCCATGACCTGGCTGATGAAAGGAGTATAATATTTTAAGAAACATGGAGCTGTCTTTCATCTCTTTAATAAGACGCAGTTGTCCTGTCCCTGAATTGTACAGAGTACAGCTGCCTGTCCCGAATGCTTCTCTCTAACCTCCCAGTAAAATACCATTTGCCACGGCTGAACCCCTCTTTACATTTCACTCGTTCAATGACGGTGACTCTGAAAACTATATTAGCTGACGGTGCAATTGAGGAAGGACCAAAAAGTTTTTCTCTAGTTTCAACAGCAGAGTGACAAAGAAAACAAGAACTGCACACTTGTAGCCCTGTCTCAGTCAGATAGAGGCCTTTCACCTCGAGTCGTGGTGAAGGAGGCAGAGATTTTCCGGGCTGATCCGAGCCCTGAGCCCCTTTGCTTGGGAAGCTCTTTGATATGAGAGCTGGTTAATCCCTCTGGCTGCCATGTCTTCATCTTCCCATCCACATGCCCTTTTATTAACCTTTGACTCTTCGCTGCTCTCCGTTTGAAGACAGCGGCATTTCAATGGCTTACCCTGCTCAGCTCTGAATAAACAGCCATGCTTGTTTCCCTTTCCCAAGCCCGGTGTCTGCCAGTGCTCCAGGGGCTCACCGTGGCTCTTTTATTAATGGGTTTATCACCGGGTCACATATTCCCTTCACTTGTTGGGGTGGATAAGCAGTACACCTTCACCTGTCGGCCGATTGCTGTGTCGGTATTATGGTTTTACTCTTTAATACCCCGTATTAGATCGCCATATTTGTGAGGAGCAATTAAGACGGTGGAAATAAGCTTTCTGCTTCTTTAGGTTGAGAGAGAAAGCGAGAAAGTTATTTCCCTGGTGACGGAGGGCTCTGTGATTACTCTCTTTGCCGCCTGTAATCCCTTTCATTGCTCTGAGGTCAGCCAGATAATTCCACTAATAAAGTGCTTTTCCTTTCTTACTGTCCATATGCATCTCCTGCCTTTAAAACGTGCCGTAAATGGAGAACAAAGATCACTTTCTCCTAAAACCGGCATGATCTTTTTCAATGCACACATGCTTACAGGCTTTAAATAATGGGAAACATGGTTCTTTGAGCACCTTTAAATGCGAAGCTTTCTTCTGAAAGGTTTTTTTTCTGGCAGTTTAGACCCAAACTATTTTATCTCCACCCACCAGTTTGCTCAGAAGCAAACTGTCGCTTTCAGAGGAACCTGTAATGAGGATTTGGCTTTTATCAGTCACCTTTTCTGCATCCAGTATGCATTCAGAAGCCTAGAGAAAATGTTTCATCTTGTCAAGTGTAGCTAGAGAGAATGGTAACTTTAGTCTAAATGATGGATTAATCACAGTGTGAGAACACATTCATACATGTCTTCCCACTTACGAGTCCTAATTAGGATCAGAAAGGTTTCCCTCTTTATCAGCACACATTCGGTGCACTAGGGTGCACAACACACGTGCACTAATACATAATTGGTCTCAATTTAGGCCCAGTTCAGCCCAATAAGGGTAAAGTATAAGTCCAAATTCTCTTTGTAATGAAGGAGAATTACTAAAAAACCCCTCCACACAAAATCTGTGTCAAACCTGCACTTCAAAATAAGAGCCAAGATGGACTTCCCTATAAAAACACAGATAATTTGATTGCTTACCAGAAGATAGCTGCTAGTGCAACCAAAAGGGGCCAACCAATATGTCCAAGACATCAGAGAGCCCCATAAATGTAGACCAAGTGACCTGAGATCAAGAGAGACCAAGAGATCACAGAACCGATCAGAGGAACCGACAAATGTAGACCAAGAGCCTAGAGCGATGCACAAATGTAGACCCCAAGAGGACAGAGAGACCCATAGTTGAAGACCTAGTCACCTGAGAGACCTACAATTGTAGACTAAGAGACCTGAAAGACTAACAATTGTAGACTAAGAGACCCTCGGATTTGACCAAGAGTTGTAGGCTACTGCATTAGAGGAACCAACAGATGTAGACTAAGAGATCAAAGAGACCCGTACATGATGTCGATGAGACTCACAAATTTAAACCCCATTGAGAATAAGATGACAGAGAGACCCACAATTGTAGACCAATAGACCATCGATTTAGACCGAACATGTAAACTAAGACCTTAGAGAAACTGACAGATGGAGTCTAAAAGAGACTCCCAAATGTAGACATCATTGAGACCAAGATACCAGAGAGACCCACAATTGTAGACCAAGAGACCAACACATGACCATGAGACTCACAAATGTAGACCCCATCGAGACCAAGATGCCAGAGAGACCCACAATTGTAGACCAAGACACCAGAGAGACCCACAAATGTTAGCCAAGATACCTTAGAGATCAACAATGGTAGACCAGAAGACCCACGATTTAGACCAAGAGATCAGAGACCTGCAGGAGATTCAGTTGAAGAGATCAAAGAGGGCTGCACAGGTAAAAACAAGACACCATAGAGACCCACAAATGCTGACCAAGTGACCAAAAAAGACCTGCGCATGTAGACCAAGACAGCAGAGAGACCCATACATATAGAGCAAAGATATCCACAAGAGACCAGAGAGATTTACAAATGTAGACCAAGAGCCTAGAGAGACCAACATATCAATAGCTCAAAGAGACCCACGGACGTAGACAATTTAACCAAATAGTCCAACAAAGGTAGACCAAATATAGATAGAGAGCAGAAACACATTTAGATCAAGATATCAAAGAGACCCACAGATGTAGATCAGTACATTAAAAAGGCCAAGAAATGTAGACCAAGAGAGAAGAGAGACACACAAATTTAGATTGGAAAAACCGGAAAAGATTGGAAACTGATTTATACAGACCCACAACTGTAAACCAAGAGACCAACGACTGTTATAATTGTTATTATATCTTTTTTGCTAATAAAACCCCTACATTTGATATGCTTTCATGCATTTATATGTGTGTTTAAATAGTAGAAATTCATTTTACTAAATATTTATAGATAATAATATAATGGACCTGATCAAGCTGAATTGAAAGAACCGAAAGAGTGTCCCCAGAAATCAATTTGGTTTAAAGACACATTATCAAACAAGCTCAACTCAAGCTGTTGTGTGACCTGTTAAACTTAAATAAGGTTAAATGTAGCCAAACGGCACAATCAAGAGCGTGTTTGCTTAGCCTAATAAACAGACGGTGTAATTTAAACATGAGGAGTAATTTGGCGTAATATTTCTATGAGTAATGGCATTATAATTTTTGCACGGTAAGAGAGAAGAAGCCCAAGAGAATGAGGTGTAATTACTTGCATAGCAAACACAATGCTAAACAACAACAGTACAAAGAGCGCTGAGCTGGAATCCCAGCAGAACAGAGTCAGAGCGCCTTTAGATCAGGCCGCATGCCGAAACTCTCATTTTCAACCCAAGGGCCGACAGTGAGTTGTGTTGTGGAACAGGGAACAAATCTCCGTGGCACATTTTAGTTTGAACAGAAGATTTATTTATAATGCAAACCAGTGTGAAGTGTGAACATATTTTTGTCGGAAAACTAGATATTTTCTCATAATTTCAACTCAATCATTTTCTCATGAAGCTCATTTAAATTCATATTTTATTTCACTATTACTATAAGTTTACACAATAAAATCTCTACAAATGCAAATAATAGGTTTAGATTCTACAAATGCAAATAATAGTTAGATCACTTAAGCTTTATGGTTTATACGCAGAGCATAACTTCTCCTTTGCAAGTGTAACATTGAAACCAGCAAAACCAGTGCTTCTATATTGAACCATGAACATATCAATCATGATGAAACAGTGAATGATGTGAAGGTAGGCATGCGGCAAGATCCACTAATCTTTCATGAACCCGACTTTAATGGAAATGCTCCAAATGAACAGCATAATGCGCAATCTCGGTGGTCCCTAAACCCCCACAGACCCCCCTCAAGGGGAATTCTATTACTCCGACACCTTGCGCATATGTTCATAAATCAAATCCAGCCTATGGAGAACGCTCTGTCAGTTCTTCCTTCGGCTTTCTCCTCCCGAGAGTGCGCTCATTTGATAAAACTAAAGTTAATCAGTGTGCTCATTAGGGATCTGAGTAGCCAGGAATCACTGCAGATTGTCAAAGATTCCGGGAGTTTAGTCACGCTTCTCTCTTCGGGTCTAATTGAACAAGTCCTCTCAAATTTAGCCTTTAAACAAACACCACTCAGATCAGAATATGTCGTGTGATTATTAGCAGTAAATAGAAGTGGAACGAAGATGAGCTTGATACACAGATATTCAACAAAACTGTGTTCCGTACACGCCGCTTAATTTAATATCTGATTATCTCTCCTCCTTAATGTAATGCACTGCAAGCTGCGATACACTGTTGTTTGAAATTCATTATCATGCAAATGATCGGATCAGAGCAGCCCATAGATGCAAGCAATTACATTTGAGTTTCTCAGGAACACATTTCAAGCTCAATGTCTGCCTCAGGAGGCGGCATCCAAGCTTTCTGATACTCTCTAATGTTGTCGTAGAGGTCACCTGAACACAGCAGCAAAAAAAGGCTTTAAACACCGAGATTAGCTTTTCACTTTCACGCTGACTCTAGCACCCATTAACAGCGTCCCTGACAGTTTTTTAATTCGCCTCCGATCTCATTTCTCTGGCCTCTGAGCACAAACGCTTTGAAAGAGTTGTGCTTTTCCATTTAAAATCTCCTTTAGCTCATCGTGAAAATTGTCACACTTTCTCCACCCGACACCGCTGCGCTATTCTGATCATGTTCTGTGGCAGAGTTCAAAGAAGACCAAGGATGCATGTGTAATGAGCATGTTCGCTAATCATGTGTTAGCATTAGCGGCCTCTGAGGAAGTGCTGGAGAATATCCAGCTCACGCTTCAAAGCTCCGCGCTCAGCTTCCTGCAGCCTTCAAGGGTAAACTGCAGCTGGACAAAGCAGTGCTGAAGGTGGCCCTGAGGCTTTTATTTACTCAACTGCAAGCGTGGATCCCTGAGCATCTACTGTACGCCGTTTCATTTGAATTCATTCAGAGTCAAATATTCACTTAAAAGAATTACGTTCAAATCGGGTGGTGCTGCTTCTTCTCGGTGAGAAGCAAGAGCCTTTTTTGAGTAGAGATTGCATGTTCTCCTCATACTTACATGGGTTCGCTCTTAAAAAAAGGTTCTATACTGGTTCTTTGCAGGTAGGAAGGTGCTATATAACACTTTTTCATTTTAAAGAACCCTTAAAGCTCCTTTTATTTCTTGACCAGTTCTTCTGTGGTTCTTTGCAGATTTAATGGTGCTATAAAGCACTTTTTCATATTAATGAACCCTTTAAGGTCCTTTAGGTTCTTCACCGGTTCTTTACTGTTATGAAGGTACTTTATAGCACTTTTTAATTTTAAAGAACCTTTTAAGCTCCTTTTGGTTCTTCACTGGTTCCTCGCTGGTTCTTCTCTAATTCTTTGATGGTTATTTGCCAGTTTACGGTTCTATTTAGCACGTTATCATTTCACAGAACCTTTTAAGCTCCTTTTGGTTCTTCACTGGTTCCCCGCTGGTTCTTCTCTAATTCTTTGATGGTTATTTGCCAGTTTACGGTTCTATTTAGCACTTTATCATTTCACAGAACCTTTTAAGCTCCTTTTGGTTCTTCACTGGTTCCTCGCTGGTTCTTCTCTAATTCTTTGATTGTTATTTGCCAGTTTACGGTTCTATTTAGCACTTTCTTCATTTCACAGAACCTTTTAAGCTCCTTTTGGTTCTTCACTGGTTCCTCGCTGGTTCTTCTCTAGTTCTTTGATGGTTATTTGCCAGTTTACGGTTCTATTTAGCACTTTCTTCATTTCACAGAACCTTTTAAGCTCCTTTTGGTTCTTCACTGGTTCCCCGCTGGTTCTTCTCTAATTCTTTGAAGGTTATTTGCCAGTTTACGGTTCTATTTAGCACGTTATCATTTCACAGAACCTTTTAAGCTCCTTTTGGTTCTTCACTGGTTCCTTTTTTGCTTTAAAGAACCCCTTAAGGTCTTTTTGGTTCTTCACCAGTTCTTGTGGTTTTTGAGATACTTGTGGTTCTAAAGTAGTTCTTTTACATCCTAGATGCTGGTAATAAACATGGTCATATAACATATAAGAACCACTGTGTCTACAGTCGTCAGTGTTGCCGGTTTCTTGATGTTTTCTTTCAAGCTTAAACAGCATATGTCGAAACCCTAGCTCTTTGGGAGTGACCTTATTGAAAGATTGGTTATTCCAAACACTGGCTTGCTCCTTGCACCCATTCTTTTTCCGGAATAGCCTCTAATTGTAGGTAGAACAGTTGTGTTGTATCTTTATGACCTTCTTAAAAAACTGATTTCAGCTCCAGTGAAGCTAGCTGTGCCTTTGTTCGACTGATGGGATTATGGAGCTGCATGTATAGCCATCACCAAAGATGAATGTCTATGTGTGAAGCCTGTCTGTAATTTGGTTCACTTCTTCACTCGCAGTTATAATATTTTTTAATAAAATAAAGCATTTTGAGTCCTGAAACTTTCCCTTTAGCTTTATTGTTGCATCAGGTCTTTTCAATTGACAAATAACAATGCTGAAAAATTGAGATGATATTAATTACAAAAAACATTCCAAGCTTTTCTAGCCATCCCCACGCTAGACTAGAAACATGTGTAGTTCAGAAACATCCATGTACATGTGTCAGTTGCCGTGGGGAGAAAGAGCTTGCATCCTCAGCACTCGACTCCCGTGGAGTGGAATCCTTTCATTCTGCGGTGATATGCAGATTTATGCTTGAATACCCACATGTGGCATAACCAGTAAACCTGGATACTTTTCCCACAGTCAGTGTAAGTGCATGACGGTCAGAGAGGGTGGCAAGGATGCCTGTCCCCTGGTCTAGATCTTCCAGCAGTATTAGCTCCATACATCACATAAAATTAGCAGCAGGGGCCCCGTCAGCAGCGACATTGCCACTTAATCTTAGCTTTTTGGCAGAGTGTTGCTATAACGGGTCAAGCGGTGGCCATTAATCAAGTATCCCAGGTGCAATAGAAGCAGAGGTTTGAGGAGTATTGAGGTGCGTTGGGGCAAAGCTTCGACTGGCACAGAATTCTCTGGGAATTAAGCTCGGTCATAAAGCCATAGCAGAAGAAATAATCCAGTCTATTCCATAAAAGATTAAAGCCCTTAGAGAAGATGGATGACCTTTTTCACTTTATCTTGCAGGTGTAATCCTAGATTATTGTGAGGCGACCTGAAGAAAAGAATGTGTGGCGCTGAGAAATCCATCCTCATGGCACATGAACGATGTGCAGAATGGACATCCAGAAGGGGATTGTTTTCTACGGTTACTCAGCTGAAATTCACACCTGGATCTTTTTTGTCTGCCGAAAGCCTTGTCTTGTTTGCCAAAAAGTGGAGAGTTGGTAAAAAGAAGAAAAATAATCTATTATTTACCACTGGAGGTGTAGTGGTTGTAGCGCTGTGTATGCATGCTGATGGATTCCAGTCGATTGAAGTTTAAGTTGATAAAAATGCATCCAATACTGTTGATTAAAAAGCTAGTTTTAATCATTAGTAAGCTTTAGTCATCTCAAAACAACACTTAACCAAGTCTTCTGATTTAATGAAAAAAATCCCCAATAAAACCTAATTGAATCAGTATTTACATTTATTTTTTACCTTAAGTGACAATTTGATTTGGATTCATGTGCCTTTAACGCTTAGAAATCTCTGCATGACCAGGTGAGCACTGAACCTGTGAAAGAAGCAAACAAAACATTCATGTGTTCCTGCAAACTGTTCAATAAATGAATAAAACTGATAAAAAGTTGAGCTTTTTGTCAGGGTTAAAACATGCTGTTGAAAATGTATTCAAAACCAAGGTAGAAGACTCTGAAAGCAAGGTTTGAGAAGATTAAACAGAAAACGCCGCTTTATTTATCTCAAACATGAGTAAGCTCTTTAATGCACTAATAATGAAAGAGATGGGGGAATGGAGGGAAGAGATAGTGTGTGATGCATTTCCTGTTTTCTGATATATTTCCTGTTCTATTTCAGAAATCACCCAGAAAATAGGATTATAAATATTGTTTTTCTATTGCAATCATTAACCAAAAAGCTACTGCAAAGCTTGATGGTGACAGGAAAGCGATGCAATAAGATCCCCATTCTGTGTCAAGAAGAGATGGAAACCGTGAATAATGTAATAGTCATGTTTTTTGCAGGATTTTTGTAAAAAAAAAAAAAATTTGCAAAATTTTTAAGTGCATGGTGATAAAATTCTCAATCATAGCTAAACATAGTTATTGTATAAATTGTATAATAAAAAAATTCTAACAAAATATTAACTTTCAATACTTTGTGGTTACATAAGTCTCATCAGAAGGTTTGTGGTTTTCTTGCCACTGATAAAGAAAGTTGTCAAGCCTGGCGCTCCTCCCTGTCTGCGAGTACATCTCCTGTAGTCTCCTGGATTACACTTAAATCTTGCAGAAATCTCGCCCTGGTGCAACATCAAATAGAGAAAACTCATGGGAGAATCAAGAAACTTATTAGAGGAGTTTCTCTCTCTGTCTCCAGCTCTTTCTTTTGCCATCAAACGTCTCTTTTTACACATTTCAGTGGACCCAATTGACTTTAAAAAGAGTGTTTAAGAACCTGTGTGGACACTCTGAGAAAGTTACTGTTTTAACAAATGGGCCTCTTAACAAATACGCTGAAAATGTATAACCAGTGTTCCATTGCAAAACACCATTTTGTCAAACTGAACTGCACTGTTTCACTGAAATGTAATCTGCCCTATTTTGAAAAAAAGTATTCATCCACCCATTACAATATATAGGTCCAGATCAGTTCCATGTACAAAAACATGAACCCATGCATATAGTGAAGAATAGGACTCTCTCAATGCTTCACTGTTGTCTGCAAATACTTTACTTCGCAGTCCAGAGCACCTACTGCCATTTTTCTGCATCCAAGTTCCGTTTTTTGTGCATTTTTGAGTCAGTTGGCTGTGTTTCAAAATTGGAGGTATGGCTTTCTAGCTGCAACTGTTCCATGAAGACCATTCTAGCCAGAATTGGTGTACCTGGGTCCCACTGGTTTTTCCCAGTTCTGAACTGATAGCACTGCTGGACATCTTTGTTGACATCTTCCACAAGTTCACCAAAGACAAAGCCTTTTTTAGACCTTGTTGATGCAATTCGACTACCTTGTGTCTTGTCTTGTTGTCTTAGTAGCAGATTTTGGCTGTTCCTCTCCCAGTTTTAAGCCTCCTACACAGCCGTTTCACTTCATGACTGGGTTTCAACTTACATGTAACACTGATGATCATTAGTACGTGTATCATGTATTATTTGATTAAGTTATTTGAATCATCACTATCTGAAGTTTGTTTCTGTTGATGCCTTTATTTTGAAGTTACTCTTATTTTGAAACCTACATAAGAGGAAGTTCATGAGCCGCCATTTTAAAAAGGGCAATGCTGAAGAGCAAGGAATAAGACATGCAAAGGGTGAAAAGCACTGATCAACTTTATTCTGTTTTGCAGGATGAGAATGCTATTTAGCGTTCAGCCTACGAGGTAATTTAGTTTTTGTGTGTGTTTTATTTGTGGAGGTTTGCTATTAGGACAACCAGAACCCTATTGTAATTACTCAGAGTATTATTGTTTTGTGGTTTTCAAGGACCTAAATGTGCTTGAAAACCTATTGATTTCTGCCCAGGTCAGAATTTGTAAAAATTGGAGTCTAATTGGGGTTCGTAGAGTAGGTGTGGCAAAATGAGCCACCTAACACATTTTAGCTTATGGTGCACTAGCACTAACAGTTTGTTGTCGATAAATGAAATTCAGCCCAGATGTGTAGTTTACCAAGACTTAAATATAAGTAATAAAAGAGAAGTAATTACCAAAAATAAAAGAAAATCAACAGGAAGTCGGCTATATTGCAAAAACCTGTAAAAATGACCAATTTGGTTTGTGTCGTACTTTAATGGACCCATCCTAGAAATTTTCACCTTCAAACTCCATCGATCTTATCCCAAGACATATGGGATGTTAAATTGCAAGGGTTTTTTGACTTTACTAAATGCTGTGCCTATGGCAATCCGCAATTTCCCTGTGAACAGGAATTTGTTAATAACTCACCCATTCAATGTCTGACTAGTCCAAAATGTACCAACTATGTTCAGGTCTGAGCACATCTACCGTGTACTTTCACACTTATAGCGCCACCTGGTGGCCACAGGAAATTCAACATCGATAAAGTACTTTTCACTAATTTTGACATATGTGACATGAAATTTGGCCAAAACAATTACAGAAAAACTTTTGTACTCATTTGCAGCGCATGACACTTTACGACATAATTTTTATTATTTAATGTGCCTGTGCTGTTAAGTATTTTGACAAATACTAAATAGGGATTGGCTGTAGTGCGTATTATGGTGCAAACTGGTGGTGTGAAAGACCGCTGATCGCTGCTTGCAGCTTTAACGTTAATATTATATTTTGTAGAAACTGTGTTTATTTGCTTGTTTGGGAACTTGGAGGGAATTTACATCAGCACCTGTTTGCTATTATTGTTTGATTATACATCTGAATTTAATCATAAAAGTTTATGTGCAAGCCTTAAGAATTGATCCTTGCAGTAAACAAATAGTATTTATTCTTTGCTTAATGTAAAAAATTTATAATTCTGAATGCATTCTTTGTTTATAGCGTTTTTCACACCTGCACTCTTTTGCACAAAATTTTCAAAACTTTTGCCCTCTACTATATATACAGTATATACTACTAAAACGCAGTAAAGCGGGAAAAATAAATGGTTGCCGCCCTCTTTAATGTGATTAGCTCACATCAGCTCTGGTCTACTCGCAGAAGTTTCTGCCTCAGGTCTGAGTCGTTTGTTCATCATGTGATAAACCAAATCCATAGAGGATCGATTAGTTCATGCCTCAAGTTTCGGGTTTGAGCCATTTGCTCATCATGGAAAAAACCCTGTAAGCCAAAGCCATACAGTGTGAGCCAGGGAAAGAGATTAGATTATTTATATATATAATAATTTATTAGATTGAGAATGTATTTTTTTTATTTAAGCATTTATTTATAGGTTTTGTTAAGTATACATATATTTAATTTATTAAGCATGTTTTCTGTTTTTATTTGAGCATTATTTTTTTTTAATAGACAATTTTGATCCCTCACAGGAGGGAGCATAAGAATAGTGTATGGAGGGTTCTATAAAGGATGCATTCATCACAAAATGTAAATGATTTAATTTACAAATCAGACTTTCTGTGACACACTGAGAGGGTGTTAGAAGTTCATGGGATAACCCATGAGGGGATGAGTAAGAACTTGATGGATAATGGAGATCGAGAGGTTTCAGAGAGGTAACCATCGGTCATGACCCTTCTGAGCTTCGACGGCTGCCGGTTGACCATAAATGGACTGTCAAGAGGTTACAAAGAGTCCATGACCTCATGTGGGACTTTTACAGGGGATTTCCAAGAACTCATAAGTCACATAAAGCCAGCACCAAAAGACTCTAGGACCAGCAGGACCTCGAAGGAAAACTAGACGGAACTCGATCATCGGTTGAGCACTGTTTTCTTGTAAAATTATGTCATTTTATAAAAATAAATGTATTTGATTAAAACACTATCCAGACTTTGAGTGAGAACAAACACAGATAAGTCTTCTAAGTATAAAGTAATTGCAATACAAAAGATTTGGGAAAGATCTGAATTTACTAACCTTAGAATAATAATTAAAAATGCTCAAGGTGTTAGAGTTAAAAGATACACCTCAAAACCAGAGCAGTCATGTGATGAACAATGCATGGAAGGACCTGTGTCACACCAAAGATTTGTTGCAAAGAGATGAAGTGTTCACTAAACATAACACGATCCATTTCAACCCCTCTCTAAAGAGATTTTAACATTTCAGCATGTTTAGTCCATAAGGATGGTTTCCCCAAGTGTCCAGTCAAGGAATTGCAACTTCAGCCACTTCTGTATTTGAATCTCATTGGTTAATTGTTATGACATCTGAGTTGTCTTCTTCTAAAAGTTTAGTAATGGTCGCCATGTTCACCTCACCCAAGTCACTTTTCAACCTGATTTTGACGATATCAAAGTCATCTTGACAAATGGTGTTAGACCTCATTGAAATTAACCAGTTTGAAGGTATTTACAGCTGCAGTTGTTGAAATACACATGCCAAAGTAATCAAATAAAATGATTTGTTTAGGTTCATGTAAATATATAAACTGTTGCATTTAACAACTTTAACTGGTTCCTTTTCACATTATGCTTTTATTAATTTCACTCAACATTTTAGCGATTCACATCCTCTCTGAACATTCTGCCAGGAAACAGCAAGCCTAGAATAGACGTGATAAGTGAAATACTTGAGAAGAAGTGAGAAATGGTGAGAGACAATGCTGCAAAGAGAGAGATTGGTGCTGGATATGGCAGCAGATGAGTGAAAACAGCAGGATTGCTCATTTGGAGGCTTTACATGTTTGTTCACATGTGCTTTCCTCTCCCCGCTGCCAATTGTCAGATGAAAGACAGAGCAGACCATTTAAAAGCCCCTGGCTCTTTGATTCCTGCCTGTGACAAATGAGAGAAGGAGAGCGATGGATGAGATAAAGAGCAGAGAATGCAATGAACAATCATCTTGAGTTAATACATTTCTGTTGGTTTACTTAATGTTGTGTGATTACAAACGGGGATTTCCACTTCGTTAGTGCACTGGTTGAGCAAACTTCTTGTATTGTGCAAAATGTGTTGTGTTGCTGGGGAAACTGGTGCTGCTTCGGACAACCCTTTATTGTTTTGGGTCCAGGAGAAAAGGCTTAAACATAAAGCCTCAAAATAAATTGTTTATATGAATTGTTTATTTCAACAAACCCAGGTTCCAAAAGTGGGAGGGGGTGGTCTCACTTGGCTACAATCGACTCCTTGTCCCTCGAAGGTGATTTGATTGTGCATTACTTTCTTATCAAATGTGTTTGTAATAAAAAAAACACTGCCAGAGTCTCTACAAAGGATCTTTGTGGCTGAAATTTTTTGGCGGATCTTTGCTCGCTTTGGAATTACAGTGTGTTTTCTTTCTTTCTTTACTTCGCGATGGTTTCTCTTCAGCAGTCAGCCTTTCAGCCACGTGGATTAGTTGAATTCCAAGTAAATTCATGCTTTTTTATTACAAATATTAAATTTATTTGATGAAGATCTGTGAGTTAAGTGTTAGTGAGAGAGTGTGATACGAGTGCGGTCGAGGAAGAAAGAATCACGGTTGCATGTACTTGAACCGACTCCAGTAGCACTCTCAACTCAGATAACTGTACAAAGACAATTTGGCTTCAAAATAGAGTTTCCCATGAGAAATTGGATTACATGCATATTAATAACATGAAATCAACACAGCATCGATAATCGCTTAAGAAAAACAGTATTTACTTGCTGTAAGCTCCAAGTTTCTTGCTGTGGGTAGAGCTCTGTTTCAAATTTATGAGCAATGTCCAATTGTCCAATTGTACTTTTTTAACAAATCTCTGGAAAAATGAAGATGAAAATATTTTTTTCCCAAACACTAACTTGCTCCTTGTATTCACAGAATGACTACTGATTGTTGGTGGAACAGTTGTTTTGTTGCTGTACAACCTGGAAAAGAGCATCTTCTTGTAATCCTCATAATCCTCTTTAGAAAAGGAATCTTTTGTATCTCAGTTCTCAAACTTGACTGTAATTAAAAAATTGAGTCCTAAAATGTCCTTTTGATGTTCCATCAGCTCTAATATGTCACAAGGTACAACACTTTTTGGTTTCTCAGTTAATAACCCCTTTAAATGAATGGTAAAACGTCTTGAGAATCCAAATGTATAGATCCAAAAATGGTATTATTTAAAACCTTTGCTGACTAGCTTCGTGTTTTGTTGACATTTTTCTTCAAAATGCACTTATTCAAGGATTCAGATTTTTTTTTTTACCATGTCCTGTCCTGCTTAAAAGCCATCACATGGGAGAGTAGATGCTTCGCTGAATTGGACAGTTTTGTTATCTCCAGGAGAGTAAAAGACCTGGAGGGGTGTTTCCTCCTCTGGACTGAAGCAGTGAATTTATGTAGATATTTATTAGTTGTATTTCGCACAAACCAGTTTACATTAATTGCGTCAGGACAAGAGGGTATTGGACAGAAACGGGGAGTGAATAAGGGGTCGGGGAAGGTGAGGGGGAAAGGTTCAGGACTGAGAAGAATAGGAAGAATACCTACCTTAACATCCCATGTAAGATTGTTATTCTGGACGTGACATGCTTTACTGAAAACAAATGCCAGGGCAACGACATTGTTTTATTTTAATCTAAATTTTGCAAAAGTGATGTCACTTCTCAGAGATGTGTTGGAAAATGTTCCACACCTTTTAGACGTCGAGATGCTCAATGACTGCAATGTTTTATAACTTCTTGTTAATGAGAAGCAGTGAAGTGTCATTCGGTGCCTGAGGCCTTTGTCTCTGAGAGCAGCTCAGAGGGGAGAAGTCGTGCTTTATCAAGAACAAAGGCAGAGCCGTTCTGTCCAGCTTCTCCAAACTATTCATGTGAAATGCAAACTGAACATCATTGAAATTCTACGCGTCGAGTTATTATCCACACACTGTAATGTGCCTTTGCAAAGTTTGAACGCAGCATAATCATCAGATCAATGTTAGTATTCTCCAAGTAAACGACTTAAAAAGTAAACAATGCAAAAAAAGTACAACTTTTTGGAATTAATTTATTAAAAATATGTTTTCCACTTAGCTGCAGTTCCACTCTGCCGGAAATTCTATGCGTCTATTTCTCGAGATAATCTGATTCATTTTTTCAGAAGTGATTCCCACAGGTGATCACTTGATGGGCTGTTCTCCATGCCCCGCACTCAAGCTGTCCCCACAAACAGCTCAGTGGGATTCAGGTACATTGCCACTCTTTTGAAGTCAGTGGTTTTCCTAAAAGACTTTGTGTGCATGATTAAAATTTCTGAAAGCTACTGCATTTGTTCTCACACATTTTCCACAATTATCTGTAATCATGAACACGTTTTTATTTGAAACGTGATAAATGTACAATATAATTTCATTTTAAGCAAATGCACCAATAAATGATTATTTTTATTAATTTTAACATGCTCGTGGATCGTGGGGGAAACCGGAGTACCTGGAGGAAACCCGGAGAACATGCAAACTGGCAACCTTCTAACTGGAATCCCACAGTGCTATCCACTGTGCCGCACGAATTTTGGGTGGTGCTGAAATCCATATAGTTGGTCAATAAATGAGATGTGTCTGACATTCACTGGTTCTATTATGATAATCCACTCAAATAATAATAATAGCTCTTGCAATTGTAGGCAGTGCCCTTGATGCTGTGACGTTTGAAACGGGAAGGTGTTGCCATTGAAGGACACTGCAGGAGTAACTAGACGAAAAGACAGAAAAATAAATACAATACATTTCTGGAGAGTCTTCTTGACAAAGATCTCAAAGAGCATTGTTTCTTGGTTTGTAAATCAACCAAGAGTGTTTTCATCGAAAAAGTGACATCCCCCCCCCCCTTTTTTTCTCTCTCCCTCTCTACAGATAAGTATTCTTGTCCTCTCTTAGGGAATCTTCTTCGCAGCTGCTCCCCCTGTTTGGGCTGACTTCACTTACTTAGAGTTGTCCTTTTTAGAGATAATAAAGCAAATGGCCGTAGATAAATTATATTTGACAGTTTAGTTTCCAAGTGTAAGTATCAATTTCCGTCCGGGCCTGAGATTTCAGAGAGACAACTGAAAGAGCCCCAGCTGCACTTATTTGGGTTTGGAAAAACCAATCATCTCCACTTCCACTGATGGAACACTGTATCCTTGCATTGCGCTATTCTCCTGATTATGTGCCAGTGATTTGTTGCTTTGGGAGCAAATTGTCACATACATACTCCCCAGTGTCTCTCTGTACCCTGATGACAAGACCAGCACGACTGTTGTGTGTGTGCGCGTGTGTGTAAATGCATGCGTTTCTGTGCTAGGGATGATGGGAGATGAACGAGAGAAATGAAGCAAGTAAAGCTTGTGCAAAAAAACAGATATAACTATAGTTGAAGAAGAAAATATAGTTCTCATTTAATAAGAGCAGTTTGAAGTATGAGTTCTGTCTCTTTGGCTGTGTGTGTGGGGTCATTGGCCTGCTGAAATATCAATTTGGGGTCAACCGTACAGTTCCATGATGGTGTTGTATGATGGATAGGTATCTGTTGGTATTTGCAGAAGTAATTGAAGGAACTTCCTCCATGCTTCACTGTAGCTTTTAGACGACTCTCCAGCCCTTTGGTGAAAATACCCTGTTTTTCTGTGCGTCTGAGTCATTTGGACTTGTTTCCATGACTTTGCCTGCAGTAATGTGCAGTTGTTATAATAGACATTGGCGACTCAAAACACAACTCAATAGTGAGGTAACTGGAAGTTGTCAAAACCACTAATTCTGAGAGACTCATGTGAAAATTATGTGGTTCTGTTTTAGGGTTTGGGTTCTATGAGCCTCCATCTTCACAACATCTTGTTGCAAAATCATGCATGGTTTCCTCACTTCCAGCAGGTTATGCCTCCATCTTGCAGCCTGCTGACAGACCAAACTCTCAATACCATTTTTGGGGGTACCTGGGTTTTCTGAGCTGTTATTTTCTGACGGTTCCATGGTGACCTAGGAATGTATCTACAATCCTCACTGTTGCCCATTTCTTTGTGCTTATTCAAAAGAGTCTGAACAGCACATCTTGTAACCCCAGTCTGCTTTGAAACCTCCGTCTGGGAGAGACCTTGTTGATGCAGAAGAACTACCTCGCATTGTATTGCTGTGCTCATTTTTACCATGATAAATGTAACCTTCATTCATCTGCTCCTTACTGTGCCTAAAGTAAATTATAAATGCTGTGGAACTCACTGCCACTGTCCCTTAGGTCCGTAACTGGGCTAGGGTCCTTTTTAACCAACTCAATTGGGGATGGGGTGTGCAGGAGTTTTTTGTTTTAGAATGTTGTGTTTTATCTTTTTGTATAGTATTATGAGTATTGTTCAGCACTTTGGTCAACCTTGTTGTTGTGGCGTGGCACTTTATAAGTAAACTTTGATTTGATTCTTTAAAGTTTTACATATTGCAGTACTGTACAATTCACACTTTGAATTTTGAGTGATTTATTCAGCTGAGCTGTTTGGACATCTTCTATTTTCTGACGTTTCCTTGGTGACCACCAATGTATCTACAATCCTAACTGTTGCCCATTTCTTTGTGCCTCAACAGCACATCTTGTAACCCCAGTCTGCTTAGAAATCTCCGTCTGGGAGAGACCTTGTTGATGCAAAAGAACTACCTCGCATCTTGTTGCTGTGCTGATTTGATGATAAACTTAAACTTGAATTTTGATTTATTCAGCATGGTCACACGGTGAATATTGTGGTCCTTACAATTCGATATTCAAACCAGTAATGATTATAACTCGACTAACTGGAACACAGAGTATTCATTAGCTCCACAATGTGATGTAACAATGTGTTCGGGTTGTCATGTCTATGATGATAAAACATCACACGCAGATCTTGCTTCTTTTTGTATTTTAAAGTTGCTCTATATGCTGCTTTATATTCACCTGGCAAGGTGACAGATGCCAAGCCTGACCCAGTTATTTTTGCTGACAATGATGCGTCTGCATTTATGGATTTTTAGGAATTATGGAAGAATCATCTCCTTTTTCATTAATCTACAATAAACTCCTCTTTACAAAAAAATCCTGCATACAAGCACTATATAAATACAATTGACTTGATGTAACTTTATTCCATGTGGAGTTGCTTCGGATACGAGCAGTGTTTAAAGGTTAAACACCTAAAGTTTTCATTTTTGCTGTGTATAGGTCTCATGCAGCATTTGCTGAATTTCATTATTTTGTACTTTTATGTTGGCTTGTAAAAGTGTCATTAAAAGTGTTTTTATTAGCAAAATTTAATTGTTTCCTAACTAGAATTTTCAGTTGCTATGGAGGAATAAACTATATCATATAAAGTTGATGCCAATACGAGTAGAATAAACCAACCTCTGTGTCTCTATGGTTTTCCTTAGCTGAGATAGTGATATGCCAGAATGGTTGCTATGGTAAAGTCAGGTTGCTATGCAGGAGTCAGTAATGTAATATGTTCCTTTTTACACTGTACGTTCTATAAACCAACACCCATGTCTTTATGCTGAGATTTTGGTTGCTAGGTAAACAGTTTGGTTGCTAGGTATTTCTCTACGATTTTTCTTCTTGAAGACATTTTCGTTGCTGTTTTGCATTTATTTTCAATTACCCCCTTCTAGCCCCTGGGGTTCCAATACTTTTGCACGGTTGCTTGTATGTTTTTGCAAAGACTGATAATCTTTAACTCCTCAGTTTGACCTAAAGTTTGTATTTTCCAATGGAACATCAATGGAAAATTTCTCAGTAATTTCCCAGAATTGCTTTAGTGGTACCAGTATGAAAATACATAGCAACCATAGCCAGTCCAGTCTGGGGAAAGTTTGTTCACTGTAACTCGAGTGGTCTAGGAGATGTGTTCAGAAGATTGAAATAAAGATCTATTTTAAAAGTTCGAATGCTACTTTCTCGGTTCATGGCATCTTTCATCACGAGAAACAAACACATTTGATCAGTTCTGGCTTTAACTGGGTTTCGAAACCATGACCTTTGTGTTGCTAACACCATTGAACCACTTTTAAATCAACTCACTGGGCAAAATGAATAGAATTCAAAGAAAGTGTGGGGAAGCTGCTTGTTGCCTGTTTGCTTGAGAGGTTTTAACTCCATGAATTATCTGTTTGATTGATGGTTTTCAATGGGGATATTCCCGTGCCCTGCTGAGGTCAAGGATGAAAAAGCGCTTTTCAGCCTTTCATCGACGAGGCCAAAGATTAGAAATGGCCAGAGAATTATCTGCTCATTACTTACCATGATAAACTGTGCAGGACTAGCATCAATAAGAGACTGTGTTGAAGCAATCCAATTAAGACATGAAAACCTGAGCCTCATTAGAGTGAAGATCCATGATGATGCTAATGGTTTCTAAGCGAGGTCTTATCTGGAATACAGATGAGTGTCATGCGTCACCTCGCCCAGGTGAGCTCTCGGAGAGGTCGTTTTACTATCATTCAGCCGTAGTTTAGCATTCAAAGGAAAGCAACACTGTATAATCAACTTCAATTAAAAATTATTGGTCAGTTGTGCAAATCCACAAGAGAAATACGAGCTGTTGGGAAAGATGATGAACTGATAATAAGATTCTAGTCGTCGTGTTTTGGTTATGAGCTGTGGGGAAGATTAAGCCATGTCACAGAGAAGCATAGTGTCACTCAACATTTCCAGAAGGAAAACATTCTGGCTGATGTCACATTCATTTGTGGCTTGACGAGGAACCTCCATTGACTGGTTCATATTAAAATGGTGAACTATTTGCTTTTTATTCATTTTTTTTAT
This sequence comes from Danionella cerebrum, assembly GCA_007224835.1. NCBI lineage: Eukaryota > Metazoa > Chordata > Actinopteri > Cypriniformes > Danionidae > Danionella > Danionella cerebrum. The sequence continues at coordinate 194,652 of SRMA01026246.1, forward strand.
TAGGGCTTGAGTACAGATTACGCATTGAACCCTATGGGCCAATTCACAAAAAATGGAAGCGAGTGTAAACTTACTTCCGACGAGCGTCTGCCCGATTTTAACACTGTTTTTAACACAGATTGCGGACAAAATTCAACCCTCCACAGAAAGATTATCATCCGGAACATTTGGCGACACTATGCATGTATAGAATCCATAAAGCAAACAAGCACCTTTATTATTACCACTTCTTTAATCTGAGCATGCTTTTATAATTTGTTTATGCGTTATTTTAAACACGAAAAAAAATATTTATATATTTTTGTTAAGTTATATTTAAAGAATTGTCATATTTAAATGAGGTACCCATTTAAATTTCAACTATAATGTGTAAAGTTTCATTTTATATTATTTTGCAAAGGCAAAAGTGTTGTACTTTATAAACGGCCAAAGTGTTCAATTTATGCAAATGTAAATTGTAAGGATTTTTATGTAAATACATTGATAAAATGTATGAAATTGTATGTGTGTATTTAATTTTTTCAAGGAATTATAGTTTGAGTCAATTTTAATGTAACCAATCTTCATTACTCATGGTCAATGGTGTAGATATTAGTTTGAAAAAAAAATCAATGAATCTTTGAAGAAAATATGTTTTCCTATTTATAACAACAATTAACTCTATTTCTGCTAATTCGCGGGTCAAGAAACATTGGTTCTTGCCAGGGGGACCAATGGGTGTACAACAAATAGGAATAGCTTTCTTATATCCATAAAAGCATGCAACATCTCATCTCATTTTAATGCCACCCCATGAATAATTTTCTACATCTGGCCCTGGTCCCTGAAAATTGATCATAAAACAGCAGTTCTGCCAGATCTGGTTCCTGACGAGCTCCGGAGTGTAAAGTTACCGAAGATATGCTTCTCTTTCTTCCTTCGTAACAGTCTTTCCAGCAATATTCTGAGACGTGTGGTGAAATTATCAGTTTATCCCCAAAACCTAAACGCAATCGTGTTTAACGACATGCTACTCTGCATCACCAATGCATACACCGGGACTAAGATGCCAGAACCAGAAGAGGCAAATGCAGAAATATGAAATTGGTCTATTGTAATTGCACAGAGAATTATTGTTTCTGGGTTTTCGTTGCATTTTTGAGTGCATAACTATGTCACCAAATTTTACACACACACACACATCACAAATGGTGAAATCTGATTGGGGTTCAAAACCTACAAAAAATGTCAATAGGAGCTAGTTTCCACAACCAACAGGAAGTCGGTTATTTTTAGTTTACTTGTAAAATTTTGTACTTTAACAAACTACAAATTGTACAAACTGTTCGCCTTTAAACTTGTGAAGCTTTTTGAATTCGTTGAACATTTCGTTCTTGGGTGTCTGCTGAATTTCGATGGTTCGATAACTGGACCAAACACTCTCTGATCAAGCTCAATTTTGCCATATCTGTAAACAGTCCATGGCTGAACACATCACCATAGCAACCGACAGCGTCAGTTATAGTGCCACATAGTGGTCACATGGAACATGCCTTTTGCTGCTGTTTTGTACCTCTATTTTAAATTGTGTTTCACTGTAAAAAGTGGTTTTTATACTAATTTAAGTCAAAAGTGTGATTGTTTTAGAACGTATTATTACATATAACAGTTTTTACAGTGTTGAAGTAGATGTTTGACATGGGTCAAAAACCTACAAAAACGTCTACTGGAGTGAGTTATCCAAAACTAAGTCAGTTCTCAAAAAAAAAATTGGTACCTTTGCACGTCTCAAACTTTAACAAAATCCTCCAAGATATTTTATCTGTTACCTCCTTAATCTTAAGACATCAAGGACATATTTTTACTCAGCCGTACTATGTCTGATCGCTCCCAAATTTACCAACTATTTTAACAAACCTGTCTCAACATATCTACAACAAGCTCCACCAGGAAGCCACGGAAAATACAACAGTAACTTTTGTTTCAGTACTGCGCTTAAGTTTTAAGGATTTCCGTTCATCCGTTCATTTTTCTAACCAGTTTATTCCCGTTTTGGGGTCACGGGGGTCTGCCGGTGGCCATCTCCAGCATACATTGGGCGAAAGGCCGGAGGTACACCCTGGACAGGTCTCCAGTCCATCGCAGAAGAGAACACTTCCTTTTTCATAATTTTTTTTAAGATTATTTCTTGGGCCATTTTTTGCCAACTGTAATGGAAGAATTGTGCTCTTCTCCTAGAGTGGGTGGCACTATAACAACAATGGTTTACAGATAATCTGCTAATCAACAAGCAGTGCAATCACGTCAACAAGTAAATAAAAAAGTAAAAAACAATGAACTGGCGCAATTCTTACTGTCACAAGTTCATTATTCAGTCAAGGATCCTTTAAATGTATATTTGGTGCCCCAAGGTACAATATGTTACATTCTTTTACACTTCATTTCATGGTGAAACAATGAAAGCTGCTAAAGAAGGTGAGACCATTTGTGCAACCTGTTAAATATAACTCAAGTGATTTGTTGTGGTGCTTGGGGAGCAATTAGTGGTTTTCAGTCTGAGGGTATTGGAAGTGGAAGTATTGAAGGTGAAAGCTGCCTGGCACCACTGGGAATCGAATCCGCATCCCTTGGGTTCTATCCCTGCCATATTATTCCTTGCCTGCGTTGTCTTGCACTATTGAGCAGGGCTGCATTTCACAAGGTGCCTTCTCGAAACAGTATCAGGTTATCTTTGAAGAACCGACAACAAAGTTTCCCGTAGTTTCTGCTTGTTGCAGCATTCAGTGAAATTTCTCAACCTGATCGTAAACAGAGATTGTTTTTTTGATTCCTGACATTTTGAATTTTCACCTTTTTCCTCTTTTGATAGAACAAGTCATCTTTCCAGAATCATCTTTGACATTTCCTCCCATTATGTGCTGACCTTTTACCTTGGCAGCTAATATTACTATATAGATATGCCTCTGGTTCTTTTCTATGTAAATATGCATCCCAACAGAGGCTAACGCAGATAAATAATTACAATATGTTGCATAAAAAAACAAAGATTGCTGCTAGATCAGTGCATCGTGTAATGCAGCCCTTGAATTACTGTTCAGAGACTCAATTCTGCATTAGAATCCCGTGATTGAAAAGCCCTGGAGGTTTTGTGAGTATGAAGTCAAAGAAAGCTTGCCAATAAATTCCTCCCCCATCACTTTCTTGCTGAGTGTGCAGTCAGAGGTGGGCAGTGGAATTAACTCATGCAACAGCGATGAAGGCTGACAGATTGGGCCCTCGCTTCTATGTGAGTCAGTTTGTTGCTCCCCTCGGCATCTAGACAACAGCTGTTGCAGTCCTTACATGACTCTTCTGCACTGGTGACTTCAAAACACCTTTTACCCTCACTAAAAGTTTGCGGCTGGCCATTAATTACTCTTAAGGGGCTACCTGTACCTATCAAAACATCTGACACGTGAATCGCTCTATTACTACGGATAACTAGTCCAGAAACAGAAATCTCCGAATTGAAGACCAGAGTCTGGTTTTTCAAAAGGTTTAAACCGGATAAAATGGATCTGGATTTACTAATCCTTTTTTTTATTTTTGCGATCCGTGATCACGTAATCCAGTTTACTTTTGAGCCAGTTGTTCAAAGCAAGATCGGTTGGGTCAATCTAGGAACTTTTCGGGATCACCAAGTCTGGAAATCACAATGTAGAACTATGCAACAAGCAACAAATGTGGGGTCAATATAAGTTTATTTTTATTTGAAATTTCATTTTCAAATAAACTCATGAACTCATCTGAGACCTACAACTTAAAAACTGTACATTGACGGTACAACAAGGGATGCAATTTCTGATTTGGATTTGTTTTGCATTTCAAAAATTTGTGATTCCCTTTCTTTACATTTTTAGTTATTCTGTAATCATTGCATTTATCACTGACAAATATTCAAAAAAGCAAAATATTTTCGATTGTTATCAATTAGTGACAAAAATCAATTTTTGGATGTTTGGGGGATTATTTTAAGAGGCCAAACTCTTTCTACTTTGCTGTAGGCAAAAAGCTGAATACGTTAAAGCCCATCTAATCACTGCAGCCTGACGGATGAACAAATAAAAATAAAACCTTATGAATAATAGGATATCTTATAAGATGCAGTTTGATCCAAATATTGTATTATTTGATATATATTTAACATTTTCATTAAATGTTGGGCATGAAATCCACGCTGAATCCACCCTTCTGATGTGATTTTTTATTTATTTATTTTTATCAAATTGATCTAAATCCTACAAAAAGTTCTGAAAAACCTAAACTAGTTTAATCCGGATCAAAACTAAGATTGAATTATGTGATCTAATCCGATTATGTAATCCAGTTTTCTTTTGAAAAAAAAAAAAAAAAAAAATTTTCAAGACATCGTATCTTTAATAAGAGGGATACTCTTTTGTTGCAGCCACCCAACAAAACCCATTCTCCCTTTGTATTTTATAAACCTTTGAAAAATGTAAATTAAGAGGCTTCTTTCCTTTTTGGGGTCATGGGGGTCTGCTGGTGCCTTTCTCCAGAGCACATTGGGCGAGAGGCGGGGGTACACTCTAGACAGGTCGCCAGTCCATGGCAGTGGGTGGTAAATGTCAATGGTAACCACATAACTTTTTGGCAGATGTTAAATAGTTATGTAAGAAGCTCCCAAAGGGCCTTAATTTTGTAATCTCACTCCCCCATCACCAGAATTCATAAAAGTTTCTTCTGACCCAGTGTTGAAACGCCTGAGGAGACTCCTGCTCAGTGAATGAAACCATGTTCCTATGCTTATCAGGAAAGCATGTCTGAGGTGGATGGAAACTCATTCTGTGCCATGCAGTAAACCATGAATATCTTTTGATTCTTGCCGACACAGATCGCTGTGGGTCAGTTGTGGGCCGTTTGTTGGCAGTCCAAACCATTATACTGTTTGGATAACAATAATCTGGTAAAACCTTATTTGTGATAACTTCTTCTTCACTTTTAGAGGGTTATGAGACTTTTGTGTATTTAACTGGTTTATTTCCATATTTTGTAGTTTTTTCTTGCTACTTTCACTTCGGGGATTAAAAGGAAATCTGGAGGTCCTTTCATGAAACATCATATATCGCAATTTTTCATGAGCTTGAGTGCTGGTCCAAAACTTTTGAGTACGGTGGCCCATTAGATCTCAAGCCAAACATGTGCTACCAGGTGTCAAATACGCCCAAAAAAATGTACAAAAAAAAACACATCTTGACATTAGCTGTAATATCTACTCAGGCTTTTCTCTTTGTGAAAAAGCTCTCGCAGACACTTGATTACCAGGACTCAACAGTTCTCACCAGACCTGAATAGCTTACAGAAAAGAGCAGCGCACGTTCATGTAGCATGAGTGCTCTGATCTTCTCTGCCCCAGGCCCACTCACGCCTCTGGGTGTTTCATGCACTGAAGAACGACCTCCAGCTGAGTGGATGCAGAGCTTTGCCACCCTCACCCAACAGCATCTGCCATCCCTTATGCGCTCATGCTCCTAGGGCAAGATGCATGCAGAGAGGACCAGCCTTCTCTGGTTTGATTTTCAGGTCACTAATGGGTTACGGATTGATTTTGTAGACTTCATTCACACGACGAGTGGAAGGTCTGAGGCTGGAAACGAAACTGCCCACAGCTCAACAGCTAAATTACCTTCCTTTACAGTCTGCCTGTAAAAATGCTTCAAGCAGGGTCGGACTGATTTTGTTTTCATCGTCCATCAGTTGGACAAATCATTTTCAAAGTGTTTTTCCACAATGTCGTTCCTCTGAGCTGCTAACGTTGTTTTTGTGATTAGGTTTGTACCCTGGGTTCTGTCTCTCAAAGTGCTTTGTTCTTTCAGGTTTCTTTAAAACGTGTGGAGGGTGATTAAACCTCACAACCTCATTAAGTGCTTATAAAAAAAGGAAAATCTGTTTAATTTTAAACTATACATGTAGTTTCAAGGCTATACCTTATTTCTAAGGTACTAAGCACAAATATTCTAAAGTTTGTGCAGTTTTTTTTTCTACAAAAAGCTCTGTCGAGACCCGTGGTGTCATGGACCGTGTGCTCGACACTTACGCAGACCTACGGGCTTTCATTAATCAGAGAGAAGTCTTCTGTATTCTGATCATAGACTGTAAAAAAAAATATGGACAATGTGACAGTGCCTACTGCCATGGGGCTGTTTTTCTTTGCTAGAAGAATATCTTGTTCTCATAACACAGTTTGCATTTGCGCCAAATGTCTTTTTGCGCTCTCACAATGTACCTTGCTGCGACCCACTTCCTCTCTATCTACATGCAAAACTGAAACCGAACCAAAAAAAAAAATGATAAAAGATCAAAAAAAAAACCTCAAGAAAAAAATTTCTTGTTTCATTTTGGGTACCAAAACTATGCACAATCATTCTTGAATGAATGCTATTTTCCTGAAAATATTAGCAAATATTATAAAAAAATTGTGTTTTTTACAGACTTGATTTAATTACATATTTGCTTGTTTTAAAGCAATTCTATCCTAGTTTTAAGATCACTTGTGACTAGATAAACGATTCTAATATTAAAATATTCTAAAATAATAAAATTTTCTAGTTTCTATAAAGTTTTACTTTGAAAATCTTGAAAACACTTGTTTTGCTCGAGCAGCTTTTGTTGCAAGCTCAACTTTTCTTAATTATTTTGAGCTCCTCTGCCAATTTATTTTCTTTTCTTCTTTTATTTTTTCTATTTGATCTAAGAAAAGTTTAACTAGATTTTTTTTTTGTTCTAAGAGGCTACTTTTTTGTAGTGCAGTACCTGGTTTAAGTCCCATGGTTTCCCATCAAACTTTAATAAGCATGGAATTAGCTTGAGGTCGAAGTAGATTTCTAAGTAAAGCCATGTTTGATGTAGTGGAATTTTCATCTAATGTTTAATGTCGAAGTTTGTGTTTCTCCTTAGCCCTTCCACCTTAAATCCACTCACTACAGTCTCACGACACACCAGGGAACAGCAAAACTGTTCCTGTCTGAATGGAATAGAGAGAGCAAATGAGGAGCTCTGTTAGTTTCATTATTCATCTCACACTGGATTGTACAGCTCATTTCCTTTCCCAAAGGACAGTATATGAAATTACAATTGGCACTGTTCTGTGTGTTGAGTTTTAATGTCAATATCACAGTTGAGCTTGGAGCAGCCTTGCAGCCACAAGAATCCACCAACTTCAAAAGAGCGACTCTATGGATTCCCTCAACCTTGCATTAATATGTCAACCTTGGAGACTTGTTCAGTCAGGTAACGTTTTAGAATTCAAATTAAAGCTATTTCGGAGAGCTCTATTATTTTAAATTTCACATTAATGTTAATTTCTCCTCAGCAAATCAAATTGTTTATAACATCACAGTCTTCAAATGCAGCATTAGATGTAAATGTTGCAGATCCTTCAGGATACAGCTGCGAATAGAGGTTGAATATGTGATTAAGAACGGCTGAATGCAGCTGATTGAGACGTGTAATTAGCAAAACCAACTCTAACTGGGAGAGCCAAGAATAAAGATAGTCCATTTCAACTCAAAATATTTTTGTATATAATTATTAAAAAAAAATGTTACTGGTGGCAACACCAAAAAACAAAATCAAAAAGTGACCTAACAAATCTCCAAAGTAGTTGCTTTGTGATCCACATATTAGACACATCATCTTGTGATGACTATCCGATTCTCAACTCCTCTTTCCATGCTGATCCCTTTCTACGGTTTCCCTCCCCACTAAAAACCTGTCAGATCACATGTACAAGTGCACAAAAGTGAACGATCTGTCAGCTCCACCAGATCACCTCCGTCTCTTCTCTTTGAATCAGTGTCTCATGCTTGTATCCCAAAAGGTTAATAACCTGCCGAAATGTCAAGGGCACGTCCAGGATGTGTCAGATGCCCTGCGTGCTGGGGAAACCAATGCATGTGCCACACCGACTGCATGGGAAGGGATTCAGTATTTGATTATTATAAATGCAAGTGACCGCTGATAGCCACATTTCAATAATAGAAGCTGGGAATGAGGTTTGCAGGAGATTTCCACACTGTTTACAGAGGTTTAATGGTGTATGCTCATGGATTTTTCATGATGTTTGATTTGTAGAGGAGTTAATTCTGTGTGACAGTTGGTTCTCATTGTTCTGTCTCATTTATTAGGTATTATGATGTCCAAAAGTGAAAGCTACTTTTACATTTTATATTGAAGAGGTGCCATTAAACTGTGCTTAAGATTATTGTGTAATAGAAAGTTGTATTTTTAGCTCAGAAACTTAATTCTAATTCATCACTGTGGCCGCAGGATGAAAAACGACTCTGCAGCACCCCCTAGAAAAATTTCGGCTCATTCTCGAACTACTGTCATGATAATCGGTACACATATGTATCACCTATAAATGGGGAACAAAGTCTCCCCCCAACAAAGTGCGTTTTAGCAAAAATCTAAAGGAAGTCCGCCATTTTGAAAAAAATGCCACCATTTTGGAAATAAAAAAATTGGGATCGGGAATTGTTTGATCCAGCTAAAACTTACCCTGATTGCTCGTAAGGCATTACGGACAAAACGTTCTCAAATGTGCATACTAACAAAAACATGAAATGAAAAAAAATCTGACCAATCTAAGAGTTGGATCAATCGTGATTTAATCGGTTTCCACTTTGTTCACTCGGTTGTGTGGATTACAAAATCATTTACATCACAGTTTTTGTGTAAAGTAGACTTTTACCCACAAGAACCGCTTTGTGTGTTTGCTAGCATGCCATTTGGGTTATAATGCTTCCTCTGTTTCTCACTGGATCATCAGTTTTTTTTTAGAGCAAGCCGATCCCTGAGATACCACTGAGTTTCACTGAGTGGGTTAATGATGTCATTCATCATTCACAGTCTGGTCTGCACAGGCACTTACTGTTTTGAATTTAGCCTTGAGGCTCTTTCACACTCTATTCTCCCTGTATTCTTTGGAACAAATGCTAGTTTTACAGCCTGTGTCAAGCCAAATATGCAGTTCTATCTGTGTCCATCAATTTTGCTTTGTGACAATTCAACATGATTCAATTGCATTGCATTCATTTTCATCCCACACAAATGCTATATTTACAATAACAGAGCTGGGATCTTAAAATGTAAATAATGAATAGAAATTAAGAACCATGTTCTGCTTTAGTGTTCACAAGTGTTTGCATAGAACCCAACAGTCCCCCAACATCAAGCAAGGACGTAATGTGGGTGGTGGGGTGATGGGCTCGGTTTACAGCCTCGACTTTTTTAATGTTAGCTCATTGATTTTACCTTTAGTTGGTAATGCTCAAGAACTGCAGTGAGAAGCATCCTAAAGAAGTTTAAAGAGACCAACACAGTCGAGAACAAGACAGGTGAATACTAGTCAGAAAAGTTCCTACAGACCCAAGAACAACTGACTCAATTAGAGCTCTGCACAGGAATGCGCTCCTCCCCTGAAAAAGAGACCCCACCATGCCTGAACGAACCTGGGGATAAGTGATACACGCTGAAATGAAATGAGCCATAGAGATATTGTCTGTGTTTGGAGAAAAAAGGACAGGCTTTTACTCTAACATCAGCATTCAAGAACTTGGAAAAACATGGTGGTGGGAGTGTAATGCTGTGGTGATGTTTCGGTGTGTTTGGTACTGGTAATCAAGAAAAGGAGTAAAGGAAGACTTTAAAGTTTATGTGTCATAAAATATTTTTAAATGTTCTCAGGAAGCCAGTGGCTTCCCGTTTATTCTGCAGCTTTTGGGGCCAGAGGCTTATACTCTAAATAAACTTCAGATATTTTCTTACATATAAATAACTGCAGGGTCCATATATACTATTATGAAAAAAAATGAACCAAGTGAAAAGGACATAGGGATTATTGGCTCTGTTAAAGGATATTAAAGGGTCTTCGTTCAGTCAAAAATACTTCATTAAAAACATGTTTTGCAGTACAACACAAAATGTAAAGAAAAATGACATAAAAAAAAAAATAAAATCCCACCAGCATCCCTCTTTAGTGTCTGTAGAAAATGGAGGAGCCGGATCGTTCAAGGAATTCATGAAAGACAGAGAAAGAAAATGTCATTTTCCAACTCATGGCATGAAAGAATACTTGGCTAACAGGATGTGTGACGTCAATGCTTTATTCTGTTTAAAACATTTTTTAAATTGCTTTTTTACATTTAAATGCACAAATGTGTTGGTAGTAGTACATAATTGTTATATTTCACAGTTTAGTGCCGCGGCAGAAATGCACCAGCTTTGTTTCCTTCTGCATTGAAACTGAACTCTTTTGTTTTACTGGATTTGGGGACTGTGTGCGGGCGTGTGCGTGTGTGCGCATGTGTGTGTGTGTGTGTGCGTGTGTGTGAGGCGTTCATTACGATGTGTGACTCACTTCACTGTTCCAGCTCCTAATTCCCAGCGGTTGTCCAGTCCAGAATTGTTCCCTCGCAACATCTCACAATTAACCGCCTAAAACCAAACAAGCCTCTGAAGTGCAGAACGTGGGTCACATTCACAAATGCGCACCCAGACCAGTAATATGTCTTCCACTGGCAATCCTTAATTACAAAGAGCAATTAAAAATACATTTCACGACTGGCAGACAGCACCTAATTCATCACCGGCGTGAAATCCTCTACCAGGAGATTCCTTGATTAGTTAGCCTGCCTTTTCCTCTTACCATGCTAATAAAGTACCACGAGCAGCTCACATTGTGTCAGAACAACCATGAGGGAAAAAATTGTGTTTGTACTTCATGCCAGACCTCACTCCGTCTCCTAAGACTCCATATCACTCCATAACCTCTCGGCGTGAGTGTCGTGGTATTAGATGATAACATCGAAACATCCGCATGTTTATTAATGAATGTGAGCGAGTCCGCTGGGTCACTGATATGATTTATGAACCCTAATATTCACTAACAATGAAATTTGTAATATCAAATCTGGAGCTGAAGAGAGTCAGCCAGCAATCCTTTTTAATATGAACAAACACGAAGTCTATCTCGGCGAATTATTGCTCCATAAATTTGCCAATTTAGTCAATAGTTGAGTGTGAAACCACACAGGAAATTCATAATCCACTGCAATCTTCCCCGTATGCCTCACGATAGAAGGCTGAATGCACGGCACATGGAAATGTAAACCATTACACTGCAAAAACACTCTACTCAAAAAACAGAGTGCAAAAAAACGCATCCCGCATTTATAAAAATAAAACAGCAGCCTTTTGAAAAGGTAAAGTATATAGTTTTGTTTACAACAGCCACCTGCTTGGGATCCCGTTCTGCTGATAGAAACGTGTGTCGCAGGCTATGACGCAAATCTTCGTTGACAGAAATGTTGAAATTTAATATTCTACACAATTTTACGGCATTGGAAAACATAAGAATGTTTGTGTCATGTTTGTCCTCCTACAGAAACTATATTAAAAGAAAAAATATATTTCCCTCACCCATCTTTTTCCATTTTCAAACATTTTTTTTAAAAGCTCCAGGGAGCCACTAGGCAGCGCTAAAGAGCAGCATGCGGCTATAGAGCCGCATGTTGCCGACACCCACTCTATTGCATCAAGAAATGTTTACACGAGCAGGTTTCTTAAGAAGTAGCTAAAATGTCTAGCTTAAAAAAAGACAAAACTAAGAGTTTTCAAGATATTTAGACTAGAATATTTTGATATGTTTAGAATAACTTGAAACTAGTCCCAAGGCTCTTAAAACTTGCCAAATTGCAAGGAAACAAATAAATTAGGTTATTGTTTATCTTTATCATTGGCTTTGATTGAAGCTATGGTATTGATAACTGTTAAGCATTCTAGAAATGCACTTGTTATAATTAACCCTTTGTTACATAATGTGATACTTTAGTGCTTAGCATTTAACATCATTGTAGAAAGTGATTAGAGAGTAACTAGTGACAAGATTGAACGTCTCAGTTTATTAACAAATAGCGTGTTACATGGTCACGGGTAAAACAATACCAGGAGGCTACCTAATCGCCAACTCCTGCCGCGTTCTCCATAAGTAACTCTTCAGACCCAAGTTCTAGTTGAAATGTAAATCCGACAGCATGTTCGAGAGATCAGATAATCAAAATGGTGTCTCTTTCAAAGCCAGACACCAATGCAATCACATATGTTAATTGTAATCCTGTTTGGATCCTTTGCAAACCAATACAGTTTTAAGGAGTGCTTGAGACGTCTATACCCTCTGTCTTGAGCTCCTTGCAAAACAGTTAGATTTATGCTGAGGTATTTACGCATCCACAAAGGCTAATTTATACGTATACATATATATATATATACAAAATATATACAGAATTTTGCTGGGAATTTTGTTGGGAATTTCTGTTTCCTCAGTATATGTGTCACACCATGAGCCTGAGAATTTTTAGTTGAGAAGAAATAGTAAATTATAAATATGGTATAGTCTTAAAACTACATATCACAGCTTAACATTAAGCGATTTTCGTTATTTTATATGCACTAAATAATCCTTTTTTAATAATTTTGTTAGGAAAACAGTATTGAAGGGTATTTGTCTTTAAAACTCGTATAAAAAAAACCTGTTTAAAACATGACATTTCTCTATTTAAACTTAACGTGACAAGGGCTTTTTTCTTAATCATTGAAACACATTCATTCATTCATTTTCCGACCCATTTATTCCTTTTTGGGGTCATGGGGGCAGGGGGGTATGCCCTGGACAGGTCGCCAGCATTGAAATATAAAGTACTTTAAAACCAGAAAAACTAAGATTCTTTTTCACTGGCATTTTATTATTGTTTCAAGCATTTTCTTTGTTGTTCTGAGAGTGGTGTTTTTATCAAATTTGACGTCTGAAATATTCTTGAAGTAAGAATGTGTTGTTAAAATTTATTTTTTAAAATTTAGTGGCAAAATCAAAAGCCTGTTTTACAAAATAAAAAGCATTTCTTTCTCTGCAAGAAAATGTAAGAAATATTTTCTCAAAATAAACTAAATAGCCTAAAGGTCTAAACTAGAGTCTTGTTCTTAAAATAAGAAAATCCAACTTTTTAATGTAAATATTTTCAGCTTTGCTTAGATTTCCTTTATTGCAGTGTATTAACTAGTAAAATGTACGTAGGTAAATTCCTCTTAATGGGCACCTCTGTAAAAATCCATACAACCTTCACACGAGGCATTGATTGAGCGAACGTTTGAGTCTATCAGTGCTGGTGCAGTTGATGTCTTAACCAAGATAAACGCCAATGATTGTGGCTGATCAATAGTTTTTCCTCTCAAACCAAATGGAGTGAAGGATGAGAAATTAATCAGTGAACCGATTACAGGAGGTCTCTTCAGCATCAGCCATTAATCATATTAATGTCTGAGGGCTTGGTGGCAGACAATAGCATCAGTTGTGACAGATCAATGAACTGAATTAGAGCTCTGACCATCGGCCAATCCAAGAGCGTGATAGTCACCTCCATAAAATCGGTTTGGTTTGATTTGATTTTACTGCTGTTTTGCCCTTTCATTAGCTTCTGTTACTTTAGTTTTCACTGGCTGATATAGATATTGATTTGTGAGTTTATTTATTATCTCTGGATGGACGTGCATTTAAATGCAGAGGCTTCACTTGCAGACGGTCCTAGATGTTTCTAAATGAGAAAATAGTTTATTTAGATTTCATACGTTCTTTTGAAAGTAGAAAAAAGTATACACTCTCCGGCCACTTTATTAGGTACACCTTGCTTGGTTGAACCCCTTTTGTGTTCAGAGCTGCAATGATCATCCGTGGCATTAATTCAACAAGAACTAGAATCTTTCCTCAGAGAGTTTGGTCCATTTTGACACGATGGTATCAGCAGTTGCTGCAGATTCTCCCATTCCACCACATCACAGAGGTCTTTATTGGATAGAGATCTCAAGAAACTAGTCTGAAATTATTCATGCTTTACGACATACATGTGTTTGAACGAGAGGGAGGAAAGTAGAACAGTGAGGTTACAGGGTTTAAAGTATTTGGCGTCAACAGTCCAGTGCGACGGGGAGTGTGGAAAAGAGGTGAAGAGACGAGTGCAGGCAGGTTGGAGTGGGTGGAGAAAAGTGTCAGCAAGAAACAAAGGAAAGGTGTACAGAACAGTACTGACCAGCTAAGATGTATGGGTTAGAGACTGTAGCAGTGAGGAGGAGATGAGGATGCTGAGGTTCAGTTTAGGAGTGACGAGGATGGACAAGATTAAGAAGGAGCACATCAGAGGGACAGCTCAGGTTGGTTGTTTTGGAGACAAAGTCAGAGAGGCCAGATTGAGATGGTTTGGACATGTGCAGAGGAGGGATAGTGGTTATATTGGTAGAAGAATGTTGGAGATGGAGATGCCAGGCAAGAGGTCAAGAGGAAGGCCAAAGACGAGATATATGGATGTGCTGAAAGAGGACATGAAGTTAGTTGGTGCAAGAGTAGAGGATACTGAGGACTGAGTTGATACTGGAAAAGGATGATTCGCTGTGGCGACCCCTAAACTGGGAACAGCCGAAAGTAGAAGAAGAAGATTCATGCATTTGATGAAATAAATACAGAGAAATAAACAGTCTGTTTCTTGTCAGTTATAACTGCAGCATAACTAATTAGAAAAAGTAGTAATTAAGTAAACATTTTGAATGTAACTGTAAATAATTCCGATTACATCTTTCACCTTGATGCTTTGAGCGAACGTCTCCTTGGGCATCACAAACCAGAAAATAAGACTATAATTATTTTTGTAAGTTTCCTGAAAACAAACCGAAAAGAAAACTTCTGCGCAGGAGTGCACATGTTAATAGTTCCGTGTTGTTCCAGTCTCAGAAATGAGCCAATGGCACACAGCATGCCTGAAGCTGAAATAATGTCCTCGCAATCCAAGTTTGGTCTTGTAAGGACACTAACTAAAGCAATGCTATTTCAATCAGAACATTCAGGGTCAAGAGCAGAGCTGATGTACAGAACCAGTCGTCTTCATTCATTACATGCTGCTCAATACACACTCCGATCAATATCCAATTCAACCACATGTTCTCCTCACGCTAACCGCCGATGACACACATTCTCTGCCCCTGAACAGTTTCAATGCTGCGCGAACGTGCTTATCCTTGTTTCCTCCAATGGCTGTTCATAATTATGGGATTACAGAATCTAAATGCGACAATTAAAGTAATATCTCTCTCCCACTCATTAGTTTCTCTCCCTCGCACACATCTCATCCAACACAAGCTTTCTTTTCTCAGTAAACAGTCAATAGATTGTCAGGTGAAGGTAGGTAATTATTACACTGTGTTTAATAAGCTTTGGGGGATTTATTAATTGATGTGTAATTGCATGTGAGTTATTGGTGTGTAGGAGCAGGCAACTAAATCACGGCCAGATGGAGTGCAGGCGGTTTGGGAGGTTCATGGAGGGTGGGTTCCTGACGGATGATTCTTCACTGAGGAATCAAATGGAAATTACTTAGCATGTCGTCTTCTATGAAGAAGTCAAGGTAGGGTAATCTCAAATGCCAACTGTGAAGCTGAGTCAATGTGCTGGAGAACAGGCATGAAATTACCCATCCACTGAACTCTATGGAGTGACTTTCAATGTGCAGAGGCTGCAGACATTGTTTAGGAGTTTCAAGATGTCCTTTGCCCCTTTTATGAAGTGCAATGTTCCCGGGTGTTTACAGATGTGAGCTGTTCAAAATGTGAGTTAAATTATTTATGAATTGGAAACAAATAAAATCGATGTAGTTTTAAATGCTAATTGGTCTAATTCCAGAGGTGCCTGTGCTAATAAAGTCTTAAAGGCCTCTACACTTCAATCCAAATATTTGGTGCAAAGTTTCATGCGACAATGCACCTCGATCGAAAACCACAGGCGCCATTGGGACCTCACACATCTGTCCAAATGAGTGGTACCAGCGGAAAATCTTTGGATCGTCATATCGTATCGTTTTCACAAGGTGAACAAACAATGAAAGCTGGCTTTTTTGTTGATGTGAGTAAGATCCACTCGATGGTGCTCATTCCACATTTTCAAAGCGACTTCACATGGGAAACGGGAAAGTGAGCGCGCAACAAATCCTCTCTTTACTCCACATTTCTCCACCAACAGAATAAACCGCTCGCCATCCATGATTATTTTTTCTGTGTTCTTTGATTTCTTCTCCGTTTCCCCGTATGATGCAGAATGCATCTCTTGTATCGTTAACACCATCTTCAGGCAGGCAGCGTCATTGCATGAACATTTCCTTGGCCCAACATTGTCTTGTTTCCAAAGATTCCAAAGTTTTATTTTTGCTGCAGACACTTTCTACAAGCGTCCAAATACGCTCTTCTCTAAAACTGGTGCTAGAAATTAAAAAAAAAAAATATCGGAACAGCAGGTCTCGTTTAAGTCAGCAAACACTTTCTTGCACATAATCGATCGTCATAGTAATGCATGTCAGAGGCTCTGTTTCGAATGGCTTACATCACTGTTGTACAAGCTCAGTCAGTAGTGAATGAGACTCTTGATGGCATGTGATTGCGTCTCTGAAAACATGTTGGTTTACATGTTACTAGCACAAATAATAAACAGTTTATTTCAATGTAACTGGATCCGTTTTTTCGGTGATAACGACCTGTGGTCCTTCCCAACATGGCGGCCGATGCCTTCCCCGACTGTTCCCCTCACTTCTTGTTCTGTTAGACCATACGGTGAAACAACGGTTCGTGAAGCTCTGCGTGTTTGTATTGTTTAATTGCCCCAGAAGACGCTTGTCTGGAAGACGAACAGTCATCCGTCCGTTTCTCCTCAAACTGTCTCGAGTGGAGAGCAGCCCGTGGGGCGGTTATTACACCGGCTCAGGGAGGAGGGCCTGGAGATGAGCTAAGGCTATTAATCAAAGGCCTAAGAGAGCAGCTAGCATGCTGCTTCGCTAGTCTCTCTCACTCAACCTCCCTCTCCTTCCGAAGCAGATAAACCTGCGCTTCCCTGAGCCGCACTCATTCATCTTCATCCAGCCGTTTCTGTTATGAGCGTATTAAAAGCTTCATTGTGCTGAAATTAATTTTGATACAAAGGCTCACTCCAGCAAGGAAAGGATTGTTTGGCTGGAGCAGAACGGAGGGAAGACACCTAGGGATTACAGTATCTTAATGGATCTGCTATGTGCTGCACAAATTCAGAGGAAGATTGTTCTTTTAGCGAGTCACTTCAAAGAGCTTTTGCTTTGTAACGTCTTCAAATAAAAGGCATTTGAAGCCTGTTTTGGAGAGCTTGGACTTTGAAGTTTTGAGCCGATAAATTTTGCTGTTTTGTATCAATTTTTGTATTATTTAATAAACCTTTAGATGTTGGGACCAAGTAAATTGCTTTTCTTTGCATGTAAAATAAATCAGAATTTAGTTGGCAGGTCAGCATAAGTCAGTAGGTCTTTCATGTGTTTACTTCAAATCCAAATATTTAAAGCTTTCAGGGATTTACCCAGTAATATTTTTCTTATTTATTGTTTATTTACCTAAATAACCATAATTCATTTCCTGTGAAAGGCCTACCTAATAATGTTTTTCAATTTACGTAAAAGTCTGCTTAATGCAGAACCTCCCAGAGTTTCCAAGAAATCCTCTTTTTTAATTTTTTCCAAACCAGCTAAACATACACTAACCGGCCACTTTATTAGGTACACCTGTACAAATGTCTAATGGCATACAGGCGAGGTCAAGATGATCTTCTGCAGGTCAAACCGAGCATCACAATGTGGAAGAACGGTGATCTAAGTGACTGTGTGTGTTATGGTTGTTGGACCCAGACTGGCTGGTCTGAGTAGTTTAGATACTGCTGATCTACTGGGATTTCTCAAACACAACCATCTCTTGGGTTTAAAGAGAATGGTCCAGGAAAAAAACCCCCAAAACATCTGAGGAATGTTTCCAGATCCTTGTTGGATCTATGTCACGAAGGATTGAGGCAGTCCTGAAGGTAAAAGGGCCCAACGTCAAGCCTACAAGGTGTACCTAATGAAGTCAGATATATTTCGTTTTATCCTTCCTATGCATCACATACCATGCAAATGTCAAAGTACTCACCAGTAAATGCAATCAATCGAGCTGAAAATTGATCATTTCCCCCCTATTTGCGTTTATTTTGCACAAATTTAAAAAACGTTTTAGCTAATTATTCATAAATTGACAGTTCCTTAAATATTTCAACGCTGCTGTATTTAATTGCACGTGGGCTTTTGGGTGGAGTTGATGGTTGTGTTTTTATTTCAATGGTGCTAATATGATTAATTCACATTTGCATCCTTTAACAAGACATTTCTCATTATAGCACCTGCTTAACAACTTCCGCATAATTACATAGCTGCTGGGATCTGCAGGGGGTTTAATCAATTTAATTAGTCATAAATGAAAACCTTAATTAAACTGCTGAAGAAGATGCTACATCCCAGACACTTTACTTTTAAGGGAGGATTGACATGTGCAAAGTTAACAAGTGATTGATGAAGTTCTTTCAATGGATCCAGACCCAAACTTCCAAATCCAACAATAAAAGCATAATGTCAAGATGCATTCAGATGCTTTTGCACACTTTCAAAGTGTTTCTGTGGAAGTTTCCGTCCCTGTGCTCATGGAGAAGGTTGATATGATCCGGTGATACTTTATAGCTATTATAAACGTTTTTCATAGTTTAACAATCTGGAAGCAGAACACTCAAAAAAGATATTAGCGACTGTGAGGAGCCATATTTCTGACAGCACAGGGAAATAACAAGGAAGCAAAATGTTTATTCACCAACAGAAAAGCTGCATTGTACCAACTATTTCACAGCGGTCATTAAATTTATTTAACAACAATGTTTTTCAACTTGCCGGGATTTCGTTCATTTAAAGCTAACATTACCTTAAAAACTAGAAAAACAACAGAATATTTTGTCCTTTCACAGTATAATCCTAAAGAGTTAGTTAAACTCAACTCAGATTATATTTGGTCCCCATCTTAAGCTGTCTCTGGTGTTTTAAATTCATTTAAATTCAGTTTTTCAGCTCCCATATCTGGTAATGAAATATCAGAATTTTAGTTGCGTTTACCTCTTTGTTTTGTTTTTGTTTCTCTTTTCTACAACCGAATATAAATTAATGAAATGCCTTTTGAGTCTATGCTTTATTATATTATAATGGGTTCTGTAATCA
The DNA here is from genome assembly GCA_007224835.1 of Danionella cerebrum. Lineage (NCBI taxonomy): Eukaryota > Metazoa > Chordata > Actinopteri > Cypriniformes > Danionidae > Danionella > Danionella cerebrum. Next base: position 213,806 of record SRMA01026246.1, read on the forward strand.
GCTGGTCAATTGTTTGCGAGAGTGTGTGAAACATACGCAGCTGAAGGAGAGAGAGTAACAGTGTTGAGTGCACTTCAAGTTATTATTAAGTGTTTGATTTCCAACACTAATGGTGAATAAAGTTCCCTTTCAGTCACTTGACATTTGTCTCCAGTCCCTTCTTCAAGGAATGATGGGTTACCCAAGTAACCCAGACATTACCTGTTTAAAAAGTGCTTAAATACTGTATAATGCGTAGAAAAAACAACCAACAAAGCATTGTTAAACGCGTCAAAAAGACTTACAATAGTTTATTATTTATCTCACCAATTTTTTAGCAAACCAGTGACCGACTGTCCTTTTTAAATGAATCTTCACTAAATGTGGAGATGATAAACAGATGTGCTCTTCCAAACACTGGCTCGCTCCTTGTTATCCACTCCCTTTTCAGAATATGCTTTTCATGTAGGTATTACTGTTGAAGGTTTTCATCCTTGCAACTGAAATGGTATTGTGTGTTTATACGCAACCACTAGAAACTACAATTGTAGACAAGTTCCTTTTATTTTTTGTCCAAGCTGTTTTCACTTTTGCATCGATATGAAATGAATGGTTTATTTAACCATTTAGTCAACTAGCCAATCAGACGTTAGATTACTCTTGCTTAATTATTATTACTATTGGTTTAAAGAATAAATACATATTGTAAGTTTAGCAGCTTTGCCATTTCCTACGTAAAGGAAATAATAAATAAATTATTTTAACAACTGTATATGACATGATAAGAGAGTAACCTCAAAAGTCATAGAAATGAGCAAATTGTATACATTTATCTTACTGTTTTCTCTCTTTTTTTACACTACACTGATTGACGGGATGTAAATCAATGTTATAAAGCATTGAGGGGGTCAGGTTTTGCCTAGCTGATTTCGAAGGCTCTGATTTTAACACATGCTGGGCCTTGGGTAACCTCTCTTTCTGGATGCTCCTAGATCTAATTAGGGAAGTCTATGGGAGAGAGAGCAGGGAAATGGGAAATCTCCTGCTTTGTACCTGCAGTATAATTAAGGATCATGCTGACAGCACTAGCATGGTCGAGAGAGAGAGAGAGAGAGAGAGAGAGAGAGATAGCCTCGCTTCTCATTCAGTTTATCTTTGTGTCTCATAGGGGCACTGCGGCTAGTTATACCCTCTCTCTCTCTCTCTCTCTCTCTCTCTCCTCTGTTTCTCTGGTAATGTAAAACTGTCAGGGGTGAGAGGTCGACTCTCTTCATTAGTAGAGGGACGAAATGTTGCTGCAGCTCGGTCGTCCAGTAGGAAAATGCGGTCACGCTTGGCCTCTTCTCATTGTGCAGTGCAGTCCTCTGTGGTTCGAACCCTCCTCCTGCAAGACACCTGCTAATTGAACCTTAATGAAGCTCTTGTAAAGTGTTTGTACCGGTTGACTCATGGGTTGTTAACTCAAAGCTGTGTTTTCACATGTACAACAGAAATCATAAACATCTGACGAAGGAAAATGTAAGACTTATTTAATTTCCAGAGAGATGGTTTGCATCTCAATATCACAGATCATCATTTCTATAATGATGTCTCCATGTTTGTAGTGAACCTCCAGCTCCATCCACAGATTTTCTATGGAATTAAGGTCTAGAGACAGAAGACGAACAGTCTTTATTCACTTCTTTGTTGCACAGTTGTGTGTTTTAGGTCATTGTTATGCTGGAATACTCAATCCCGACTCGTTTTTAATGCCCTAGCTGAGGGTAGAATGTTCTCTTTGTCCCATAGAATCTCATAGAAACTTCAAACAGACCACACCTGTGGAGGTTTTCAGTCTGTGCAAAAGTATTTGAACCCCCAGGCTCTAGAAAGTAATATTACCTAGGGGTGTAACGGTTCACGGTATGTATTGAACCGTTTCGGTACGGCCTGTTCGGTTCGGAACACTTGCGTACTGTTTCGGTATTCAGTATTTTTATTAAATGATATAAATGTATTATCAGCGCGATATTAAGCGCAGCGGAACAATGTTCCTAGGCGAGTTTCCGCACAGACGCTATTGACTGACGAGCACGAGCGCGAGAATCATATCAAAAGCGCAAGAGAAGCCAGAGCTTGAAACACTGCGGTCTCGTGTTTGAGAACACTTTCGCTTCTCTGTTAAAAGACATAACGGGGATAGACGAGTGGATAAATTTAAAGTTGTATGCCGACATTGTTCCACGGAGATCGGGTATGTGGCAGGCAACACATCAACATTTTCTACTGCTGGAGATATTATAACCAGATCTATGCTCTCTTCAGAAAATGTGGATAGGTAATCTATCCTAACTAGTTGCAGTATTTTATTTTTTATTTAAAAAAAACGTGTTTTTCTTAATAAAGAGTGCAATTTATTTAAAATATGTAATGTGTCACTTTTATTTATTTTATGCAAGAATTCTACTGTGTATTGGCAGCTTTTCAAAATAAAGAATATGTAAGTTCTTATTGTTTTGTACCGAACCGAATGAACCGAACCGAGCTCTCCAAGACACTGTACCGAACCGAATACGATTTTAGCGTACCGTTACTCCCCTAATTACCATTAATATTTACCATTGACTTATAATTGCTATTAAAAATAAATGGGAAATGCCAAAGAAAATATCTTTAAGATAAAACATCATAAAGAAAATAAGGTTTGTTTATGCTAATCATAGGAACAAATAAAAAATGTATGACATCACTGATGGGTCCTTAGCAACCAAACTGTTTAACCTAGCAACCGAATATTCTGAACTCTATCACAGCTTTGGGAAATGATAAAGAGATGGGGTGTATATAAATACCAGAATCAAAGGGAATGTTATATAATGTCCCTGACCCCTCCATATCAACCTGACAGTATACCGTAGCAACCATTTGGCGTATCACTATCTCAGCTAAGGAAACTCATAGAGATATAGGGGTTGGTCTATATTACTCAAATGGCATGGCAAACATGTCTTCTCCATAGCAACCGAACATTCCTTTTCAATGGACCGTCTAGGGTTCCTAATTAGGGTGACATGGGCAGGCTGGAGGCTGTTCCAGCTTAATATTCTAAACAGAGCAAAGCTTTATTAATTGGTATATATCTTTATTGATAGACATTATTATTATTATATAATTTTGTATGAGTTGTTAATAGAGTCTAAACTTAAAGGCTAATGCTAAGGCTCAGTATGAATCTATGTTTAGCCTCTTTTCGGCATCTTTTGAGCACTTTAAATTTGGGCACTTAATTCAGCCACTGTTTTCCTGGTCACATTTTCCCTCTCTACTTCCTCAGCTTCCACTTTCTTCCCCAAGTGTTAATTGGCCAAAGGACTGTGACAGTGATAGATTTTTGCGAGTGCAATTACTCAGACAAATTGCCCTTTAGAGAAGATGTAGATCAGCTAAGCTCACACACTGGCACGGCTTCTCTGGAGCTCCGAACAGCCTGGTCATTAGTAAAGGAGCAGGTAAAGGCAATTTCATCTGCCATTTAGACCTGCTATGATTAGAGCATGACGGGCAGGTCTGGAGAGCACAAAGCGACACGTGCGACACCTGACTCTTGTTCTTCATGAGTAATATCTCTGCATTTACGTCCTATTGTGTTTTGAGGTTATGAAACATTTCAGTTATAAAGCGATCTACTGTCAAATAAGTGAGATGTTGATATTTCATCTGTGTTTACAAGCTGTTCCTCATTAAAAGAATCTGTCCACATTAGTTTTTTTAAATGAACTCATTTTTTTATTTTAGATTCATCTCAGTCGAGATGCTCGTTAAATTCACATGAATGGAGGTTTCTAATTTAAATAACATAAATACAGCTCTGGGGATTTTTGTAAGGGCCGGAGCGATGTATGAAAGACAGAAGGAGGATGTAAAGATGGATAAAAGGATGTTATTACAGGGTGGTTGACTAAAAGGGATGGATGGACGGACAGACGGATTGCCAGAATTGATATTGGATGGGTGAATGGATGGAGGGATAGATGGACGGACAGATGGATTGCCAGAACTGATATTGAATGGGTGAATGGATGGAGGGATAGATGGACGGACAGATGGATTGCCAGAACTGATATTGGATGGGTGAATGGATGGAGGGATAGATGGACGGACAGATGGATTGCCAGAACTGATATTGGATGGGTGAATGGATGGAGGGATAGATGGACGGACAGATGGATTGCCAGA